>JAOTON010001924.1:0-160962 GCA_034440635.1 Lepas anatifera | reverse complement strand
TAGTTCTGCGCCTTCTATCGCTGTAAATAAAACACCTAAACACTGTAATAGCCAGCTGATTGCTATGCCTATTGTAGCCAGCTGATCGATATGATTCATACACTACCAGAATGTGAAAGACCTGTGCCAAATTTGCAACATGTTCACACATCTGGACAACAAGCACTCAAAGCATGTAGATGTGAGTCCTGAGGAGGGCCAGGCTTTGCTGGCAGAGCCAGCAAAGCTGAGGCTAACCAATGTAATTGTCGGCACTACAGGCTAGGCAGGGACCGAGCCATAGGCTCGGTGCTCCACAGGCTGGCTCACTAAATCGAGACATGGTTTGGTTAGTTGTATTTACCCATGGATAATGTCCACGGATCATGTGTATCACATTTTCCAAATGCACCCCTTCCATCTTTGATATTTTGCTGCTTAACACATGCCCTGCTGGGTACCTGGCATGATGCACGCCGCTGGGAGGCGTATTTCACCCCCATCCATTACCAATTTTTGCATGTGACATCTTGTGAAAGCTCTTGACAAGATGAAGATAAATTATACAAACTATTTCTATGTCAGATCAATATTGAGGTCAGCATAGGTCAAGGAAGGTTCCGTAGGCTTACAACAGGGCAGTGTATGTTTGAATCCATCAATATATATTGATACCAATACACGACACAGTAAAGTAGAACCAACCCAAGCGATGCACTCAGGGTGGGCCCCTTTTAGGGCAAGCTCACAAACATGCCCCGATTTAAACAAGCTGGGCGAATACGCCCCGACTCGTGGAGACACGGTGCAAGACTACCGGGCACACGGGGAGGCGACACAACCCTGTTTCGCCACTCGTGTGGATAATGCACCCATTATTGGCGGGAGGGCCGCAAGGCGGGGGGGGCGCAGGACTCAGCGGTTTGCCCAACGCCGGCCCGAGCAGTGGTACCACCCGCGTCCGGCTGCGCGGCTGATGGCCTGGCGGCGCCTGCCGTGCCATCTACCAGCGCGCACCGACCACTAGGTGGCGCCACCGAGGCGGTGCCCGCAACGCAAACGGTCATTTATCGCATGACCCAACTGATCAACTGGTGGTGTCCGCACAATTAGACCGGACGCGCGGTGAATAGCCAAGGGGAATAACTGTCAAGTGTGGAGGCTGGCGCCTGTTTTATCAATCGGTTACTTGATAATATCTTTACGGGGTTTCTGTAGCCGAGAATAAGAGGTGGTTAGAAGTCGTCGAGAAATCCGTAGCCATGTAGCCGTGTGTGGTTGTGGTTGGTATTTTTGTGACAGGTACGTCTGTTCCGAAACTGGTGATGTAGTGCATAAATGGGGTTAATAGAGACAATTTCTGCCCCTTTCCTGAGACCCAGAGAAATACACGGCGCCCGTCCAGCGGCGTGCCAAATCACGATATGTCCAATTTTCAACAAGCGCGAGGGAAATGTATATCAGTCACACAGTCTCCGCCTCGGGGTCAGCAATGAGAACACATAATGAGCACAGCAAGAGTACACAATGAGAACACTGGAGAGCGCCACAGATTACCACATTGTGTTGCAACCATCTATGGGTTCAATATCCACCGTTACACTGTACATCACGCAGATGCACACCAGTTAGTGGCGCCGGGCTGGTCCCATCTGTATCAGCACACCGTCGTCGTCCAGGCAGAAGCGCATCAACCGATCGGCTCCGCCAGTCAACCAAGTCAATTATATCGAGGGGTTACTACCCGCTCCATTGTAGGCCAGATCGGAGCATGGCGCACACGGCGAGCATCGACGCAGAGCCCGTCTCCCAGTCGCCCCCGCCCGTCCGGCCAGCACCGCGCCAATCCCTGGTGCAGGGGCGCGGCACGCAACATATAGCAGGTACCATGTATGAGTCAATGAAAGCAACGGCGACCACGGCCGGAGCCAGGCCCTGCGCAACCCCGGGTCCGCGCTCGCCACCGCCACCGAGTCTACCCGGTGTCGAGGGCACGGCAACTGTCGTCATCTGAAAGGAGCAGCACATCCTCTTGAATGGTAGCCATTCGATGGGGACTCAGACGAATCAGTGTCAGGCATCACGTACTCCCCGGTGCGTGCACTCCCCGGCGACGTCGGTCCATTCTGGTGAAGGCTCGACCTGCTGGCCCGCTGGAGTCGCGATGATGGAGAAGGGGAGGCGACACTGATCGCGGGCGCCAGCACACCGCAGACAACCCCACTGCAGCACTACACGCGCGCCAGCTCTCAGACAGGCCATCGACCCCATGAAGAGGCGAACTCCTCTAGGTTGCAGAGTCAAAATGACCTGACATCAAGTTACCTAGGTAAGGGTCACAGGATGACCTGGTATAGTCATGTTGCATATAAATCGACTCTCCGTGACAAGATAAGCACTATGCAAGCAAAATGAAAGCTTTATCTCAATTCAAGTAAGAAGTTCTTGGCAAATTAATCGCTGTAGGCTCCTGTGACCTCACATGACCTTTGAGATATCAGATGGTAACAAAACCAGCTTTATAGTCAAGAATGTGGTAAGAATGCACGGTTTGAGGATTTTAGAGTTTATCTACCCAGTTTTTATTGATAACGAACCCTTTCTGTTTTTCGCCATATACTCATAAGGCGGTGACAAAAAATTTACCCCACCTTAGGTCAACAATATCAAAATTCCGAGATAGCAGATTTGTAGATCCTGATGACTTTATCAAATTGTGAAAGTTTGAAACTGATCGTTTTACAGATGTTCCTTAGGCACCGCTTCAAACTCGTGAGGTCGGGTCACTTGATCTTGAATAGCTTCTTGACCTGACATGACCTGACCTTAAAAATTTGGTCAGATGCGTATAATTGATCAGGAATAAGGTACTGTGAGTTTCGTGTCTTCGTTTGTGCGTTATGTGGGGAAAACCATGAGGGGGGGCGAATTGCGTCCTTCTAGCGGGGTGTGTTAACCTTTGGCCCAGTGTGGGGTGTCTGAACACTCCCCCTCGGGTTTTTCCGGCGGCACGAAAGAACGGCGGCGCGAAGCGCCGCCATCCCTGGCACAGCTTATCTTTGATCGATTCTGAAACTTTCCCTAAAATTTTAAGTTTGGATCATCTCGGGTCAGGCCACCAGTGCAGGTCAAGTGACCTCACCTCCAAAAATGCTTAAGGTGGCATAAGTAAGAAATTAGTGAATCTATCGGATTGAAACTTATAACACATAATGGCCCCACCCAGCTCTACAAAATATGTTGCGGGATCATATCGATGACCTAAGGTCAAGTACAGACCATGACCTCTTCATTCGAAATATATGGGAAGAACATAAATTGGGCTTTATTTGTGTAGATAAAGCTGATACTACCTACATATTCTCCAAATCGAAGTATCGTGGGCCCCTTTCCAGGTTCAAGTTGCAATTTTTTTACCTGTGACCTCTGAGACTTCATCTGGAGCTACTTAAACAGTTTTCAGACTTAGGTCAATAACGTTGCATGAAATGATGATATAGCTTTTATTTTATACCATTGCGTTTGGATTGTTATTGCGGCGAGTCGATTAATATGCATATTGGCTATGTTAGGTCAAAAGTGACCTTGACCTGACCTGTGGTCAGGTCATTTTTGTGTTTCGACCTAGTATAGTCATATTGTGCATCATTCGATTCTCCGTGACGAGAGGAAGCGAATGGTGCCTACAGAATGATTCTAACTCAACTCTGTCAGATTCTAGAGCCCACAAACTTTGGTCATAATACCAACTTCTTTGACCTGCCATGACCTCAATATTGACCTGAGCCAAAAAGTGACCGATACATTTTCTTCATGAATTTGTATGACCTATCCACCAGCCTTCGCGTTGTTTCGCTATCCCGCATAGGGGCCGAGTTCGAGGGGGGTGTTCCCCCACTAGGGCGAAGGTGACTCGGAGGCCCACTGGGGCGCAGGTTAAGCGGCCGGTCTGCCGCTCGGCCGCTTGCCTCGTACCTGCCTGCCTGCGCCCTGGTGTGTGTTGCCCGACCTATGTGCCATCGTGGTCGTTTTATCTCACCTTTTAACTTTGAGTCCATTCGTGTTTTTTCTCTTCAAAATATATGAGTGGATAGCAAACTTAGGGGCCCTGCCCCAGAGGTGTATGCTTGTGAGACCGCCTGCCCACTTAGCTTTGTCGGCCTTGCTAGCAGTGTATATATATGTGCAACGTGTTATGCCAATATACGTGTATGGATAGAAATATGGGCCTTGCGACATACATGGCCTTGGGCACTAGCGAACGCAGAAGGGGGCAAAGGTGCCATTCCCCTCCCCTGGATGACGAAATTTTTGCCGCTTTCTTAAAAAACATTATGTTTTTACGATATTTCCCGAGTTGCCGCCCCCGCCCCTCAAACGGCGCTCCTGCATCTGCCAGTGGTTGTTGGCTTTGCTCACACATTGCTCCTCACTCAGCGCCAATCAAAACAAGAGAAGAATGCAGAATCATTGCGCCTTCAGCGGTAAATTCTGCTTAAATATTAAACGCGCTAGACATGATTTTTTGTTACAATTTTAAGTTTTATTTCAAATATTTTTTGACAAAATGTGCGTAACACTAACATATTTCTGTTTCTATGATTTTTCATTCTCCATAATCTTCATGCATATATTCCGTTGTTTCCTTTGCATTTCTCAGCTTAAAGTGGACGGCCGCATTAGGGCGGTATTCATTGTTAACATGTGAACTAAGCTAGTGGAAGTGCGCTTTGCACTTTAATCTCTGTCTTATTTCATAGTTAAAATATGAATGAATACTCTACAGATGATAATGAACTGCCATATATGTAATTTAACGCATTTTTTGCAGTTGGATGACTATCTGTACTTGCGCAAAAACACTCATTTCAATGATGGAAATGCCTAAAAAATGGAAATACATTTGGCAGCGTTTCAGTGCTGGGATGCTATAGCATTGCTGCATTTTCTAGGGCTCCAATGTCTGCTGCAGTGAAGTGTTCGACTGTGAAAACAGCTAGCTTGCACTGATCCGGCACTGAGGAGCTTGTGTATGTGACACAACCGTGTGCACATGCAGGTGCCAGTTCAGGGATTGGCGCTGCCACTGCGGAGCATTTCAGCTCTCTGGGCGCGCGGGTAACGCTGGTCGGCCGAAACGAGGGCGCGGCTGCAGGAGGTGCAGGAGCTGTGCAGGAAGGCCGGTGCGGCCACTGACGCCACCCTCTGCGTGCCCGGAGACGTCTGCGATGAGCGGTACTGCCGCACGCTGGTTGAGCGCACAGTGCAGCAGTTCGGAAAACTTGATATCTTGGTGAGTGAATGGTGTAATCGAGAGCGCTGAGTGGGACAACTTAATGGGTTGTGGCACCTTTATAACGTGATTTTAACTGAGATAGCCAAGTTGTAAAGTAAGTCGGAAAACCCGGTACTCTATATATATTATTTGTCTTGGAACTCGATATTTTCGTAGAAAAAAGCTAAAACCTACCCGAAATGTACCTCTCGTGTACCTCTTGCCAGGCGGCCATTGTCGTGAGCTGCTGGTGTGACGACATATGCTGACGTCACGATGAGCATCAGCCAATCGAAGTCCTTGAAGCGTTTCGAGTATCGTAGTGGTTGCCTGATCATGACATCATTCACATGCAGGTATTTATTTATTTTCCTAGAGGAGTATTTTAAACATCAAAATATTGAGCTTTGTGTAAATTTTTCAGGGAAATCATGAGTGGTTTCATTTTTTTCGGCTAAAAGTACGCTTAATTACACTAAATTCCAGGATTCGACCAAGGTGCCACATTACCTTTAATGTCAGTTATGAATTGGTAAAAGACATTCCAGCTGCGGTGGATGACCTCCACCGCCTGAATTTTTTTAAGACTGTTTACCTTGTCTCTGTTCCGAAGGCTCAGTTTCTCCTGGACCGTCCACTCCCCTGTGTTCGTCAGGTTAACAGCGCCGGGAACCTGGTCCAGGGCGGGCTGGAGACGCTGACACTGGAGGACCTGGACCGTCAGATGGAGTTGAACGTGCGGTCGGTGGTGTGTCTGAGTCAGCTGGCGGTTCCACACCTGCTGGAGAGCCGCGGCAACATCGTCAACGTTTCCAGTGTCACTGGCCCGCGCTCGGTACGTCGCGGGTCCGGCTGTTGGTACTGCCATTCATCATCCATAGAAAAATACGGAAACACCCTGAATCCTCTCCACCCACCATCCTCACCACCCCTGGTATGCGCTAGAGGTGGGACTTTTTGGAAAAAGCTGGTCCCGGTCCCGGTCCCGGTCCCGGCCAACATTTCTTGGTCCCGGCCTAGTCCCGGCGAGAAAGATGTGGTCCCGGCCTGGTCCCGCCAGGCTTTTTCCCACTTATTGGCTTTTAAACATACTAATTCTTGTGGATGAAGAGCCAAACATATTAAGCAAATTTATATCATCATTACATAAATAAATCAACATAAAGTATGAACTATAGCTTCAGGAAATCCTCACCTACTATCATGAAAAATGGCCACAATTATCTGACAATGCTCTCTGAGGAAACGTTTGCATGTTAAACCCTTAAAAGGTACGTAAGAAATTATACATCAATCCAAATTCAAGCTGTATCACACCTCCCTTCAGTCCATCCATAAACATTCAATCAATAGGCTTACCTAAGTTTTATCAGGGAAGGTCAGGACACAAATACATTCAAGAGCCTTAAGATCAAATCACCAAACCACAGGAGCAATTTGACATATCACTTTTGCAGTTGCCATGTGACTACAGGACTGTTTTTGGCTGTTTATGAAGAATTATGCGAGTTGATACACTGGATGAAGGAACTGACAATTAATGTTTTACATACCTAGGTAGTTCTCAAAAAACAATTAGGTAAGCACCCCCTTCCTTCTTTTCCTTCCCAACAACCAACCAACACACACACACAAAGTAATGTCCATGTATGGATTTCCAAATATGGAGGCCAAGCATAGGTCTGTTGGAAAGCAAAACTAGTAGCAAAAAATGTCTTCTTTGATTCGTGTTAAAACGGCTTTCAATTATTTTAAACAAATCAAATTTAACAATTATTAATACCAATAATAATATTTGCTTGTAATATACAAAAAAAAATTTCAGTAGCCGCAGACGGCGCACTAAAGACCAATAGTTCAACATCATGTTTAGTAAGAGAATAATGAAAAAATTTACTGAATTATCACATGTTTTTAATACTTTTTAGCCTTGAGGCTACTAGGGCTTGTGCTTCTGCTTGGTTGAATTTTTCTTCAAAGACAGTAGTGGCGCACACTTGTTTTTTATCTTTATTATTCTTCTTGTTGTTGTCTACAGCGTGGTGCGGTAGTTGAATGTTGAAGAAATTGAAGCCATTTACGTTTTATTCAGGACATAACGCACAGACGTAGGTAATTTGAAATACTGTTGAGTATTTTGAGAGAGAGAAGGCAATTGAAACAGTGGGGTTGGTAGGGACGGCCATTTCGAATCGCCAATTCCAGAATTCTCTTCAATCAAGCTTTTGTTTTTATGCCTTCCAGTATCTATATGCAAAAAACGTTTTTTTTCTTCAATTCAAAGTGATTTAGACCCCAGTAGTACCCACCATTTTTGGGTTGTATTTTGGTTGTGTCACTGAGTTGCTTTATAATTAAGTGAAGGAATGGGAATTACATCTGAAAATGTTGTTTCCAAAGAATGAAACTTAGTGAGAGCTGTGTTCTGTGCTGTGTGTGTGCAACATTACTTTTTCTCTTTCATCTAGTTGAATTGATACTTTTCTCATCTCATAAAGTTGGAATATTGCATCAAGGAGGCAATGATGTGCTGGAAAGTCACAGTTATATTGTATCTCTTATCATAGTTTTAGATGAAATGTGGAAACCACTATCATGAATTTTTCTTTATCCAGACTGGCTCTGGTCCCGGCACAGTCCCGACGTCTAGCCTTTGGTCCCGGCTTTAGTCCCGCCGGGACCAAACCTGGTCCCGGCGCCGGGACCGCGGGACCAAAAAGTCCCACCTCTAGTATGCGCCCATCCTTTACAGGCAAGGTTGGGTCAAAAGCGCTAGGGGATTCCCTTCCATTATACTTGCCCGCCACCCTTCATCCTGTTTTTTTCCATGAGCCATTTCATTCTGCACACAGGGTTTCACCACACTTAATTGATAATCTTGACTAGTTTATTTTCTGGTCTCAGTTTGTGCTGTTTTGCTTGAACTTGTCATGTCGATTATAGAAAATTGAAGTTTATAGAAAATTGAACCTGAATGTATGTTTATATCATACTAAAGTGCGCTGGAGAAAATATTTATATAATAAATATACATATATTCGTTTTTTATAGACCATGTTAAGTATTAGATATGGACTTTCTTCTTCGAAGAAAATCATAACTGTTGGTGCTGTCCAAATTATGTAACACGTTGTTCCTGGCACTATATACAAGAGAAGAGGATTACAAAAACCTAATGTCTTGTTTCAAGCTTGTCTTGTTGCACGGTTCGATTGATACTAATGATTGATTAGATTTGATACTAATTCGGTACTTATTTTTCTCAGTAATACTGAAATGATATCTTTTAAGTCTGCTAGCTTTCATAGTTTCGTTGTCTCGATGTAGGCTTACATAAACTACCCTGGTGCACTATGACGTGGAAGATGTTGTTGTATAATTACCGCATGTGTATAGAATACGTGTCAGCTCTGCTGCCTGTGAATTCAGATCAGCTTCTCTCTGGTTAAACGTCAGTCACGAGTGCCGTTCTGCAGCGGGGACTGCTGGTCAGCCCGCCTCACCTCCGTGAGGCGGGCCCGGCGGCGGCGCCTGCCGACTCCTCTACCCCTTCTCTCCGCCGCAGTTTCCGGGTATCCTGTCCTACTGCATGTCCAAGTCGGCGATGGACCAGATGACGCGGTGCTCGGCACTGGAGCTGGCGGAGCGCGGCGTGCGCGTCAACGCCGTCAACCCCGGCGTCATCATCACCGACATCCACCGTCGCGCCGGCATGTCGGAGGAACAGTACAGCCAGGTTAGCCTGCTGGACAGGGCGCGGTCGGACCCGGAGGATGCGGTCAATCTGCATGGGGTTTCGCTCATGTTTGTTTTATGTATCTAACCCGGGCTTTTGACAAGGAGAGTGAGCGTGGTTCCGTCACGACGCTACTTCGGGGTGGTTGTAGTTTTTGGTTGACTCAGAGGTAAGCTGCAGGGTCTTAGCTATTCGGTCCTGGCTGGAAGCTTACATGGGACGCGAATCGTAAGAGGAAGTACAAAATGATGGAAAGGTTCTCAAGAAAACGACACTTTTCTGACTTTTTTGGGTGACCAGAAGGATTTTTGTTCGGAAAGGGATGGATGGGACGAACTGCTGGGTACATGTTCGCTAACCTGTAGTGCTGGTTTGGAAGCATATTGGTCTTCTCGTCAGTTCATTGTCAGAATGCAGATTCTATGGAACCTCATCTCTGACTCCATTGGCTAGTGGTGCCTGTTAAAGTCGTTCCGTCACCTTTGTGCTGGGACTCGAAGAGATGAGAAAACACTTCGGGAACATTGGTATTTTGGTTTCAGCTTGCGTATTGAATACCGAAGCCTCAATGTGGCTTATCAACTGAGTGGCGCTAGCTCTGCTTGATATTGTTTCAATCGCACATTTTCGCTCGAAAACCTCGAACACCCATCCTTATCGGGAGCATGTTCGCACGGGTCGTGACGCTGATAGCAAATAGCTGTGTCATGATAATGACGCCTAAACATTATGGCTAGGATACACAACTACATGTCACTCAAACCCTAGATATTTCTCAAAATTGCTTATTGATTGTGATAAGAATGCACAACTTCAGAAATTTGCCCATACTTTTCAATTTTCAAGCGGAAGTAAAGCATGACGTGAGAAGGGGGTTACTCCGTCAAAAGAAGGCAAGACATTTGAACATCGCACGTTGGTGAACCCTTGAAGTGAAAAGGTGTGTTATGATATGCACACACACGCGATGATAAACGTGACCTCACTGGCTGTAAAGGACCGAGAGCTAAGTTTAGTGTCATGCTCAAATCCCGAAAGGTAACTTGCGCGTAGCTAGCTCCTTCACTCGCTGTCAGCCCATAAGAGCTTTGTATTTTGACTTTTATCAAGTGAAGTTTGAAGTGTGTGGGGTGCCCAAATGCTGGAAATGCCTTGGGCATATCCAGTATTGGGGGCGAGCGCCTTAGTGTTGGAAATAGGTATGTGGATCCCTGCGTTTCACACTGTCGCTCATGCCCCTGCTGATTCTCATGTCTGATTGGCGCTATATGATGAAAATGATGGGCCTTCCCTTAACCCGCGCCCCACCTGGGGTCCAGTGCCACCTTCGCCCCACCGGGGACCATCGATGGCCCCCCTCTAACTCCGAAAATATGGGCGTTAGCGCAAATCTGCAAAGTGCAATAGAAAGCTCGCGTGAATTCAGTAAGAAATTATTTCACATGTTTTAGTGCTCAGGTTAATGGTTTGACCTCCACAGGTCAAATTAGGTCAAGATCGGCTATTTTCACTCAAATATGCAATGATTAAGCAAAGTGGGCATAACGTGATCGTGGCATAAAGTGGTCATTAGAGCTATTGAGGCCTGGTAAAGTACATTTGATAGCAAATTGCCAGTACTTTTTCCGCTATGTGGAACGTAAAGACCTCCCGCCAGTGGTTTGACCTCCAGAGGTCACCTCGTGACCTAATATGACCTGAGGTCACGAAATGTCAAAAAGTGACCTTGCCGTATATCAAATGAAAGCCAGTGACAAGACAAACACGATGGTGTTTGTTTCACCGCTTTAGCTTAATTAGGTCAAAAGTTATTGCCAAAATACTGTTTTTGACCTCTGGTGACCTTGGATGACCTTGGAAAAGTCAAAGGGCAAATATGACCCCTGGGATCCGTGAAAGGGTGTCCAAAAACGCTGGTGGTGTTGAATCAGTTGAAATTGCTGGAAAACACGGGGACCGTTGCTCAGTTGGTAGAGCGCTGGGCTCCGGTCCGTTGCTCGGGAACATGAGCCCTGTTCGAGCTGTCAGCACAGTTTTGTCAGCACCAATCAAAGGGCCGCGTTGCGCCTACGTCACAGGACTGTAGCCTCTTCCCGGGAACTCAGTTCTAGAGGTTTTACGAGCCGATGGCCTGCTGTTTGGGCTGATGAAAAATAGCAAGTGCACGAAGTGGCAGCCTAATATTTTTTAATGGTAGAAAGGTTGAAGTTCCCTTTGCTTAGCACAAACTAGAGGGGATTATGGCGCTGATATTTCTTTTCTGGAGGAGAGGCTAGAGGTCTTGCTGACAAAACCGTGCTGACAGCTGGAACAGGGCTATGCAGTGGCAGTGCACGTGCGGACTTGGGATCAATTCCCCTGAGACGCTCCAACGCTCAATATTTCCCCGACGTAGGTGGGATGACAACTGACTGGTGAGGTGGTGACCTGAGAGGGATCGGCCGTCCCTTTGCTTTGTGGAACGTTCTATTTTGACTTCTGAATTAATCTTTCATCGCGGGAGTTACTCGTTCGGATGGTGTGGTCGGGGTCTCCTTGACAAGTCTGGTGATGAATTTAGTGAGGCTTGGACTCCAAAAACTAAACTTGCAACAACTTGGACAAGTGTTATAAAAAATCTTAGTGTGGACGAGTGGTACGCGCCTGGGGCAAAAAGCAAGGGAGGCGGCGGGGGAGTGACATCAGGGTCGTCAGTGAAACTTTAATTCCTTACTGAAGGGAAATTAACCCCTCCCTGCCGTAGGATTTTGACTTCGAATTTTGACTTCTCGTACCCGCTCGGTCAGGCTTCCGTGAACCCGTGAACCCGTGTTAACTTTTGTCGGAAATCGGCTGAGATAGAACTTTTTTTAAAACGAAGAGTGGGTCCGGGGCCCTCCCCCTCCTCCCCTCGGTGGCAACTCTCATGCCTGTATGCGCGACCAAGCGTTGTAATGGAAGTTGACCTTTTTCTCTAATATGGTGAGACATGTGTATTGGTAAATGTTTAGTGTATGGATGATCTCATGCGCGAGCGTAATTCAGTCGTCTAGTTTTTTCAGTTCAGTATTGAGAAACAGTCCTTGGTTCTGAGGATATCCGCTAGTCTGACTGCCATTAATCATTTTGCGTTTTCATTTACCAGTGTAATGTTTCTCAAGCTGCTGTTTCTGCGATGCTATGTCTAAGATCGCCCTGCAAAAGGGGTTGGCCTGGTGGTGTGCGCCGTCTGAGCCGGTCTCCCGCGCGTGCCCGGCAGTTTCTGGAGAAGTGCAAGCACACCCACGCGATGGGCCGCCCTGGCGAGGCGATGGAGGTGGCGCGTCCCATCGCGTTCTTGGCCTCCGACGACGCCTCATTCATCACCGGCGCCACCTTACCCGTGGACGGCGGGCGTGGCGTCATGTGCCCGCGCTAGCGCCGGCACTGACATCTAATGGTCGCTGGGAAAACTTCTGTTATCGTCAGAAGCCGTCGACATCCGTGTTTGAGGGTCTTCGACCAATATTACAAATACATGCTCGGGGTTCTAACTTTTGTAGTTGTATGGAGAGCGGGAAAGTAATAGTTTGGGGTGTATCAGCTAATACAGATAGGTATTACAGAGGCGTTTTTCTATCATGTGTCAGTATGCTAACCGGGGATCCCATGCGATAGAGAGAAAGCTAGCCAGCATCATAACCATGCTGAAGACGGGCGCGAATGGATGCTGACCTTTAAGTAGTCAGCTACGAAATCGATTGCTCCTTTAAATAGTTTCTTTATCATTACGTTTTTGTGTTCACATCTTGCATATGCATTGGGGGGCGGTTCATAAATGGCACAACAAGATCTCGAAAAGCTGTGAGTTTTGTTTTCAGCAGAAGCAAGTTTCGATGACTAACAAGAACTAGCGCGGAAGTCTCATGTAAAAACTCTAGATGGCTGTATTTGCGAGCTTAAAACGCTGAACTGATTTTTAGCACCTGAGAAGCCACTATAACAATGGGCGCGACATAGCCTAGTTGCCGAGGCGCCCTAAACCCCAACACACACGAAGTCTCATGTAAAAGAGAGTGGAATGTATGTGGGGCTGGAAAGTACGCCTTTTTAATAGGGGCATGCAAGTAATGTAATTAGTTGAACTCTCCACTTTGAGAGGGATTTGGAGCCAAGAACCGTCCTCAGGCATTGGAACCAACCGATTATTTTGTATCCTTTTGTGATAGGAAATAGCCACACATCTGCCTTCAGTTATATTCAAAGTAATGTTCAGAAATATGAATATGCCGTTATAAGGTATTGATGCTCGCTTCCCACTGAGGCGTGATAGCCAGTCCCGTGGAAATGCGACCCTGTGTGTATTACTCTGTAACTGGCGTAATCGACGTCCGGGCGGTCCTTGGAGCGTTATCCGTAACTAACGCAGGGCTGGATGGGGGTGTAGTGGCTCAAAGGTACTCCGTAAGATTGAGATTTATCTATCGCTGGTTTGAGTTCGACGTCTAGGCTATATGCAGCCTTAAAGAATCCAAAGCTGCGCTGTTATATGTTTGGGTTTACATTGTTTCGTCCCAGGATGGGTTAGATGAATACACAGAAAGCAATTTCAGCGTTTCATACAGTGTGATTACGATTCAGAGTAGACGGTGCTATGATTTTCGAAACACCAGTGTTCTCTTTATTTAGGTGCAGCACTACCGTGTTGCCTGAAACACACTTTGTTCGGCGTTGTCGGCAGAAGTGGATATTTTCACCAAATCTTCAGCCCTGATGAGGCTCCACCTGTTCATATAACCTACCGTTCTGTGCTGTAAACTAAAACCAGGTGATGGTGTCTCAAAATCGATAGAGCTGCTGGCAGAGGGCATTTCCACCAGCTGCTGACAAGCTCGCCGTTGCACGCTCGATCAGCGGGCGTTCGAAGTCAGCTCTATTCCCGTAACTCAGAAACTGTTGCAGTGTTTTGGAACGGGGAGGTGAGTCTGGTCTGGCGATGCGCTCCCATATATAGTGGTGTGGTACACTGCCCGGCCTGCCCCGGAACGGTGTGGTGGTAGTCTGAGCCAAGATACGACCTTACCTGACATACTATCAAAATAGTATCGCTCCTGTCCCCGGGCACTGACCTATCCAGCCCAGGAAGTTTGGAAGCCTAACGTATGATAATTACAATCACTGCGACGGAAGTGCTCTAAAGCCTGCAATGAGATGATTCTGGGTGAAACTATATTTTCCTGAATCACTCAGCACCATACAATAGGAACGATGTGTATAAGACAGACCGTACGGTTGCTTGTTTGCTCTGTACCACTAGATATTTCCTAGCGTAGATCATTTCTGCAGATGGTTGTTGCAGATGTCAGAGAGCATGCTGGTAGCGAGGGGTGTGTCGGTAGGGACGTCGGAGCAACGCCCTCCATCTTGCGTGACCCTTCGTCCTCGAACCCCATGACAAACGACACCATGTTCTGAGAACAATCTGTCACAGTCTGATCAGCTAGGACTAGACATATCGATCAGTGTCATCCAGCAAGACCGACATCTGATACGGAAGACTCGTTAGGGCGCGCTGCGTTTCCTTATAAACACGAGTCTCCAATAACGAGTGACAATACCGTTTTTACCAGGCTGGCCGGCTCACCCGCACGCTAAATACACCACAGCAGCCGCACGTGAGCTATGCATCAGTCATAACAGGGAGCATGCGATCGCCTTCCCCTCCCAGGGCCGGGGGGCGTTCGCCGGAGTGACATGCCTAAATGAAGCTATCGCCGGCTCCGCTCAAGGGTCGCAACGTTTGGCATCCCGAAGGCCAACCGACCGGCCCCGTTTTGTGGTAACATAGAAGTTTTGCACATTGTAAGAAGAAAAACACGGCTCTGATAGCCAAAATGGCGCATGAATTGGTGCATTAACAAGGCTAAGTACCCCCCACGCTGTGGCGGTGGCCGCGTGCTGGACAGGGCTCTGTTGTCCATATTGGGCCTCACAGGTATGTACGGTCGGCAGAGTGGCGGCTTGGAGGCCGCCGGTGCATGGAGCCAGCCTGTTTGCCAGAATGTCACCGTGCCAACCTATGCCCTCACCCGCGTCCAGATTTGGCGACAAGATAAACGTCTGACTATAGAAAGTCGTCCATTTTTACGGAACAAAATATGGACCTGCCACAAATTAGGGTGCAGCTATTTTGGCGTGAGTTCATATGTTGGTGTCCAGTTGCCTGTGCAAACTTGGCTCTGTGGATTTCGGCTCATTGTGGGTGAAGTGTGGCTCGCCAATTTATACAGTAAACATTTTTGATTGCCCGTAGCTTGCGGTCGCTCACAGTCACTTGGCAGTCTAATTTTCGGAATATTTTTTATTTAAACCCATTGCATAGCATCAAAAAGTTTTTTCTCACAAATTTCCGAAATACGAGATTGCAGGCGTTTAAATATATTGAATATATTGAATCGAAAGCTTTCGGAAAGTTACACCTGGTGTGTGTCAAATCACGACGCGATTAGCTAAAAATGGCCGGCCATAGTGTGTAAAAGTGGCATCGCAGGGAGGTATTTTTTCCTTGCTAAAGAGGCCAGTCTCACAACTGCCATTCTTTGTGATTTACATACCTACAATTCTGTGTCATCCATTAACGAACCGAAAAGTCAGGTGACTGCATAACACAAAGAATGATTGCCTAAAAATTACGAACAGTTCTTAACCCATTTTCGGCCATAACTTTTTTCTGTTTAGATTTTCGTGAAATCGATGGAAAATGCTCCCTAAAGCCGACTTGACCATACAAACCGATCCGTTTGGTTATTTATGCCACAGGGGCACCAGGAAGCCGGGTATCATATATGATACCCTGGCCGCGAGAGGGGTACGCTTTGTCAAAAATCAGGGCAATATACTTCATGTTCGTTCAAATCTTCCCATAACTTTTTGAATTGTCCCTCATCACTTAACGCATTCTTTGGCTACCTGGGGGCAACGCATTCGGGTCATGATTTATCCTTAGATAACTTTTTTCCGTTCAACTGATCTTATCAATCATCATACTCACACTCTGGTCCACCGTAATTCGTAATCCTTGATGCTGACTGTCATAGTTTCGAGGCTCATGTCCTCGGTTCATCTCTCGAAGTGCAGTCTTGATTCGGGAAAGTCATGAGAATAGACCTGACGTTTTGTGAAAGAGCTATGTATGAACATGCACATACTTTTCCCAAAAAACATGAAGTTCCTTGTATATATCCCAGCTGGTCCCTCCACTACCGTCCGGATCACAGCCATGGAGTACACATAAGGCCACCCGAAGTGTCGCCTCTGAGCGATTTGAATTCGTCGTTCAGTTCCTTGGATATCAGCAGCCGCAGTTTTGGGCTTCTCAGGGAGTGTGGAACAGCGCGAAGCAATCTTCCAAGCAGAGCGCCACGTCGCACTTCACGCACCTGTAACGCGACAGGGGTCCGCGACCTTGCATTGCTCACCTTTTGCCCATAGGAGTTGGTCGCGTTGGCAATCATTTCCACTTTGCCTTGATCGAAAAAGCTTGAAGAGCTCGAGTGGGCTGAAGTGAAGAGTATTTGCGCGTATTCCTTTCCGGGAGTATCCTCTGACTGGTGGAGCCTTCTTTTTCTTCCATTGCTGTACCATCTTCTTCAGGTTCTTCTGTCCTTGGTGGAGATTTGGCGCATCATTGCCAGCCTTTGATGGCGGTTCATTTCGACCTCGCCTTCCAACCCTCTCCAACCGCCTCTAACCTCGGCTCCAACCTCAGCCTCCGCGGTGAGGATTCTGCGCGGTAGTCGGTTGAGATCAGCTTCTGCGCCATCCTCGTCGCCGGAGTATCCGTCACTTTCTTCTGGGTCGGGTGCAGTGGCGGATATAAGCGGGGGAGGGGCTAGGGGGCTCAATATCCCCGAAATTTTTGGGTGCCTGTAGCTAATGAATAGGCGGAGGCTGATCCGAGGCAATTGTGGATGGGGCTCGAGCCCTCAGCCCTCCCTGCCCCCCCGAAAAGAGGCCCTGGATCCGCCACTGGTGCGGTGGTATCAAATAGATGCTGTCGCTCAGCTCCTCGGCCTCCTTGACGTTGTTCAGGGCCTCGCAGAGCTTTTGCGTTGTGCTGCAGGTTGCCCAGTAGCAAAAATGTATAGCTGGGCATGGCATAGCCCTCTCGTTGCCAGGGTATCATATATGATACCCAGAAAGAAAAAACGTATCCAGCTCTCCCATTAATTGATGAAATCGAGATTGAACGACTGTAAGGCAAACATATATCCCTCCTCTGACGGAAAAACCTGCACTGTCTTACCAGGCCACTCGTCACGTAGCAGGCCATGACTGTTTGCCGACTTCGTCACCACTCAAATATGTTTATATTCCACCTGGGGATGAAAAATCTGGCATACGATGGGAAAAAGAACAGCAAACGGGGAAATATTAACGATAATCGGAGCGCGGATACATCAGTGAGTCATGCACGCAGCCACCACCATGTGCCGCCACACAAGAAACAGTTTTGTCAGTTCGTAAATGTATAAGTTTGTGGGTATCATAAATGATACCCTGGCCGGAAACGTGTTAACATCAGAAATGATTAGGGCTGTAAAATTGTCGACTCGTCTTGAGCGTCAGAATTTGTACTTTTTCAGATAACTTGAGGCGTTCCTTATCCATCGCTCTTCAGCTCTATGGAACGTCCTCTGGCAGTTACATTCTGGAGAGCCGCGCCCACTGTTCCGTAGATGTTCAAGTAAGATCTTTCGCCAGTAATTAAGGTTAATATTAGTGCACGGAGAGACCAATCGACCGGCAGAGACAGCATATTTCGTCGTGCGGGTCAAGGGTTGTGTAAGGAGTACCGAAAATTTATAAACGCTTTACAATGGACACGCTCCGTGGAGAATTCATATAACATTATACACTGAATCAAAGCACCCTGGTCAGACTCTCAATGGAGTGTTCGAGACGGTGTTTTTGCGTACTGTTAGTTTACCGGCGCTTTTGTCAGGAAAATGAGTTTTGCGAACATCCCAGATGTATACTCCACTGCAGGAATGTTTTCCGGGTGCTTTATAGAATGCTTACAGGTGTACATGATTAAAGTGATATGTCTTTGTGTTTTTTGTCTTGACGACACCAAGAAAAACAAATTCTTCAATTTCAGTGCACCTGTGTTCGATTCAGTGATACCTGCATTCCCGAAACCTCTCAGCTCGGAGTGAGTTTTAACCGAAAGTATCTCTAGGTCGCCGGTACAAAAAAAACATTTTTGTTGTATTCTGATCAGTACTCAAATGTGATTTTGATCCTTACTCTTTGCTTCGACCAGCTTGCGATATAAATGTTATTGTTTTTCCATGGTGACAGCCTGTACCACCCGAGGGACTACATGCCCATTCTAGAGTTTTACTTTTATAGTTCCACGACTCGGCACACCCACTTAGGACCTCTTCGGCCGTTCGGGAGCCCCTCGTGCTGCAGCTCGTGCTGTCACTCGTACTGGGCACCGCAATGCTGGACCCGAAACGGGAAACTGGGAAAACCCACCAAAGTCAACGCCGGCGACACTGACAACACGACTGTAGAGGCGGAAAATGTGACAGGAAAACGCCGACGGGAGGCTGCTTGAAATTCACTGGAGCTAAAATCCGCAGCAGAAGAGCTGCTCTGCGAATTGCAGAAACTTACTTAATTCATACGTGTTCTGGTGAAATGTAGCATCACAGAAAAAACGGACATACCGTGTGCAAAGGTTTCCGGGATATAACCAATGGCATGTTGAAAAAATTCATCACATTGCCGATGGAGAATCAGCCGTACCTCCTTGCTCTGGTACTGGAAGCAAAATAAAATTAGGTATCCCATGAGCTCATATTCCGACATCAAGCTTTGAAACGTGGACCAGGAAAACTGTAAATGTATTTGCCGCGCAAATGGTGAGCCACCGAGCCTGTGGCTCTTTAGGTAGACCTTCCGTACATCGGCATCCAGGCTCCGTAGGGCCCTGCTGATCTCTTCAATGCGAGGGCTGGGGCGTAGACATCGACAGTGAAACACAGGTGTTGGCCCAAATTGTTAATGCTTGAATGTTAGCCGACCGTAACTCAGACTAGTGGAATTGTACTCGACAATAACCCTCCCCCCGATAATGCATCAACATTTGTCTGTGCTCATTAGTTAGAAAGTCCCAGAAATTTCTTGCTCGGATTCCTTCGCCGGTTGCTGCTGTTTCCTTCGACATATGTTCATTATGACTGTGGAATTTCGTTGAAGTTTGAAGACTCCTGCACTGGACGAACGGCGTCGAAGGGAATTCACGCCCGAAGCTGCCCCTGTGACGCAATAGAGTGCACATGGACCCTGGCTTCGTCTTTCATCTACTGTACAGTCGACTCCGTTCATTGCTTGGAGTGAGATTATACAAACTCAGGGGAAGATTTGATATTATTGCAGCCGAAGATCATGTACTACTTCGGCAATACATTTGTAGAATTTGTACGGCATGGGGCCGTTCCATTAGGATTCTCAGCGCACCACCGGTGGTAAATTTAATTTCTGTCGTCAAAAAGCACTTCGTCATAAAGATTCTAAGGCACGGAGATGCTCAGATCCAAGCAGGTACTTTTGAAGAGGAGATAATTTTCTGCGCGGTGAATACCACCAAAATTATTTGGCCTGTCTCCCCAAACCTTGGATGCGGAATCAAGCAAATTCAGTATGATTATATACTCGTGCACAGCCTGAATATATCATAAACGTAACAGAACCTGAATATATCAGGAACTTTATGTAGACAATAGATGGTTGGAAAAGTTACCGATCGTACAAACGCACGGCCGAACAGGATGGTGTCATTCGAGGTTGCGGCCACAATGGCCGAGGAAGTTTTCTATCGATCTGTGTCGTCTGCATGAAGATTCCGGAGAGAGACTGTGCTCGCGAGTACATAATAACTCTGAATTGGCTCAATTCTGTATTCCATTCGCAAAATCATTGAAATGTCTGGAAGAAAAAAGCTTCGTCGAATACTACTAATTTTCCAAACAGTTCCTTTGGCTTTTGAAAACTCCATTAGTGATTACCGGCCATTAAGATCTTAGTTTTGCCGTGATCATAAGGTATTTTGAATGTATCCCTGTCTTACATCTTATTCAATTTTCCGTTCTAAAGTGCTGCTTTTGTAACTGCCTGTTTTAATTTGGATGCCTTAGTTCCAGGACCTGAGGCCTACCTGTCTCCTCCCTGTCTTGTTAGTATAATTATAGTAGTGGTTTAATGGCCTTATTTTCTTTGGATGATTTGATTATCCGTAACTTGCTTGAGCACAGCATATTTGTCTACAGCCCCCATAGGTCTCGACCACTTCCTCCAATGGATTGAACCGACAAACAGTGACAAAGCTCATGTTGCAATGTTAATAGCGTATGGCACACGGTGATTTTTTAATAATCTAATATTGCTATCAGTTTCATACGCTGGTAACTGGAAACGAGCATTGGGCAGATATCAGATAATCTAGTCCTGGCCATATATCACTTTGAACCAACGACATGGTCACATTTCAACTAATGACGGATGTCAGCAAGGGAAATTGAGCCATTATCTATCTAGACATCACATCCGTGAAGGAGGAACCCACGAACCGGGAAAACAGTCTTTGATACATTCACGAATTGTGCTAATATTTTATCAGATTGTGAATTAGGATTTAATGCAGAACGGCAATAGTGCTCAAGTTTTCAACGCTAGATTATATTAACGAATTGATTTATCGGATGTTATGCTCGCTGAATGATTTATTTTCTCTTGTATATATATATATATACCGTATATATATATATATATACCGTATATATATACAATATACGGTAGAAGTAGAAGAAGTAGAAGATAAGAAAATATCAACATTTGACATAGGTGTGGACAATGCAGTTTTTAGGCCTCGCCTGACTCGTAGCAGCGTCTTTATTTAGTTATCTGTTAGGTAGCTAGTTTCTTTAGTCACTGCGAGTTCCATCTCACCAACATGCAGATCTGGCTACGGCCGAAGTCCAGCTCAATAGGGGTTCCTTTCCCCTGGGACGTCAAATGATTAACGTGCTTGTGCATTTCATAACCCAGGCGAAAAGAGGAGAATATACGGAACGATTGGGAAGTTGGTTCATTTTTTCGAAGCTAGCAGCTATATCGGGTTAAGGATGAAGTTTTTCCTGCTACAACTAAATGCCACTAAACCCTTTTGATGAAGGAAAAATGGGAAAGAAAACTGGAAGATTGCATTGTCAAACGGGTGGAATTCATTATGCAAACTGCTAAACGTTTAACCCAGCATCACCTGAGTTCTTTTCTTACACATCACTGCGGGGGGGTTGGCTGGGTGGAGGGGTCCGATCAGACCCCCTACGATCTCGAGAAGTGGAAGTGATACGGAAAAATCGAAACGGTGCTAAAACCGACTTACCGTCTTCTTTTTCTGGAGCTGGGTTTGAACCACATTCGTTGACCCGTGACGTCACAGTGGACCAAAATGGGTCAAATTTAGACTCATTCAGGAAATCCTGCATGACTTGGGGACCATTAAACCTAGAACAAAACAAAGGACATCAATGTATTTGTCTTGATCCAGGGATTTAAATGATATGCGACTCGACCTTGAAAGGTCCAAGCATGAACATGAATTTGGGTCATAATTTGGCCTCCAATTGTGCTATTTGACCATGAACTTAGAAAATGATGACCTTTCAAGGTCATCTCGCATATAATTCAAATCCTTGAACCATACTCATTACAATGATACAAGATTTAGACCTACATTACTTCGTTCAGAAGCTATAGACACAAAACAATTTCGAAAATCGTGAACTTTGGTGACCTTGGTATGGATCTGATCTCAAAGTGGATGACAACGTGCATATTTCTTGTGTCAATAAAAACTTTCGCATGCTGTTTAGAAACTTGATCTAGCTCTTCTAGAAGCCGAGTTACACCCTGGTTTTGTCAGCCTCATTTTTAGAAGAACAGAATTGCATTACAGGGGTTTAGAAATTACATCATAACTCGTTCGACCTGACCTGAATGGATGCCATTTTTGGTCATAATTTGTCAAATTGATCGTGCTAGATGCTTGCAAAGCGACGCGTGTCTCATTTAAATCAGCTTAAAATCATTCAGAAAAATCGAGGGAGATTTTTTGGGTCTGATCGGATCCCCAGGCGGTGAAGGGTGAGATATCTACAATATCAAATAATACCTATATAAGCTATGTCCCAGAATACAGCAGACTAGGCACCAAAACATTCCTGTCAGGCATGGAATCACATCGGAAACTTTGCCGTCTATCCCGTCCAATATCGTTAATTTTGTCCATGTACATATGTATGTACATTCATACTCTTCCCCATCTCGAGCTACCTTGCGGGAGACTGCGGCAGAGAAAGGGGCATCCTTCCCCCGCTATGTGTTAACTAAAATCTGAAAACAGAAATCACTCAAATTTATTTGTTGAACTTAGGAGACCATCCGTTTTTTTGCTCTAGGATCTTGGTGTGTCTACTGACGTCCAGATACATGTCTTCGGATATTGAAAATGCCCTCGCTAAAGCAGGAATGTATCCGTTAAGTTCGTTTTGTGCATGTGTATATGTGTACGTGCAACCAATAGGGAGAGGGGGGGCAAACACTGTGTGTTGGGTGCCAGCCCACGCTGGATTAGCAGGTACCTACCGAGGCAGTAGATTGAGCGGAAAACGGGCCTTACTAAGGCCATGCACCCCTGACCCGGCGGGTACTAATCCCTGCGACCGGCAAATTTATCTGCATTTTACGTCATCCCCATGGAGAGTGGCAGCGCCACCGGAGCACCAACACAAACAACAAGGTGCTTGCAGTGAAGCCTAAGATTGGTGAGTGGCCTACGTCCTCAAGGCAGTGCCGGCATGAAGAGGTTGCCCTGCACCGGCTTCGGACCGGTAACACGCAGTCACCCACTGGTATTTGTTGTGTGGGGACGCGCGACCGCTTTGCCGTCGCTGCGGGTCCCCTCTCTCCGTGGGACAAGTGCTAGTTCCATACCTGAGAAACGGAAGGGAAAGAAAGGAGCAGTTAGGGGAACGACGGCAGGCGATCACGCTGACTGATCTGATTGGCCGATACTCAGGCGTGGCTGTACAGTACACGTATTGTCATTTCTCGGAGTCATTGGTTTTACAATCATATCAATCATACAATCCTTGGTTAAGCAGTTGACACAGTCTGTGATTTGTTGGATTGAATGCAACTCTGTGCGTTGATGGTCTTACTGCGTTACCTACCTCAGCAGACTAGCAAGTCTGCCCTTCTGTTACTGATATTAATTTCGAATATTAGTGTAACCGATACCGAAGTAGGCGCTGTATGATCGCACTGGTTGGTGCGACCCTAGACTCAAAGAAGAAACAAACAAGCAACAACGACCAATAAGGGACGAGAGAAATCTGGCTTATTTTGTTTGCGCACATGTTTTGCATTCCTGTGCTTCGGGATTTAACCCTTGTCCTGGGACTGACACTGAACTGTCCGAGCAATACAGTGATTTCCAGGTGTTCTGGTGTCACAGGAGGGATTAAATTCAAGTTCATGGCATAAAGCTTCGACAGATCTGTGCCCTCCCTGTCGCAGACTTGCAGGACTTTAAGCATATCCTCACAGTCTAGACGCTCTTTGTTGCCGCCTGTCGCATTCTTACGCTTCACATTTCGCATGTACCTTCGATTTGCATAGGCTTTGTTTATCACGGTCTCCCAGGGAAGTGTCCTCGTATCTTGGAGTTGGTCAGTCGTGTAAAAATCAACGCATATTTTTACCAACATTTCATATGACACATTCTTCATCTTATTGACAATAATGAATCAAATAGATATATGCACTTACAAATATAGCATGTGACATTTTGCTGAAGGACTGAGAACTGCTTTAGATTCGAAAGAGCCTTCCGACACTGTGTGCGAACAGTTTTTAACTGTACAATGGCTACACTATAAGCTTTAGCACAACCGGGTAACCCAAATCTACACTGTAAATTAAACAACTCCTGCAAACAGTACAAAATAACACCAACGTTCTTTTACAGTGGTCGATTAGTTTTCATGGATGTTTGGTGGATCTACATGAACGTCGTAAGTGCATCTTGGTGTGCGCAATGTCCTATGACATTTCTCTGCACCGATAATTTATGGAGGTGCACATCGTACGTTTTCCTATTTCACATAGAGGTGCGCAGATTCTCCAACGCAGGCTTTCGTATTGTCCAAGGGCCCAGTACTTTGGGAAATACGCACAGCAATCCATTAATTTTTGCAGGAAAAGGGGCACAGTTATGAGCCAGTTATATATATATATATATATATATATATATATATATATATATATATATATATATACATATATATCTTATGTCTTCCCCATCCCACCACAGCACCCACTGTAATATTGAAATGCCTGCTTACCCTTTTTTACACTTTTTGTCCTTTTTCCCATCGGAATTTTTTGCCATGGCTGAGACTAGGTTCTCTTAATACTAAAATATTTATATCAGTGTCTGAAAAGGGGATGGAAATACCATCTAAAAACGAAAGCGAATATACCCTTTAAAATGCAGCTACAGTTTCATGGATATTTAACATCCACCTGAAAAATGGGCGCGAAATCGCCATCCGGAGATGGTATTTTGCCCTGTCACAAAACGCAAGTTAGCGGTAATCGAGGCGCCAGTCGGTACAAGAACAAGGGTTATTAGAGCCTAGCTGCGATGAATGATACTGGTGGGGCGTTTCAGATAAGCGGAGAACAATAGCGTCGGCGATGGACCAGCGCGATGGCTCTGACTGACGTGACCGTTACCAGAACCGATGCGGGCCTGTGAAATTCAGCGGGCGCTAGGTCTGGCCAGTTTTACTTACAGCAACAGTTGATTTACCTGGTGGCCTGGCGTGTTGGAGGCGAAGGAGGCGTCGCTAAAAACGCCACAGAGCCGATGGTTTCCCTGTTCGTTAACGACGTATACGGCAATGGCAAGGCCGCCTTGGGGAAGACTGTCCCCTTTCTAATGCGAGGCCCCCCGCTGGGTGTTTGTTGGAACTTGACCTCTAGGTAGATCGCACAAGATTTCTGCCGAAATGGCGGCTGTTGACATTGCTCTGATGTATGAACCTCATGCAATTTTTAGGAAACAATGTGGCACAACTACTTAACTTTGACTTTCTACGGAGCCATGCCGGGTGCGTTAGCGGGTTTGGGAACGGAGCATATTGGGTTGTCTTATTAGGAAATGACCTTTGTGCATTTTCGAGATGTAAAAAACCTTGATCCCATTTGCTGATGTCTGAGTGCCAACGTTAAAAAAATCACTTTTTCCTGACTACTCTACCGATTTGTCCTTGACAATAGTCTGATTAGGATCCACCCTTTTACAGCTCATGACAACAATACTCTACAATTTGCGTTATTTTTATTGGTCGGTTATGAGTCACATCATGCAGGTCTGCTCATGAATTGTACCGGCGTAATTTGTTCACGCGCGTGTGCCGTCGGCTGGCTCGTTCTTATTGCGCTGTTTTCTGTGCACCGACCAACAGTGTCGTAGATAAAACTGTCCATGTATGCGTCATTCAGCTATTTATCAGTTCCTCCTGGTGCAAACAAACTTCTCAACTGTGAAATGTGACCTTTCCTGCTTTTCAGAGGTGTTTTCTTCTGAAGTGCGCTAGATTTTCTTCCAAGCTTAGCAATTTATTCTAAGTTCTTTTTAATGGAACGTTTGTTCCTGATGCGTGGTGTCTTTTTTTAACTTGCAGCTTTTCCGCATATACTATCTAAGTGCTCGAGTTCTAGAACTTCTCTATTTGCAACTCCGGATATCTGAGGCCAGATGTGATCACGGGCGGTTTCTGTGTCGAAAAATGTCTTCACTTTGAGCAAGGGCTCAATTTGATGCATTAAGCAATTGTATCATTAGTTCCTGATTATGCTGAAAACCCTCGTATAGTATGGAAGTTACACATGTATTATACAAAATGCCTTTCAGAGAAATGATATGAGTCAAAATGTACAATGAGCACAAAGGATGTATGAACACACACGCACCAATATCACGGTAACGAAAAGTACGTATCATATTGCAACACGCATAACATTGCCAAATAATTGACATAATTGCGATCCACTCATCTCTGCGTAAACATGTAACGAGTTTGAGCAAATCTGTATATCCACAGACGATAGAACGCTCATTATGCCATTAAAACATATGTATGCCCATGTAACCCCTTGTCCCGCATGAACTGCGAACATTCATCGCTCCTGGCGAGATTTTTCCCATCGATCAGGTACTGTCTGTCCGTTTGATTCTGCAACTTTCCCTCAGCTCACGGAGCTTTCACTTAGTCTAGTGCCAGCCTCTAAGTTTCAGCTGCCCTCGATGACCGAAAAACGCCAGCGCGATGCTTCGACGGCAGCTGGCTAGGCGATGGTGATGTGCTTGGTGACGACTCGGCCTCGCTGGTTCTGCACCGGTCTGTAGTTGTTGACCAGCAGCTCTCTTGCGTCGTCGTCCCGGTAGATGGTGGTGCTTAGCTTGGAGAGGAACGCGTCGTCGATGCCTGTGTCCATCGCTGAGACGACCCAGGTCACCACTGGGTTGCAGGGCGGTGTGGTGAGGCTGCCGTGATAGCTGTAGAACTTGCCGACTGCTTTCTTCAGCAGCGACTGTAGAGGCGTTAAGTCTGCTGCAAATCTGAACTTCTTACCAGGCCTTGACAGCTCCCACATGCGGCTCTCCATGCCGAGCGTTGGGAACATTACAGGCTTCTTGATTTCGGTGCCCTTGAGCAAGATGCCGATCACCATTAGACCATCGAAGTTGCGGGACGCCTCCAGGAAGCTGCTGTAGCGTTCGTTGTAGAAGACGAAGTGGGCCTCAGCATCAGTGAACTCACCAGCAACGGCATGCTCGGAGCCATTGGGAGAGTGGTATTCTCCCCAGTGGAAGTGGAACTGGACAAACTTGTACGTGCCGAGCAGCGGCTTGCTGAACGATGAAACTCTCAGGAACGGTTCAGTACGGTTGGCTGGTCTAAGAGTCAGTTTGACCTCTCTCCCGGTGTTGTAAGCCTCCACCTCCGAGTGCTCCAGGCCTTTGGCAAACTGCAGCTTGGGAGTCCGGCTGAGGGCGAGCCTGGTGGCGGTGAGCGAGATGGGAGACTGCATAGGACCACCGCACATGGGGAAGTCATCCTTCCACATATTCGGATTCACGTAGTTGTACTCGTCCGGAGACACTTTGGTCGAGTACTTCATGAAGATGAGCAGCAGCCACCAGGGAATCATGTTGAACGCTCTTGCCGGCGACTCAGCGGCGCGGACAGCTCTGGTCGAGTGTGTTGGCGGCTGTGGGTTGTCGCGTGAACTGTGCCAGTGACTTGCGCTCGCTGTCCTTTATGGACTGTCGCGACAGCAGCGCCAGCACATCACCAGACGTCACGCGACGCCTGATCTATAGCGCCGCCTTGGAGCCGCGACGAGACAGTTGTCCCGTTTTGGCCACATTTTTAGCACATGCGTAATGAGGAGGCCGTTTCGCTTTCTTCCTCAATATTGGTTGGTTTACAGCCGACCGGTGTATTTGTATGTGAAATTTGATTAGAATGTTTTGGTACCAGCCCAAGTCAATAAGCGAAGCTCTACAAGTGAACTGATCACCTCATTGCGTACATATGGCTTTAAATGATATACTAGTTGGTTCAAAGAACTATCTAGAACAGCAAACACATGAGCATAGAGAAGTGCTCTGCGTTTAGCATATAGCCCTCCCACAATATCTTTGTTTTAGCTTTGATTATAAGTGAGATTTAAAGGTAGTTTACTGCAGGCTGCTTTTCTCAAATACGGATAGAACTATCTTACTACTTTTCCCATCCCGTAACCATCTTTCAAGAGAATTTGATCACAATGCGATATCTTATTCCACCAGCGTTGCAATCAAAGAGAACACTGATGTCCTCTTTGGGATTTTCCAACATAGCGAACTCTGTGGATTAGAGAGCCGACAAGCTGAGTTTCAGCCAAAAAGTATTTGCTTCTTGTTTGAAAATTTCAAGCCACATGCTGAAGCCAAATCAGACTTAAAATCCACGGCAAATGAGCTTGACTATTTGAAATCCTGCATGACGAAAATGCCACGGTTTTGTAGCTTGTGCAATGTGCAAGTATGTGGGAATGTGACCGGTGCCGATCACGGTACGGGCAGCAGCCGCTGAGCTTGGGCTACCCGTCCAATTAACTGCGTCTGCACAGCTGGGACTACCCGTCCAACCAGCTGCCTCTGCACAGCTGGGGCTACCCGTCCAATTAAATGCGTCTGCACAGCTGGGGCTAACCGTCCAACCAACTGCGTCTGTACAGCTGGGGCTACCCGACCAACCAGCTGCCTCTGCACAGCTGGGGCTACCCGTCCAACCAACTGCGTCTGTACAGCTGGGGCTACACGTCCAACCAACTGCGTCTGCACAGCTGGGCTGCCCGTCCAACCAACTGCGTCTGTACAGCTGGGGCTACCCGTCCAACCAACTGCGTATGTACAGCTGGGGCTATACGTCCAACCAACTGTTTGCACAGCTGGGGCTACACGTCCAACCAACTGCGTCTGTATAGCTGGGGCTACCCGTCCAACCTGCTGCGTCTGCATAGCTGGGGTTGCCCGCCCAACCAACTGCGTCTGCACAGCTGGGGCTACACGTCCAACCAACTGCGTCTGCACAGCTGGGGCTACCCGTCCAACCAGCTGCGTCTGGACAGCTGGGGCTACCCGTCCAACCAAATGTTTGCACAACTGGGGCTACCCGTCCAACGAGCCATCTCTGCCGAGCTGGGGGATCCAAATTAGTATAAAAGCACACCATATTGAACCTGGAATTTTCCTTGAGGAATGCTCAGTTGCATTTTGAACTTGACCTGAATGACCTGAGCTTATGCATAGATGAGGGCACGGCGACGGTCTGTTGTGCACACGACACAACTGGCATGACTCGAATGAATCATTCATGTTTGGTTAAAACAGGCTTGGAATGGATTCTTATCTCTGCCTACAACTGGTCTGCCCGATACGACACAAAAGTCACCACGCAGAAGACTTATATGGCTCTGATTAGTACCCAGATTATGTCCCACGATCTGCCCCCCCCGTCACCTAAAATATGTGCATTCATATCATTCATAACTCATGTATTGTTAATTGTCTCTGAATCATTAAGGACGGACGCCTTTTGTATCAGTCGCATGTATATTCAATCATCACAAAGTGTATTGCAACTTGCAAGCCCCATATATCCGAATCCTGCGTGATGTGTGGTTCCTCGCTTGGATTTCAAATTAGTTGTTGAATAGTTGATACTTTAACAAGCACCCGGCTGGAGGGGGCGAAATTCGCCCCCTTCTAATTTTCCCCAGATAAAACAAAAACGAAGAGACACAGAACAACTGAACTTACAGTACCTAATCCCTGATCAATTTTACGCATCTAACTTTTTTTACGTCAGGTCATGTCAGGTCAAGGAGCTATCCAAGGTCAAGCGACCCGTTAAAACCTAAAATCACGAGTTTGAAGCGGCTCCTAAGGAACATCAACCAACCGGTTAGCTTAAAACTTTCACAATATGATGAGGTCATTAAGGTCTACATACAAATATGTTATCCCGGAATTTTGATATTGTTGACCTAAGCTGGGGTCAAATTTTTGGTTACTCTTTTATAAGTTTATAGTGAAAAATAGATAGGGCTCGTTTGCAGTAAATACTGGATAGATAAAGCTAAAAATCCTCAAAAAGAGTATTTTTACCACGATCTTCACCATAAAGTTGAGTTTTTGACCACCTGATTGCTCAAAGGGCATGTCAGGTCTCAGGAGCAAACAATGATTGTCTTGCCAATAACTTCTCACTGAATTGGGATAAAGCTACTATTTTGCTTGCATTGCGCTTATACTGTCATGGGGAGTCGATCGATAAGCAACACGACCATACCAGGTCACCCTGTGACCCTGACCTAGCTCGATGTCAGGTCATTCTAAAATTTGACCTGGCAAGGTCATATTATACAGCATTCGATTTGCCGTAATGGGAGGAATATAATGATGCATGAATATTTTCTCTTGCTCCGCTGAGTAAGAATCTAGAGGGGGAAACGTACACTGCCCTGTTGTAAGCCTATGGAACCTTCTTTGACCTATGCTGACCTCAATATTGACCCGACATAAAAATGCTTCAAATAATTTCTCTTCGTCTTGTCAAGAGCTTTCGAACACCTCCGTAATTTTTCTTTAGCTTTCCTGGGAAATAATATATGGAGGAGCGAAATACGTGTTATGTGTGTGCTGAGATGTTGAAAGACCGGAGGTTGGAGCCCGAATGTATTGAAAAAGAGATAGGCCGAGTTTAAATAGTGCTGGGGGAGTGGCACGAATGGGTCACATGGGTGGTGACGCATTGTGTCTGCTGCTGCGTGAGATGGCCGACACGTTGGTTGCAGGGTCTGGCACGTGAGTGCCTGGCCCGTGCCTAGACATCCCTGCGCAGCTGCTACACCCATGTTTCCACATATGACATCATCCCTCATACGGTAATGAGTGGAACGAATTTAACTATACATACGTTAACAGAAATACAGTGCAGGTATTGTTTCAATTCATACAATAGAGGTATTACCCATACAATTACATACATACAATAAACATGAAGAGAACGACCAGTACGCAAAGTCTCATTGGGAATGTGAGACGTGACCGACAGACCTGAATTAAAATAGGCGATAAGAAACCTATAACTTGAATATGCAAAACACCAAGCTGAGCGAATAAACCATTAGTTTAGTTGGAGCATCCACGCTGAGACCCTCGGATCACAGTATTGTCTATTGGCACTTGTCCATAAATCTTAATGCTTGCATTATTTTCTGTTTCTATTTGCTAGTCTTGTATCTTGCTGATTGTTATGTTGTTGCGTTATAGACTTCTGAGTCTCGAGGTTGTGGTATGGACTTCTGAGTCTCGTTCTCCGCCGTCAGCGTTGATGGGGCAGCGCCGTTTTGCGTTAGCGCCGTTTTGGTTAGACGTTTTGCGTGACTGGCGGGAGTCACAAGTTCAGCGGCGGCTAGAACTTGGTGATGCTGGCGCGTAATGGATGGGGCGCCAGGTGCCAAATGCCGGGGCCGAATGTAGCGGAGGCGCCCGGGAGGTGTGCCGAGGTATCATCGCGTGGAGTTCCTGAGTGATCAGGTTTGCTCAGGGTGGAATCTGATAGTGACTAGGCGTTCAGGTCTGTCAGGTTGCGTAGAGGTCCTGCGGGAAATAAACAGGTAGATCAGATACGAAAACAGTAGTAACGACAAGAGTTTCAGATAATACTAATGACAATGGGATAGTGAGGCAGACAATATTACAACGGAAGACAGTGAAACATATAAACACAGACAATCAAGTGCCAGGAGTTCAGTAAAAAGCTAAAAGAATATACAGTACTTTTTACATCCGGGGCCAATCCGCCCTTCTTCAAGGCTTGCTGTACATGATGACATGTTTTGCGAGGGCAGATGTAGCTGGAGTCCAAGGTTGAGTGACTGGGCCGCGGTTTTTGTGCAGGTGTACTGTTCCGCTCGGGCAGTTTAAGTGCGGCTTCAGCGGAATGGTCAGCAGCGGCGCGGCCGAATGATGTAAACAATTGGCCCGGCGGGTAGCGCTAGGCCAGCTAGACAGTCGCGCCGACTTTTTGTTGACCATGGGTGGAGATGCGTATGTCTGGGGTCAGCGATGACTGACGGCTGCACTTGGCGGCTGGAACGGCGACGGCGGCAGTGACAGTCCTGTGTCTGGTCACTGCTCCAGAGGTGTTAGTGGTCCGGAATCTTGAACATGCAGCCTAACACACTGAATTCAAAAGAAAGCAAGGCAATGAATTACGTTAAGGCGCAATATCCTTAGGGGTTACATGTCGGGGCGCCACTAGGTGATAAGGGGGAAGGTTCACCAAGATACATGAGACCTGGGCCATTTGGTCGGTGAACCAAAGGGGAGGAAAGTAATTGGCCATTTTATGACGAGATCCAAAATGCAGACAAAGAAGTAAAATTACCGTTACGTTACGGTCTGCAGATGTTACGTTACTGGTGAAGGAGGGGCAGGGGAGGGAGAAGGTGAAGCGAGACAATTGACTGTAACTGGATCGAGTAAAATTTGGTTATGACTTGGCTGACCTTAGTGCGCCCTTGGCCATCACTGGCATTGGGACGAGCCGACGTATAAACACGGGATGTGCGGCATACGTTTTTGCCGATGGTTGTGTTCCGTAGCCGGCTTAGAAAACAGTCGCTGAGTAACTGTGTTAAAGCTAGGAGTGCGCCAGTGGTGGCAGGGGTGTGACAAAAACGGGCACATGCAGGTGTGTTCAGCCGTAATTTTAGTAGAGGGTGTAAAGAGAGGCGATCCAGGCAAACTAGATAATGAAAGGGAAACGAATGGTTGGAAAGTGACCAAGAAGGCAAGTAATAGCCATTAAAATGTGGTCAAAATTCAAAATGTTGTTTTCATTTTTTTTTTTTGCATTGCTACTTTTGCGTGCTTTTCATCACTTGATCAGGGCCAAGACGAAGCGAAAATTCATAACAAGAAAAATGCTAAGGTAATAACATGAGTTCTTGATGGATAAAACAAAGCTAATGGGAATATATGAAAATTTTTCCAAATTGGTGTATATCGGGAAAAGCCAAAAACGGGTAGCAACACTCTCATAGCTTGTCTGGTGACACTCCAGCTTGGTCGAGGAGGATGACTTGTAGCCTTGGAAGTCTTGGTCGGACCTCAGCACCAGGATGGGCCTGTGGAGATGAAAGTAGAACTGGGCGCCGAGGGCGCGCCGTAGAGCTGCGATGGGACGGCAGTAACGGTCCACATCATAATCATAAGCCGAAACATCTGAAATAGTCAGGTTAGTTACGTAACTGATCTTTTTTTAAAGACATAAGCGGTTCGGGGGTTGCAGGGTGTGTCTGGGTCTAAAATTGTATGGTACTTGTTGTTGGATTGGTCGATTCCTTTGAAGGGCCGGATTTCGGCCAAATATTTCTTCAAAATCGACAATGTCGGGCTGTGCCAGGGCCTGTATTTCTGGGGCCGGGTCCTCTGGCGTATGCGAGGTCTGGGGCTCGATATTGCCGGGAATATCTATGGCAGGCTCTGCTGTGGGGCTCGTTGTAGGCTCCGCACAGTAATCGATATATCGTCTCAGGCGGCTAATGTGCACGGTCTGAACATCAGACTCATTGTGGATGTGTTTAATTTTGGCGTTGACGGGAGACAGCATCTCGATTATTCTGTAAGGGCCGCGATTCTTTTTCAAAAGCTTGGCTGATAGGCCAACTGGGGTTGCCGGCACGTATAGATAAACCAAATCATTGACCTTAAGGTCTTTGGTTCGTACCGACTGACTTTGATACTTCTCTTGGTTCTCAGCGGCTCGCTCAACATATTTCTCTACCTGACGGTGAGCTTTGCTCATCCTTTGGAGCATTTCAGTTTTATAACTATCGACGGATTCGTATGTGATCTGATCGGATTCTAAGACATCTGAGTTGGGAATTCTGATATCGCGACCGTAAAGAAGATAAGCGGGTGTGTCACGTAGGGTGGAATGGACGCGTGTGCGTAACGAAAGTAATACGAAGGGGAGCATCTCATCCCAATCACGGCAGTTCCTGTCAACTAAGTGGCTTAGCATCGAAGCGATGGGTTGGTTCTGCCGTTCGATACGGGAATTTGTTGCGGGATGATATGCCGATGTTTGGATCTTTTTAATATTGAGCTGTTCACATATGGATTTGAGCAGCTTGGAGGTGAACTGACTGCCTTGGTCAGTTAGGAGAGAGACGGGAGCACCAAATCTACAGATAATTTCTTTCACGAATATTTTGCTAACGGTTTCAGCGGTTTGGTTAGGCATGGGAAAAAGCTCTGGCCATTTGGTGAATTCATCCAGAATGGAAAGAATGTACTTGTTTCCATTATAGGTTTCGGTAAATGGGCCAATGATATCCATGCTAATCATCGAATGTGGTGCTTGGATTTTGGTGAAACGTTGTAAAGGTGGGTTTTCGGAGTAGCGGTGACTTTTTCGCTCGAAGCATGATTTGCAGGACAGAACGTAGCGACGAATATCGCCATACATTCCAAACCAAAAGAAAGCTTGGCGCACCTTGGCATATGTTTGGGAAATACCTAAATGGGCACTGAATTTGGTGTTGTGGGCATGGTGCATGACATGATGTCGCATTGAAAGGGGAACTACCAATTGCTCTACAATGTCGCGAGTTGTATCGGGAGGGTTGACGACAACGTGATATAGAATTTGGTCTGAGCTGAGGTAAAAATCCTGGAGAGAATTGTGTCCCCGGGCTGTGGTTTTCTTGTGGGGTTTTTCCCATGAGTTGATCAATTATGGATTTGATCTGTTCATCAGCTTGTTGAGCGGCTTTGATTTTCGGTCGGTCCCAAACTTCATGAGGATCAATATCAATGACATTGATGCCAGCAAGGAATTCGGTTGAACTTTGTTCAGCGATAGGTATCCGGGATAGTGTGTCCGGTTTGCCATGTAATTTGCCTTTCACGTATCGTATGGTGAAGTTGTATTGGGATAGCTTGAGGGCCCAACGAGTCAAACGTCCACCAGGGGAAGTACTTTTGAACAGGCTGACCAAGGGCAAGTGGTCTGTTAAGACAACGACAGGTTGACCGGCCAAATAGGTATGAAATTTCTCGAAGGCAAATACGATAGCTCGGGCTTCTTTCTCAGTAACAGAATAGTTCAATTCAGCTTTGTTGAGACTGCGACTAAGGTACGCAATGGGGTGGAGATTGTTGGAGGAATCCATTTGCTCCAGTACTGCACCAATACAATATTTTGAGGCGTCTGTACTTAGGTAAAATTCTCGGTCAAATCTGGGGAGACGTAGCACTGGATAACTAGTCAAAGCAGACTTTAACTTCTCAAATGAGTCTTGACATTCTTGGGACCATTCAAATGGAACGCGGTCTTTGGTGAGGTTGCACAGAGGTCGTGAGATGTCAGCACAAAAGGGAATGTATCGACGGTAGAAGTTCACGAATCCTAAAAACTGTTTGACTTGTTTGGCGTTTTTGGGTACTGGGTACGTTTTCACGGCTTCTATTTTTTCGGGATCGGGACGAATACCATCAGCACTGATCTGGAAGCCTAGGTACTTGATCGTGGGCTTGAAGAATTCGCACTTGGAGGGTCTGAGGACAAAGTTGTGCTTTTGTAATCTCTGTAAGACCTTTTCGAGTTTCTCAAAATGAGATTCGACATCAGAAGATCCTATAATTATGACATATACTAGACAAATCTCTCCTTGAAGGCCAGATAGTGCAATTTGCAAAGCACGGTTCAGGGCAGCAGAGCTGCTTTGTAAACCAAATGGACAAGCTTTGTACTGCCACTTTTTGGAGTCTGCCGTGAAGGCAGTGTACGGGCGACTGGAGGGCGTCAGTTTGACCTGATGGAACGACCTGAGGAGGTCAAGCGAAGAGAAGAGAGATACACCAGATAAATCATCCAAAAGAAATTGTAAGTGGGGTGCTGGGTAATTGTCTGGACGGATTTTGGCATTCAAACGTCGCAGGTCCAAAACGAAGCGTGGTTTAGAAGACGAGTCCTTCTTTACAACCACAACGGGAGAGTTGTACGGACTCACAGAGGGCTCAATGATGTCACTTTCGTGAAGTTTCTGGATATGTTCACGGAGTTCATCACGGTAAGCAAACGGTATCGGATAGGGCTTCTGATAGACGGGAGTGGGGTCATTGAGCTCAATTATGTGTTCATAAACATCGGTACCTTTCAAATCTGTGACATCTTTGCCAAAAACCGATTTGTACTTCATCAGTAATTCTATGAGACGCGGTTTGTGTTCTGGGGGTACGTCAGACAAGTCGAAATCATCTGGGGTGATCGCACTAGTGGATGTTTGAGTTGCATTTGAAGGGGCTGGAACCGTAGATGATGACTCAGAATCGGCGGGGGGTGGCGATGATATGACTGCAGTGTGTGGCAATTGAATAAGGGAAGCAATGCATGCATGCTTCGGTAGGTGGAGAGGGGCGGGTGACGTGTTGCACAAGCGTACAAAGACGCGTCGGGATTTAGAGCCATTGATCCTGTTAACAGATCGTGCAACGAGAAGATCAGAAGCAAATCTCTGGTTTGGATGTGATTCGAGGAGGAAAAAATCTTTGTTGTGCTCAGTAGGTAGGGTATGAGATACTTTGGCTGTGATCATGAATTCAGATGTAGCTGGGACGGTGGTGTCTTTCGGAACATAAACAGAATGTCCAACATCGTCTGTCTGAGCTTTATCTGGATGGGTATCATGGAAAGGTGGGGAGAGAACGTCATCATTACTGTCGCTCGGTGTGGACTTACGTTTGTTCTGCGTTCTACGACGGAGTCGTCGTGAATGATCGGATGATGAGCTAGATTGGCCTGGATAAATGATTCTATCGTTCATCCTGAATCGAACTGAGAGAGATGGTTTGGGGCCATGGGTGGCAAGCGTCTTTATGGTTTGAACTGGGTCTACGAAATATGGTTGGCGAGTTCTAGGGTTGTAACCAAAATCGTGCAAGTGAATGAAATCTGCACCAAGAATGAGATCACACTGGGAGGTAAGTTTGTCATTCGTGACAATGACAGGGTGTGTGATTGTGCGATCTGAGAACGACAAGGGCAGAATGAATGACCCGTACAGAGAAAGGGGAGAGCCATTGACACCAACAACCTTGACAGGTGGTTTTTCGGGTTTGACGGAGCAGTTCAACCGATCGAAAGCAGATTTGGTCAGGAGGGTAACTGAAGAGCCGGTATCATAGAGAGTTCGAACAGGAAGGGAAGAGATTTGAACATTGTCCAAAATGGGAGAATGGCCAATCAATTTCGAATTACCTACACTGGTGATGACGGCGTCCTGGGGTAGTCAATCCTGGCGATGGGAACGCGCTGATGAGCGCTGCCGGGATGGTGATTCAGATGGGGAACGGCTGGAACGCCGGGAATCGTGGGACGAATATGACGGGGAGCGATCGTATCGGTGGTCCTGATGGGATGGTCGGCGCCGTTCGGAGGACGATCGCCGGTCCGAGTAGCGGTGTGGTGTCGGGTTTCGTGAGCGGGGAGGGTAAGGTGACTGGTATCGCTGAGGACGGGGACGGGGGCGGTGCCAAACGGTGGGTCGCCTATCGTTGCAGGGGGTTATAAAAGCAGTGCTGGGTAGGATGATTTGTTCTATTGCAGATTTGGCAATGAGGACGCTGGCGGGGCCGCCAGCGGGGTTGAGAAACTGCTTGCTGGGCTTGGGTAAGCTCCAGGGCGGCGATACGGGCATTGAGCTGAGATAGTTGATCATCAGGGGTTAGAGTAGGGGGAGGGACATTGTTGATAATTTCGGTAGGCTGGTCTGGTCTGTGTGTGAGTGATTCGTTCCGTTCTTCGGAACGTGCTGCGTCGAGGGCATGAGAGAATGATGTAGGGTTTTTTGACATTACTAGGCGGCGGATCATTGGCGTACGGAGTCCCTTGATAAACTGAGCGCAGAGTGTCTGGTCTTTTAGTCCTTTAGTCTTTTCATCAGTGTCCCATTCAGTCAGCTGTTTTCCAAGGGTTCTTAGACGGTCTGCATAGGCGGATACAGTTTCATTCGCCATTTGATGGCAGGTCATGACGTCTTGAAGTCGAAGGGACATGGGGCGGGAATCTACCGTAAATGTCTGGATGGCAAGTCTTTTGAATTCTGATAACGTGGAGCATGATCGTAGTTCTAAATTTTCTCGGAGCATTTTTTCGGGCTTGCCTTGAAATTTTGACTTGGCTACTTTAAGCGTAATATTGTCAGGCCACTGTGCCAGCTTTGCTATGTCCTCTAACTCAGTCAAAAAGTCATGTATCGGGAAGTTACCATCGTACACGGGGATAGAATTCGCAAATGTGAAAATGTTGGCTGGAAGCGTATCGGTGGGCATCTTGGATCAAAAGAGGAAGAATATCACACTAGTAAAGAAAATCGAAATGCAAGTAGGATAAGTTCGCGATGAGACACTGGTGCTGGAAGAGAGAGCTTACCTTTTCAGACGGAGGAGTCGGTTGACCACTGCTGCCACCAGTGTTATGTGTGTGCTGAGATGTTGAAAGACCGGAGGTTGGAGCCAGAATGTATTGAAAAAGAGATAGGCCGAGTTTAAATAGTGCTGGGGGAGTGGCACGAATGGGTCACATGGGTGGTGACGCATTGTGTCTGCTGCTGCGTGAGATGGCCGACACGTTGGTTGCAGGGTCTGGCACGTGAGTGCCTGGCCCGTGCCTAGACATCCCTGCGCAGCTGCTACACCCATGTTTCCACATATGACAACGCCCTACCCCCAGCGGGGCGCGACATGCCAAGGACCCCAGCGGGGCAGGTGTTAAATAGTCCGTTATCGCATCTCTTTGTACATTTCCTGTGGGGTAACTCAGGCACATCGGGCTAGTAAAAAGTGATGTGCTCATGTGGTGTCGGATCGACGTTGATGCGACCAGGGGATGCGACCACGTATTAGAGGTAGAGTAGCCTGCGCGATGGCCATCTGCCCGCCATCGGACACGTGTCGCACGGTGTATGTACGCGGTTGTTAGGATGGTTAGTTAGAGGCGACCTGTGTGGTTGTAGCGGCAGTAGGCGAGCGACCTTGCCTAGTACATTATCCCCCAAACCACCTCACCGGGCAGCGCACGCTCTCGGATCCGCACAGAGGTAGGTCCACGCCGCCCCTGTTACCGCGGTGACAGTGCTCTCGATAGTCTGCAGCTGGCGCCTGGCCCTGGGCAGGTTGGCGCCGCCCCTGTTACCGCGGTGACAGTGCTATCAACAGCCTGCAGCTGGTACTTGTCCCTGGGCAGGTTGGCGCCGCCCCTGTTACCGCGGTGACAGTGCTCTCGACAGTCTGCAGCTGGCGCCTTGCTCCGCTCACCTTAAGATCAGCATGAAGACAGATTTACCACTGATTCTCGATGTGGATGGATCTAAGCTATCACAGTCATGACGTTATGAGTACGATATGCTTGAGGGCACTTGGGTATATGTATGCGTGTTTATCTTATATTTCTTTTTGCTCACTTTGTATTGTTTTATCTTCCTGACGTTATGGTGTAAAAACTTCCGCGCTGGTGTGGACCACGATCGAATATATTGGAGTTTGGAGTATTTTTACTTGATTGAACGCTGTGAAGTTACTACATGACATGGCTTATTAGCTTTTTCCTATATTCTATGGTCCCATGAATCTACCATTTCTTCCTGGGCCCGGAAGTTTAAACATGAATTTATAAATGTATTGATCACGAACGCGATATCTACAGTGCTAATTTTTAGACCTAAAAATATTTTCTCTGCAGGGAATTATTGGCACAAAGATGCTTGAAACCATCAATTCTGCACAACAGCAACGAAAAAAGCTGGAGAGCTCCGTGGCCAAAAAGCAGAGATTTTTTGCGGTGAAATTTTCTAAATTATAAGCCATCACAAAAGCGACTCCTTATTAGAAAGCTAAACTCAGCTTCTACTTTAATGTTTGAATGTATTATATTTATCTATAATATAATATTGTACAATTGAATATATAATTAATATTGTCTATTACAATATATATATATATATATATATATATATATATATATATATATATATATATATATATATGTATGTATATATAGGGTAAGGGCGGGTAAGAGTACGCAGGAGATAAGAGTACGCAGCAGCTGTTCTGGTTGCCTAGCAACCACTGAGATGGTGGATACCCTGGTATAAAAAAGCAAGGTTAGTGCCTAGGCTGCACACCAAAATTCAACGTTCTTCCTGTTCTTCCCGCGGGAGTTCAGAGCAAAATAAGTTTCTGCGCACCCTTGAAGTAATATTTCTTAACTGGGTAAACTTGTAGACCATGCTTCAATTATCAAACTAATGTATTACGGTTTGTCTTCAGTAAGAACGCTGAGCTGGGAGTGTGCTCTAGGACCGGAGCTCACGATAAAATGCCTGCCAGCATGTTTATGAAGACTTTCTTCCCAAGGGAGCATGTCCGGCAAGAGTACGCAGTAGACCATTGGGCAAGAGTGCGCATGCTTAAGAGACAGGAAAATTTTATTTTTGCTCGGAACAGATTCCGTCATTCATATTTGGAAAACCAAACGTTGCAACGTAATTCTTGTATATTCAGAACGATATAAAATCATACAATCGCCTAGTTTGGCGACAAAAAACTTCGCAATATGGCCTATGCACCTAAACCACTGCGGGGCATCAGTGTGTACCCCAGCCTCCTCTCTTGCGTACTCTTACCGACCCACTCCGGCAAGAGTACGCACGTGACTTTTATTTTTGATGGGCTCGTGGCGAGTTCCTTTCAGAGACATCAAGTTGAAACATGGACCATACATAGACAATTCTTCAGGCTAAACAACAACTTAAAAATATTAGCTGTTAGACTTATAGAAGAAAAGTCAAAGCCCTTAGAAAGTTAAGTGCGTACTCTTGCACGGACTTCCCCTATGCAAACATTTTTATGCTGCTGATCTCCACGATACCCTGCCTGAACAGTTTATATTGTCAGAAACATTTGCGATATTTGTTCCTGAAGGTTTACGGTGATCGTTTTCCGTGTCTGATCTTGGTAGGCTAGGTGCTGCATTAAACTTTAGTAATGAAACTGGTATCCCAGTAAAACCACTGGGCCGGCCCCAGCCTTCATTGTTTCGATGCGCGGCAGATATCTTTGTCCTCACGAACACGCATTCTACATTGTGAAGAGTGCCGGTGTCCACGCACGCACGCACGCACACTGGTGGCACCTGGGGCACGTGCCAGCCAAACACCACCCCGGGTATCAGTTCCAGCCGGGACTGCGTGTCCAGGCTGTCATCACAAAGTCGGCTGCTCGCTGTTTTCCGGCAGCAGTGCCGAACAAGTCTTGTCTAATTTAGACTCTTGTCAAAGCTACTGGTTTGGTTTTGTTAGCTGTGCCTCATTGTGCGTCTTTTAAACCTCAGACCTAGCCTACATTTGTCCTGTTGGTAATTCAAAGACAGTTAGTTGCCGGGCCTCACATTTTAGCCTCTGTAAGCAGAGTAAGTAAGCACGGGACTTTGAGCCTCCTGAAAAAAGCTTGTAAACATTACATGTACCGATGTGCAAAAACTTATCACCACTGGGTCGCACAAATTTTGTTTGCCAGTGAGAGCAAATGTCGCAATCCTTTTGACGGTAGGCTGCGCCGCAGCACTTCACCTGAAGTTATACTGTGCCGCCGACCTTGTTCCGAGAGCTGGTGAGCTGACCACGATACTGTTCACGTGGTACCCTGTCGACTGCTGGAATCTACAACTGTGCGGCGTGGCATGTGCATACAACTCGTAGTTTTTATTGGCACACCCAGTCTCTCATTGTCTTGTAGGTACGCACGTAGTAACAACTGTTATATTTTGTTTATGGCGTGAATATTTCCCAAACATTTTTTTCTTCAAACTTTCACTGGTGCATGCCTGTCAAGGCAGCTTGAGCAAGGCCGGCAAGAAACACTGCATGTGGTTGAAAAAGAAGAGAACTGTGAATTCTTGCAATAATATTTGTGGTCGGTTTTTTACATACTCTGGTCAAATTTCATGTTTACTAACTGAGAGGAAGGTGTTCCATGTATAATGGGATATGAACCATTCCTGTAGAGCATGTTGGAAAACCTCTTGGATGATGTTTTGCTCCTCTCAAAGCTCACTGGTTGCGGATAAACCAGAGTTTCCACAAATTGCGATGCTGACCCCGCGAGCTCTGTATTCTTACAGTGGCAACATGGCGTACAGTCATCGGGACGCTATGAGCTGTACGCGATCGGGAATCACTAAGAGCGACCGGCGTCCCACCTGGAACGCTTATTTCTCCACGAAAGGCGAGAGTTAGACAGGTGAACTTGGTATCAAGGAGCTTCTTCACATCATATAAGACCACTCTATCAAATGCAAGGGATGCATACCCGCTTTAAATAAGACAGTATTATATTTCTGCCGAATTGCAGAAGCGATTCCGCGGAGCATGAGCATTACGTCATGTTGCCATGGTTATTAATGGTCATCTTGTTACAATGCAATATCACGTGGCTATATGAGTAGAAATCCCATTATAGAGGCGTTTCATTCCATTTAAAGGGAGTGTCCTACTTTGACAATGGGTTTTGAACTGAGATAGCCATTTTGAAGAGCGCGTTTAAAAACCACTATTGGCACATTTATTTTCACCTAAAGCTCTCGGTATGAAATTTCCGTCAGCTTTAAAATTCAAAGTAAAGGGTTTTACTGCCCTATTTCAAACCCTGAAGGAATACCTTCCATATGGTTGCAGTAATCTGATCAGTCGTAAGCCCTAAGCCTCGCTTCTCGCTCAAATACTATGCTAACGAGTGAACCAGCATGCAACACGTCTGTCGACCGAAAACTTCCAGCGAGTAGTTGTCCATTGCAGAACATTATTGGGCCAAAATGCGCCCAATGTCTGCAACATCCATCACATCCTCCCTTCTCCGTACTTGCAAAAACAAGTATCATTTTTTTAACTTCAAAATCCAACTCTTAAGTTTTTTTCTTTACATCAGGCACATGCATTATCTTTCAACCACTGAATAAACACGGCCGCCCTAACGCCATCTGTCGCTCAATTTTTGCACTAAAGCTTAAGACCGAGAATGGACGGGCGGACCGAGAGCACGATTGCCGTGGCAAGGGAATATGATACTGATGATGAGAGCGGACGTCCTCAGCGGAAAATCCGTTGCTGGTCCTGCAATTACTTCACCATGTATTTGAATAGCCCATGCATGCGGTTTTTGCCATGCAAAAACCCTGTGAATGGACCTTTACAGGGAGTCTATAATAAAGGATTTCACTGATTTTTAAAAGTTTTATTTTGATGACGTCACATATTGTTAGGAAAGAGGAGATACTTCTGTTTTAGCGTATTAAAGTGGGGAAAAATGATGTTTCCTTATTTTCAGACCTCCCTTGTCCTTAATTACTATTATATAAATTTCAAAAAAATAGTCTATTCTCTTTAAAAGTTGACGAGCAGTTTCCACTCCCCACCTCGCGCGTCGCCTATTGTGTGGGGACGCTTTTGCCTCAAACTCACCTGTTTTGAGCACTTGTGCAGCTATTGCTCATCGATATAACTCAGACTCGCTACGATATCACCAGATCTAAGACAATCCTAGAATTTTTTTCTGAAAAGCGATGACTTTATTTTCAATGCTAAATATTTTGCATCACACAAAACAGTAAAGAATTAACGGAAATGGGTGGACCTCGAGCATAGATACAGATTAAGCAGTCAGAAGGCGAAAAAAGCAGATAAAGCAGACGATTTACATTCAGTGACGGATCCAAGGGGGGGCCCAGGGGCCCGGGCCCCCCTTAGCTCCGAAGCGCCTCAGCATAGCTTAGCTCATATCGGGCGCCGAAGGCGCCCGATATGAGCGGCGCGCCTGTACCCATTTCGTGCGCCAAGGTGGTAGATACCACTTATTCCACTTGAATTAACACATAGTCCTTAAAACCATGGCAAAGCGCCCCTGCCCAAACACTAGACGCCTTTACTGGTCTTTTGCGCCCCAGTAAAATTTTGAAGATGAAATTTAGAAAGCTAACAAAAGCGCCCCGGCAAAGAAAAGGCGTCACTAGATAGCAGGATTGCGCCATGGGGAACTAATGCACCCCTGAGTAGCCTAGGCGCCCCCTGGATGAAGCGCCCCTGGGTAGCCTAGGCGCCCCCTGGTGAAGCGCCCTACGGATATCATATGCGCCCTTGGCAAGGAAAGGCGCCCCTGGGCAGCAAAGGCAAATCTTGGTAACATAGGTGCCCTGGACAGCATAAGCGCCCCTTAGATAGAAATAGGCGCTTTAGGAAAATAAAATGCTCACCTTGGGTAAAAAAAGGCGCCCTTTGATAGCCTAGGCGCCCACTGGAAAAAGCGCCCTACGGATGTCATATGCACCCATGGATAGCAAAGGCGCCCCTGGACAGCAAAGACAACCCTGGATAACACAAGTGCTGTGGACAATAAAAGGCGCCCCTGGGTAGCAAAGGCGACCCTAGGAAGGCACCCCTTCGATAGAAAAGCCGCCTTTGGATAGCCTAGGCGCCCCCTGGATGAAGCGGCCTACGGATATCATATGCGCCCTCGGCTAGGAAAGGCGCCCCTGGGCAGCAAAGGCAAATCTTGGTAACATAGGTGCCCTGGACAGCATAAGCGCCCCTTAGATAGAAATATGCGCTTTAGGAAAATAAAATGCTCACCTTGGGTAGAAAAAGGCGCCCTTTGATAGCCTAGGCGCCCACTGGAAAAAGCGCCCTACGGATGTCATATGCACCCTTGGATAGCAAAGGCGCCCCTGGACAGCAAAGACAACCCTGGATAACACAAGTGCTGTGGACAGCAAAGGCGCCCCTGGGTAGCAAAGGCGCCCCTAGGAAGGCAAACCTTCGATAGAAAAGCCGCCTTTGGATAGCCTAGGCGCCCCCTGGATGAAGTGCCCTACGGATACAATATGCGCCCTTGGCTAGGAAAGGCGCCCCTGGGCAGCAAAGGCAAATCTTGGTAACAGAGGTGCCCTGGACAGCATAAGCGCCCCTTAGATAGAAATATGCGCTTTAGGAAAATAAAATGTTCACCTTGGGTAGAAAAAGGCGCCCTTTGATAGCCTAGGCGCCCACTGGAAAAAGCGCCCTACGGATGTCATATGCACCCATGGATAGCAAAGGCGCCCCTGGACAGCAAAGACAACCCTGGATAACACAAGTGCTGTGGACAGCAAAGGCGCCCCTGGGTAGCAAAGGCGCCCCTAGGAAGGCACCCCTTCGATAGAAAAGCCGCCTTTGGATAGCCTAGGCGCCCCCTGGATGAAGCGCCCTACGGATATCATATGCGCCCTTGGCTAGGAAAGGCGCCCCTGGACAGCAAAGGCAAATCTTGGTAACATAGGTGCCCTGGACAGCATTAGCGCCCCTTAGATAGAAATAGGCGCTTTAGGAAAATAAAATGCTCATCTTGGGTAGAAAAAGGCGCCCTTTGATAGCCTAGGCGCCCACTGGAAAAAGCGCCCTACGGATGTCATATGCACCCTTGGATAGCAAAGGCACCCCTGGACAGCAAAGACAACCCTGTATAACACAAGTGCTGTGGACAGCTAAGGCGCCCCTGGGTAGCACAGGCGCCCCTAGGAAGGCACCCCTTCGATTGAAAAGCCGCCTTTGGATAGCTTAGGCGCCCCCTGGATGAAGCGCCCTACGGATATCATATGCGCCCTTGGCTAGGAAAGGCGCCCCTGGGCAGCAAAGGCAAATATTGGTAACATAGGTGCCCTGAACAGTATAAGCGCCCCTTAGATAGAAGTAGGCGCTTTAGGAAAATAAAATGCTCACCTTGGGTAGAAAAAGGCGCCCTTTGATAGCCTAGGCGCCCACCGGAAAAAGCGCGCTACGGATGTCATATGCACCCTTGGATAGCAAAGGCGCCCCTGGACAGCAAAGACAACCCTGGATAACACAAGTGCTGTGGACAGCAAAGGCGCCCCTGGGTAGCAAAGGCGCCCCTAGGAAGGCAAACCTTCGATAGAAAAGCCGCCTTTGGATAGCCTAGGCGCCCCCTGGATGAAGTGCCCTACGGATACAATATGCGCCCTTGGCTAGGAAAGGCGCCCCTGGACAGCAAAGTTAACCCTTCTTGAAATAGATTATCTGGACAGCATATGCGGCCATGGATAAACTAGGCGCCTGAGGAAGAAAACAAGCGCCTCACCTGAGAGTACAGGCGCCCCCAGGATATCATAGGTGTCCTTTTCCATCTTCAGCTGCCCTACTGTCTATGGTTTGGCACACCTGTCCGACAGTCGCGCGCTCTGTTACAGGGCTCGAGCGCTCAATTTGAGCATGGACTGCCTTTAACCACATTTCATTAACCTATAACTGAAGGCTTAGTGCTCCATCGCTGCAACCGGGTGCCTTTTTCAGCATGTGCGCATCACTTCCGAGAACGTTGCCCTCACCAACCAGCAGTCCTCCCCGTTCAGCAGATGAGCGCCTTTTTCTGATAACTAGGCACTTTATTTCAGTGTTCGAGCGCCTTATTTCAGAATTGTTATTCTCCATCTATTTTGGGCTCCTCCTGGATTGCAGAGGCGCCCGCTCAAGTGCAAAGGCGCCCCTGGATAGAAAAGTGCGCCCCATGTTTGCAAAGGCGCTCCAAGATAGCATATGCGCCCCTTAGATGGAAATAGGCAATCCAGGAAAGTAAAATGCTTCCTTTGGGTAGGAAAGGTGACCCTTAACAGCGAAGGCAGCCCTAGATAACAAAGTTTCTCTAGACAGCATAGGTGGCCTTGGATAAACTGGTGCCCGGAAGAGACAAATAACGCCTTACCGGAGACAAAAAGCACCCCAGGATAACGTAGGGGCATGTATTTCAATCATGTCTGTAATTGAAAAATACACCTAGAGAGCATATGCGCCCCTGGATAGAAAGACACCCCTGGGCAGTAACGGCGCCCCTGGAAAGCAATAGTGCGCCCCTGTGGAGAAAAAAGCCGCCTCCTGAATAACCAAGGCACCGCCCCCGAAATATCAGATGCCCGTGGATAGAACAGACTGCCTTGAATAAAACAGAGGCCCTGGATAGCAAAGGCGCCCTTTGATAGCATAAGCGTTCCTTAGCAACAATATGGGCGCTACATGAGCTCAAGGTTCACGCGCACCTAAGCCCAATACTAGAGCAATCAATCGATGCCAAAACACTCCTTAAAGCATGGGCGCCAAACTTCCTAAGAAGTAAAGGCGCCTCTGGGTAGCAAAGGCGACCCTCGACAGTGGTGTAGGTATTCCTGAATAACAGCAGCGTCCCTTGATAAGAATAGCCCCAAGATGGCACAGGTACCCTGCTGATAGGAAAAGCGCCCCTGAATATCAGAGGCACCCTCTGAATGAGGTGCCCATGGAGAGCATAAGGGCGCCCTATGTATAGCAAATTGCCGCCCCCTGGATAGCCTAAGCGCCCCTTGCATAGGGTAGGCGCCACTGGGTAGTATAGGTTACCTTGAATAAAAATACGCCCCTCAATACCAAGGTGAACCTGGATAAGAAAAAGCTCTCCTTGGGCACTGGGTATCAAATGCACCCCCAGAACAGCAAAGATGCCCCTGGATAGCTAGGTCGCGTCCATTGAGGAGCGAAGGCGCCCCTGGGTGGCACAGGTGCCTCATCGAAGCAAAGGCCCCTCCAGAGAGCATAGGTGTCCCTGATGAGCACAGTTACTCCTGGACAGCCCCTAAATGACGTTGCATAACGTTACGACACCTATTATAACGTATGCTATTACATCAAAGTTAAGGTTATTCAGTGTTTAGATCAAGGTCACAGGTCAATTTTAAAGGTGACTGGTCTTGATGATCAAGGCTTGATCAAAGGTCATTGGTAAGCTTGGGCGCAGCGTTAGTTATAGCGTAAATTAGGCATAATATGTTGGGTTGTGTCGTAATAGGTCAATGACCTTGAAGGACCTTGACCCCACAATTTCAGACATTGTTTAGAGCCTTCCCTTTTGGCCTCAGCCCTGTTCTAGAGTATTGGCGCCCCATTCCGGGCCGTTGGGGTGTGCTTGAACACCCCCTCGAGGTCTCCCAGTGGCAAGAAAAAGCGTCGGCGCGAAGCGACTCAGTACTTGTCACACCTTACCATTGATCACTTCCGCAACTTTCCCTCAAAATTTAAGGTTGTGTCATCTCAGGCTAGGTCACCAGTGCAGGTCAAGTGACCTCACCCCAAAAAATGTTTGTTGGGGTAAGTAAGAAAAGGGTGAATCTATCGAATTCAAACTTGTACCATATAATGGGCCCAAAAAGTACTAATAAATTTATTCCGGGATTTTTTCCATCGATGACCTAGGGACAGGTACGAATCATGACCTCTCCATTGAAAATGCATGGGATAAAACGGAAATTTGCCGAACAATTGCTCTATGTCTGCAGACGCCGCTTGAAATACCTTCGGATTCCCCAAATCATAGTACCCTAGGTCTCTTTATCGGTACATGTTGCAAGTTTAGACATGTTACCTCTGAGAGTTCATCTGGGGCTTCCTAAGCAGGTTTTAAGACTTGGGTCAATGGCTTTGCAGGAAATATTGATAAAACCCGTATTTTGATACCATTTTTTATTGTTATTGTGAGTTGATTGATATGCATATTGACTATGCTAGGCTAGATGGTGGCCTTGACCTAACCTTAGGTGAGGTCATTTTTATGTTTTAACCTAGTATAGTCATATTATACATTATTTGATGATTCGCCGTAACGAGAGGAAGCAAATTGTGCCTAAAATGATTCTAGCTCAACTCTGGCAGACGCTAGAGTATAGAGACAGAGACATGTTGTAAGCTTTGTCTCGGGGGAGGGACCCCAGCGCTGATCGCGGGAAAAATCCCCAATGGCACCCAGGATCCCTCAGGGAGTCAGGAAATCTGGCGTGGGTGGAATCCGGTAGGAGGGATTTTGGGTCTCCAAAATCAGCTGAGGGGCCCGTGCCAGTTAAGGGGGCCCAGATAAGGGCCCCCAACGAGCTCATTTGACCTCAGTGCCAACACAGGATTCTCAAGACCAGCGTGGGGTGTCTACCTCTTTAAACGGTTTCTAAATAAGCTCAGGGACTCAAAATTGACACAGGGGTCCAATTTTCAACTCATGGGGCCCAGACACTCTGAGGGGACCCTGCAGCAGCTCAGAAGGCCAATAAAACTAATAGGGCCAGACTAGCTGGGTGCCTCGACGAACTATTGCCCAGATACGCACAACGGGCCCCAAACAAGCTGAAGGTATCTATATCAGTTAAACGAAAACGGTACCAACCCAGGGGACCCTGACCAGCTTAACCCTCGCCCCACCGGGGGGCCATCGATGGCCCCCTAAGGTTTTTCCGGGATAGCAGAAAAATGACGAGGCGCAGCACCGCGGTTGAGGGGTCTACCTCTCACTGCATCATTTTCCCATCATCCCTAAAATTTTTTACCCCGGGTCACCCAAGGTCAGGGTCACCAGACGAGGTCAACCAAGGTCACCTCACTTCACCTTTAGAGCTCTGTAAGAGCTACATTTCAAAGTCGATCGATTTGAAACTTCCTACACTTCATGACTCCTCCAGGGTCTACAAGGTGTATATCCGGGATTTTTCGATTTCGTGCCCTGAGGTCAGGTCACGAGGCGACCTCTCCCATTGGAAAAGCATGGGGAAAAGCTATTTCATGATATAAAAGCCACAAAAATGATTGCAAATACTCAGACTGCTCAGAACAACGTTTTGGGACACCCTTTCACGGATCCCAGGGGTCATATTTGCCCTTTGACTTTTCCAAGGTCATCCAAGGTCACCAGAGGTCAAAAACAGTATTTTGACAATAACTTTTGACCTAATTGAGCTAGAGCGGTGAAACAAACACCATCGTGTTTGTCTTGTCACTGGCTTTCATTTGATATACGGCAAGGTCACTTTGTGACCTTTCGTGACCTCAGGTCATATTAGGTCACGAGGTGACCTCTGGCGGTCAAACCACTGGCGGGAGGTCTTTACGTTTCACATAGCGGAAAAAGTACTGGCAATTTGCTATCAAATGTACTTTACCAGGCCTCAATAGCTCTAATGACATAAGAGTTATGCCCAGTTTGCTTAATCATTGCATATTTGAGTGAAAATAGCCGATCTTGACCTAATTTGACCTCTGGAGGTCAAACCATTGACCTGAGCACTAAAACATGCGAAGTAATTTCTTACTGAATTCACGCGAGCTTTCTATTGCACTTTGCAGATTTGCGCTAACGCCCATATTTTCGGAGTTAGAGGGGGGCCATCGATGGCCCCTCCGGTGGGGCGAAGGTGGCGCCGGACCCCCGGTGGGGCGCGGGTTAAGGGACACTAATCCAGCTTGGGGCTCAGAGCTCAGAGCTCCAACTTTTAGCTCAGAGGGCCCAGGATCTGTTAAGAGGGCCCTATATCAATAAAAGGGCCCCGAAAAGCTGAATAGGCTTCAGCGGCGACACATAGGTTTCAAGTTCAGTGTGAGGGCCTGGTTAACTAAAGCGGTCCCAAATTAGCTGAGGGGACTCGATATAAACTCAGAGAAGTCACCAAAAAACTCAGGGGCCCAGGCCCGCAGAGGTTCTGCGGCCTATGAGGCTCAGGTTAGCGTAAATCGGCTATTTCAGTATGGAGCAGTTGGCCAGGACAACTGTGATAAGTGGAGGTGGTGGATACGACACCTCAGTTTTCGCCATGACCGAATATAACTGTATTATTTGCTCATCGTGCTTCAGTGAGTGTCAGTGGGTGCCTTCAGCATTTTCTACCAAGGTGCCAGTCGTTAGCTGGCCCGAAAATGCTTGATGGTAAACGTGAACATGTCCTCACTAAGAAGAAGCTTTCATGAAAATAAGCATTTACAAATCCTTTTTAAACTCGTTTTACATTGACACTGGCCGCCTTTTGGGTGGTAAATTGGCCAGTGGCGGATCCAAGGGGGGGCAAAAAGGCATTCCCCTAAACGGAAAAGCTCGGGGCAACACTATGTTTTTGACCCCCAAAGCGATCGACCTCCTTTTTTCCCCTACTCCTTTTTAGTTTATAAGCAAGATTTTGGTGTTTCAACTCTCAACTTCAAACAGAACATAAGTTGATAAGATGTTCCCTGGCCTGTCCCCTCGAATCCGGAAATGTAAAAAACACTGAAGATTATATATTCGGGCACAGCCCTTCATCAGAATCATGGAGTAAATATCAATAATTCTCAGTTATAATAAAACCAGTCATAGTATAGCCAGCCTTGGATAGGGAGAAGTATCTCGAGCCCATAGTTTTTTCACCCCGTGACGTTTTTTTTAGCTTTTCGCCTCAAACCCAAAATTCTACCGGCAAGTGATATTGGTAGCGCAGCTTTTTACTGCGTGACGTTTTTTTTTTTTTCGCTTTTCGACTTTGGTCTGCCCCTCCCAAACCGACCGGCTAGATCTGCCACTGAAATTGGCGCCCCTCAGGTTCGGCGCCCCCCAGGTTCGGCGCCCTCCGAGCCTGGGCCCCCCTTAACGAAATCCTAGATCCGTCACTGTTTACATTCCGATATAGCTATGAAGCAAAAACGTTTTCCAAGTAGCCCTTCTGCAGTATGTCCAGTGTGTTAAAAAAACGGGTTCTGAAGATATTAACGCATTGAGCTTTGTCACAACCCAGGTTCTCAGTTGATCGAATTTCACAGGAAGAAGCATGCACCGCGGCCGAAAAACAAGCATAAGTGGAGTTGCACGAAAAAAACACGCTAAAAAAGGCAATCCTAGGAATTGTTCATGTTATTCATATTACAATTGGTTTCCGAGCTGGTGGCGAGGAAGGGTTCAAGAACAGTTCTAAATGTGCTTAGTTAGATTATTGAACTCCTGAGACACGAGGCTATGTTGTGACAGCGTGTGAACATGCTGTGGAGCCCTATTCTCTACTTATTCACACGTCAAAGTGCATTTCTTCCAGAATTATTCTATTTTCCAAACTTGCGCTTTTCCCGCCGCTGCTAATCAGCAATGCATTATCAGGAATCCGATCTAAGACATTTATCATGATTGCCAATTTATCGACACCAGAAATAGATTACTGCGTGTGTCACATCCGTTTCAAATAGTGTTCACATGTCGACCTCGGCGTCCTTATCCTGTTCATCACCATTCTACAGCTCCGTGTACTTCGTAAAACTATTTTTTGAACTGGAATTTTAGCCGACAAGAATCTTATGTTCACCCTGTCCGTTAGCGGCGTTGCATATGGGCATGTAGCGTTGCCATCACTCACCCTGCTAAAAACATAATCGTAACCCAGCACCGCCTGGGCTGCTTTCCTACCTATTACCGTCTGAAGGGGTCTGATCCGACCCCCTCCCCCACGACCTCGGGGCCCATTTTTGGGAGAGAAAATCAAAACAGCTCTGGAAGTAGCGTCCTACCGACTTTTACCGCTGAAACAGTTTGAACTGATTCCGTTAAGCTGTGACGTCACCGAGTTCCCAATTTCTTGCGACGGCACCAATGGCATTTTCTTAGCACAAGGATTCAAATGATATGCGAAATGAAATTGTTCGGTCACAGAATGACCTTCTAGATCACGTAATTATTATCGGAGGTCATATGGCATACCATTCGAATCCTTAGATGCTGCTCTTCCAGGTGCTTAAAAACGAGAGGAGGGGTCTAATCAGGCCTACTCGGGATTAAATCAGCTCAGCGAGGCGGTCCAATCGGCCATGCGAGTCGGTGCAGTGACCAAAGTAACAGAAGTCTTATTAGAAAAAAACAAATACTGGATCCTCTTTCACCTCTGTTTTCTGCCCGTCGCATTTTATCTGTCGCCACTTTCTTAAGATTTGTTCTTGGCTCTGCCAAGATGTTCTTGAGTTACACAGTTTTAAACCTGAAGATTATATGTAAAAGTTTTAGAACCTTAGCTCTGAATGTTTGATCTGACAGCTATGCCCTCACTTTTATTTGATGACTGCTTTCGGGATGTTTCGAAGGGGCTCTATTCTACTTTTTGTTCTTTTAACAATTACTTTGAGCTATTCAGTTTATCCCATTTTTAGCGGGCGTTCAAGAAAGGTATTTATGAACCTCGGCCACTCCTTTCAGTTTTTCACTGGTGGACGTTTACAACTGCAAGCACAAGCGACATACTGGTTCTTGCGGGAGCTTCTTGGACATGCATTCTGAATATAAGGCCTTCGCAGGAAGGTTGCTCGATATGGCTCATAAGAATTCCTGTTTCCATTCCTTTGAAGGCTCTTGAATCATGTCACACCAATTTCCTGATAGTGTGCGTGATTGGGACAACGCAAAGTTGAGGCATTTTCCCTTTTCAGGATAGAGCGACTTCCTCTGCTCTCAGTTTCGGCATGCCTGTGGTGCTCCTCACCACTGGAAGCGTTACTCAAGGTCGGATGCATCGTAGACAACTAGTGCGAACAAGACCTTGACAGGAGGGCCGTGGGAGCGACCCATCGCCGCCTCGTTTTCCTGGTCCTCCCTGTTTTCCGTGTGACATGCTTTGTTTTCGGACCGTAATACAATGCTGACAGGTTTCCCTTCTTTGGACACTTTATTGTTGATACAAAATATTTCCTCCTTGTGGGGCCCCCACACCAAAGTCAGTTGCCTGTTGTAAGGAGTTGAAATTCGGTAGCTTTACGATATATGTGTTTCATATATACTGTAAAACATTTTATTAATTTATAATTTGCGTAATGAAAACCTCATTTCAAGTCAAATTTTGATGATGCACAGCCAGGCAAACGGTAAACCTATCATCATCCCGAAGATGCATTTCGGAGAGCTCTAGTTGCTGCAGCTAGTGCTGCATCTTTGCCTCACGTTACTGGCCTCACCCATGACCAGCTGCACTTTCCCTGTGAATGTTGCACGCCTCATCGTATTCGTCCAGAAATTGTTGAAACTGCACCGCGCACGTTCCACTAAGTAAGGCCCAGCATCAGAAATCAGGTATCTCAGTATCAGCATCCCGCATCCTTATCACATTGATAGTCCTCGGGAGAGAGCAAGATTTGGCTCGTCTCTAACTCGCACAGGGCGAGAAAGAACTCGCAAATGCCATCATATCGACAACTTCCATTTCCCGGGAGCCGCCTCGGTAATAACCAGGTTCGGGGTTTGGTTGGGATACTAGGCCAGTGAATGTACACTATTTTGGCTGAAATCTCAAACAACCGTGCTGCTGCGCCGTTATAGGCAGGGAGTCGATTGTTGGCTCCGGCAATGGCTCCGGCAGACTTTTCCACGTGAAAGGTACTTGTGTTATTCTTTTGAGAGCTTAATAGGGTTATGTGTGCATGCAGGTCTTCAACTCCAGGTTGAATTATTGGACATGGCTTATGGTGTGTTGGATGCAAAAGAATGTACATGTACATACATACATATGTACCTCAGCTATCCACACAATGAGGATTTTCAGGTCTGAGGCTAACAGCTGACTTCAGTGAAGGTGGTCGCCAAATCTCACGCCTTGCGGGACTCCAACCAGGGCAGGGGTGTGGATTTGCGAACATCATTGGGGTGCCAAAAATTGAGGAAGGACAATTTTAATGACCACTATATGAAAGTAGATAGCATAATATTGTCTTTGTTTTAGCCATCACACAGTCCTTTTGAATTCTGAAAATGATGCACAATAAAACTTAAACTGTATTTCGGCACTAACTCGATATTTCATCCTGCGTACCCGGACAGCCCCACAGAGATATAAGTTTACATCCCTGCATGGTACCGCTCATTAAAATCCACGCAACAACCCACTACTGCCTTATTTAGAGACCGTTTCAGCTACCGTTTCCACTGAAATGTGCCGTGCTATAAAAATTTCACAAATCGATTTCAAACAATACTTAAAAACAGTCGTTAAAAAACTGTCGCCGCTCGAAAGAATGTGATCCACGTTACTTGATGTTTCATTATTATCCTCTCCCATCCAGTGACAGCGGAGCACCCGAATTTAAGGGGGTTCCATGGACTTTTCAACCCACTTTTTTCAGTCAACGCCAAAGGGTTAGTGTTAAAATTTCTGATTGAAGGGGTTTGACACCGTGGACAATCACGGTTAGACGGCCGTGCACAGTGACTTCTAGCTGCCTGAAGGCCGAGTGGCGGGGACATCGAAAGGATGTGATAACTGGTAGGGGAGTGGCACATGCTAAAGAAATACAGTGATGTTCATGTCATTTAAATATACATACTCATCAGTTAATTCCCTGGGGCATCTTGTGCTTTGCCTTGGACCCTCCATGTTTACACGATCAGAACTGCTTATCCATCCGCCTGAAATTGCCATTTTGACATTTTAAACTTCTAGTGTTGCATACGCATGAAATGTCAGCTAGGCGTGAATGTCACATACACCGTGTGTGTTGCATTGCTGATAAGTGTGTCAATTTTAAAAAGTCTTCAAAGGCTGCATCATCTACCCGAATACCGAAAAATACTATGGGCTCGAAATTGGTGCCTACAATTTTGACCGCCAAGCATACTCATATACCGAGCTCATTTCATGAAATCACACTCATGTTTTTCCAGTGTTATCGACACTGCACATTGCACAAACGCCTAACCCATATATCTACCCACGTGCACAGAATGTCTCCTACACTGGTCCCCCGCCCCCAGTCTGACACCGGGCACGACCACCATTTTCAACACCACACATGTAGGCATTACAATCCACCCGCGACCCCTCCCCACCGAGGCTTGAAATTGGCGTCAGTGGCGCCTTACGTGACCTCTGTAACCTCTATGCCCGCAGGCAATCGCGGCTGCCGGCGGATGGCGGCCGCTGATTGGTGGAGGGGCGTTCACTTGTATCGCGAGAAATTCAGCGGAAATTTCTCCATGAAAATGATAGAGCTTTAAACCATGAACCAGGAGATGTATTAGCATTATGTTTTTGAAACATTCTAGCCAAATTGTTCTATCTATTGGCCTGATTATTTGCCACACCATCCGAGGCTGCTCTTCGGTACAGGCGAGACGGCGGCAGTCAGCACAGGCTAGCCGGCGGCCGAGTTCGCTGAAGTCGGTAGTGTCACGATGGGTTTCTGCTGAGTGGAGAGGATTGGGGCCTAGTCCCAAGGTTACCAAGGGAAAGAGGAGATAGACGTTCATAAATATAAAAACACAGCTGTCGGAAGAGTCATAGAGAGTGAGAACTAATAGGGAGCGCTGCCGAAGTACAACCAGATAATATACCAGAAGCCCCTCAGGGGACCGATCTTCACTTGCCGGATTCGTCCGGCAAGTAAGGATTGGAGCAACGGGGAGTGACGCGCCCGGGGCCCCAGTCAGCCCTGGGAGGCATGTCGACGCATCACCGCGGATACATCATGTCTGGCTCTCCGGCAGCCGCTGCCTCTTCCGATCTCGGTCGGTTAGAGTCGGCGTCTGTCGTCGGCGGCTCTGGTGATGAGGTTCGCGGTGGTGCTGATGACTGCCTTACGGGCCCTTCGTTACCCGGTCGGTAACCATATTGGATCGGGTCAGCTCTGTCCTGCACCTCACAGTATGTAGCTCCTGTTTGGTTTTGTTCTCTTATTTTGTTGATTATTTTTAGTTCCTGCCCCCTTTTTATGCTTTAGTTGTTGGTTCCACAGTTATTTGCCATCTTCGGCGTTTTATGGGTGTAAGGCGCCCACTCGAGGCCTATCTCGAGCCCCGGCGACGAGGTTGACGGGATCCTGGGGGTTGAGGTCTCCCTCGGGCGGGTCAGTCCCGAGGGCTCTAACACGCCCCCTTTGGCCCAGATATCTCGATCTAACCGGGGGTAAGCCGTCCGTAGGCTGCCGCGGGCGGCCTAGCTACGCGGCAGTGTCTACGGGCACTGTCGCTCGGTTCAGCTGGGCAGGGGGATTATGTTTCGGGCGTGCGGCGCGGCGCCCTTCGCGGTGGGGACTGTGATAGTTCTTGTCGGGCGCGACGCGGGCCGGGGTTTCGGAGACCGTCGATTTGCGGGACTTCGGCCTGCTGCGCGCGCCTGGTGGACTGCAGTCTCCGCTGCGTGAGGGCTGCCGCGTTTTGCTTCGTCCCGACTCATGGCCCTGCCGGCCCACTGGGCTGATGGCGTCAAGGGGGTGGGTGCGTTCTGATCGGAGGGGTTGTGTGAGTATCTCTCGCCCCTCTGAGACGGGCACACCTGCCCCCGTAGGCACTGTACCAGCCCCCGGGCCCAGCTATGGACAGCTGGCAACCCGGGGGGCCGAAGGTAAATACTTTTCTCGTGGCGTTCTCTCAATCATTAACTTCCACTGGACAGACTTTATGGACTCAGATCTCTGCTTCGAACCGGACAACCCCGGGCGGATGTTTTGCTACCGCTGCTGTGATGGACTCCACAGATGACAGACCCCCGCGTTAACTAGACCCGACCAGACTGGTTCTTCTTCTCCTGCGGGAGACAAAGTCACTCCCAGAGTTCTGGTTCTCACACTGGATGAGGGTGACAAGCTTAACCCCTTTCAGGTTGCTCAGGCCCTATCAAAATTTTGAACCACAGCCCACGTCTATCGGCACTCGAGCACGAAATTGGAAGTGACCATGTCTTCGGGGGTAAAAACGCGTGATCTCCTATCTACCAAAAGCCTCTCCTTTTTAGGCGAGGGTAAGTCTGTGATGTGTGTACCAGTTTCTGTTGATCCCCATCCGACAAAGAACAGCGCTGTAGGCATTGTTACTTGTCGGGAGTTAGCTGATTCAACGGAAGAAGATGTTCTGATCGGTCTGGAGGAGCAGGGCGTAACCAAAGTACGGAGAATGAGCAGGAGACTGGATGGCGAACTCGTGCCGACGAACACCTTCGTCGTTACTTTCGACAGCAATGAGCTCCCTAGGAATATCCGGGTTGGTTGGCTCTCCGTACGTGTTCGCAAGTACGTGCCGGACCCAACACGATGTTACCGCTGCCAAAAATACGGTCACGTAACGAAGTCATGTAAAGGGCAGGAACAATGTGGGAAGTGTTCGACGGTGGGCCACGGGTCAGCTGCTTGCGAGACTGACGTTTCGAAATGCGCGGTATGCAGTAGAGACCATGAAGCGTGGTCACGTACTACATGCCCTAAGTTTCTCTCCGAGAGAGAGAGGTTAAAGGCCAAGGTCTTGGGGACTACTCCCGCAAAAACTGTCGTACCACAAGACAGCCAGGCTAAAACATCTAGATCGTTCGAACCGACGACAGAACAGAGGACTAATGCTCGTTCCACTCCTTATCGTGATGCGCTGGTGGGAAAGACGCAGCGTGTTAAGTCACCTGCGAGCATGGATTCACCCATGCGGGACATCATGCACCTGTCCGTGCGCGAGTTTATGAGTCTGCTCGGTGGTCAGGTGCAACAGCCTGACAACCAACCTGTCACTTCTGAAAAGGGTGTCCAGACAGAGCCAACAGAGGCCTTGGTCGCGATAGTACCAGCACTGCAGCCTGACGGTCGGAGTAGAGACACCACTGAGAAAGGGGTGCAGACGGGTGTTCACGATAGGCAACATTCAGAAGCTCAGACAGAGAAAGCCATAGAACGGTCCCAGGAACCTCCTGCAGCGAAGTGTGCGCGGGTCAACCGAGCAGATGTTACCGGCTCTCTGAGTACAGAAATGCCCTCTGCTGTGACACAGGCCTCAGGACTCACACCCAAAAAACCAGGAAGTGCATTACCCACCCGTACAACCGTAACAATCCCAGCACAACAGACGTCCAAAGAATCAAAAGCCAGAACACTCTCAAACAATACAACCCAAAGGCTTGGCTCCGAGCGGTCCTCCTCCGCACCTCCAAAGGGTCGTGGCGTGAGCAAAGAACAGGTTGGAGACATCTCACCTGCGGGTCACGGTGATGCAGGGCTAATGCCGCCGCCATACCCTCCACCACCTCCGCCTCCACGCACACCGCCCGCGAAAACAACCAACAGGGAATACCCAGGCTCAAAGACGCGCGATGGGAAACGCAGGCTCTCCTCCCCAAACTTACGATATGAGGAAAAATCCCCTCAACACACGAGCGAAGAGAACACAGAGTTCATTCCGGGACTCGAAGGGAAGAAGAATTTGGGTGCCGAGGGTCCAAAAAGAGCTTCTTCAGCCAAGGCTTCACTCTGGTTCCACCGAGAGCATCGGAAACGTGCAGCATGTTTGGCAGATGGGCCGAGACCCATTCCCGCTAGTGATGGGAGGCATCCCGGGCCAAGAGTCCGGGAAGCATACATGGATAAAGACACAACATTCTTGTGCCGCTCTCCGCCAAAGGGTCTTGGGTATCCGGAGAAAATGGATAGACCACCGCCGGAGTGGAACGCTCGCACAGCTTGGTGCGTCTCGGAGATGTTTGACGGTAGGAGCTGGGAGACGTAGTTAAGTATTTCATAGAATGAGTATTATGTCGGGGTCAACTGTTCTGTTGACACAGTAATGTTTCTATGCTTTCGAACTCCCTATACCGACATTCGTTTGTAACATAACCACACTGGGGCGCGAAATGACCATGCAGTTGAAGCGCCCTAAAACCCCAAACAACAACAATATACCAGAAGGGGGAAACACGTGCTGCTTTGCTCCGTGCTAGAGGGTGAAAAGACACAACATCTACGAAACATCATCGATGTTTATTTTCCATTATTTCTGAGGCTTTCAGCTCTTTGATGAGTTGTAGGTCAGATGCAGAATGCCGCTGTAGCGCTGTGGAACAAGTATTTGTTGATAATTATGAGCTCAGTGGTGTTGAAATTGACCATTATCTGCCAAATTATTATTGTTATTTTAGATCTAAATTCACACTGAAAGAATAGATACAGTAATAACTCTTTCAGTGTGAATTTAGATCTAAAATAAAAATAATAATTTGGCAGATAATGGTAAATTTCAACACCACTGAGCTCATAATAACAATGCTGCTGCCAACTTTTCTCCGCCTACTTATTTGTTGATAACTTCCTCTATCTGCTCACTTTATAAGGACTTTGCTTCACCTTTTGGTGGGTGAAAAAATCACCATTGGGGGGTACCCAGCACATCATTGGGGGTACCGAGGAACCCCCAAAGAGACATAAATTCACACCCCTGAACCAAGGGTCTCCTGATACGAAGTAGAGAACTCTCACAACTACGCCAACAGGGCGCGGTATCAGGCTGAAGTTCGATCACATATTACTTAACCGAAGCCAAGAGTAAATGCGAATTTGTTGGGACTCAGTGAGACCCTCTTCACCATGGTCATGTGGTGTTGCTAATTCTTTCTTCGATGGAAAGGTTTCCAGTGAGTTCAATTGTTCCCTGCTCAGGAAATATACCGGGTTTTGAAAGCGATTGCGCTAACCACTACCTGTCTAAATGAAGTGCCACGGTTTATTGGAAATACTTCTGATGCAGTGCTACCGCGCTTCTGGCTCTGAGCCTACCGTGGCGGGTGTCTGAACTACCCGAGGCTGAGCGCCCTAAACCGGCTCTGGCGGCCTTGCCGCCACTTTCCTTACTGTAGAAACCATTGGCAAGGCCAGGAAAACCGGTTTGGATAGCGAGGGTGAAAAGGCTAAAATTAAAAACATTCGATAAACATCAGTTTCTCTCAGAACATTGTCTGTTTGGTACTTCGTAAGATGTAAATTATCTTCTCCCCCGACCCGCTAGCGGGTGACTTCCCCTGCCTCACCAGTTCTGGAAGAATCCACGTGGTGGCCACGGCGTATTTAGCACGTGCTGGTTGGAACTGGAGGAAATTCCAGTCGCGAATGCACCCCTGAAAAAATTAGAGTCTCCCAGTTGTTTTGCGTTGCATGACTTGCAGGTATTCCCTGGGAAACCTACAACCGTGTTCTTGGCTCACATGTAAGGAATACAAAAGCTATCAAAACGTGTCATCCTTAGTTTTGCTGCGCAGATTTCTCAGCCCCTGCTTTGGAGTGGTCACCGAAATATTAATTAAAAAATTCTGAGTATGTCAGTCAGTAATGCAGGAGTCGTTTCAAATACCTAATATTTTCCTCAATTAACACGCGCCCCGCTGGGGCCCCTGGCATCCCGCGCCCCCTGGGGAGGGGGCGTTTTTTACCCCCTCCGTATCTCATTTCCCACGACATCTAAAGGAAAATTACGGGTGGCATTCAAAAGCTCTTGACAAGACAAATATATTTTATACCTACAATTTTTATGTCAGGGCAATATTGAGGTCAGCATAGGTCAAAGAAGGTTCCATATGCTTACAACAGAGCAGTGTACGTTTCTCTCTCTAAATCTGCCCTCAGGGAAGCTAGAGAAAATCTGTATGCATCATTGGATTCCTCTCATCGCGGCAAATCGAATGATATATAATATGACCTTGCTAGGTCAAATAGCGAAAATGACCTGACCTCGAGCTAGGTCAGGGTCACAGAGTGACCTGGTATGATCACGTTTCATATCAGTCGACTCCCTGTGACAATATAAGTACAATGAAAACAAAATAGGAGCTTTATCTCAATTCAGTGAGAAGTTATTGGCAAAATAATCGCTCTATGCTCCCGTGACCTGACATGACCTTTGAGAGGTCAGATACTCAAAAACTCAACTTTATGGTCAAGATCGTGGTAAGAACAGACGGTTGAAGGATTTTCAGCTTTATCTATCCAGTGTTTACTTAAAACGAGCCCATTCTATTTTTCACCATAGACTTGTAATGGGGTGACCAAAAAATTGACCTTACCTTAGGTCAACAATACCGAAATTCCGAGATAGCAGATTTGTAGACCCTAATGACCTTATTATATTATAAAGTTTCAAACTGATCGGTTTGCTGGTGTTCCCTGGGCGCCACTTCAAACTCGTGATTTTAGGTTTTGAGGTCGGGTCACTTAACCTTGAATAGCTCCTTGACCTGACATGACCTTAACACAAAATTTGGTCAGATATGTAAAATTGATCAGGAGTAAGGTACTGCAAGTTTCGTTATTCTGCGTCTCTTCGTTTTTCAGCTATCTGGGGAAAACCAGGAGGGGGGGCGAATTTCGCCCACCCGGCGGAGCGCGTGTTAAAAGCATGTTTGTACCAATCTAAATTCGGTAATTCAGAAAGTTTAGCCAGGTATTTAACGTTTAGTTTCTGAACTTCTCCTCTTGTTTACCTAGAATATCTGTATATGTATTCCTCGCCGAGATACGGATGCTTAAACATGTGATCAAAACATGTAGCACTCAAGCGTGTGACCGACCTGTCCGATTCGGTTTCCTCAATTAACCTGCCCCAGGTAGGCACCTTTGGTTCCTCAAAACCGCCTGGTGTGCAGCTGTCATTTCTGACCTCGCTTACGGTTTTTGAAACCAATGGGGATGCTAAAAAACGCTATGGTACTGAAACCACCACCAGTCTTTTGCTCTCTTACTAGTTTTACGTCACGTTCGGATATAGCCAAGATGCTGAAGCGCCCTAAGACCCCAGCGCATGATCCAGTGATTCGTTACGTCACAGGGAAATCAAGTAGGTCAGATTTAGGCCAATTAAGGAAATGATAAGTCGACATTAATTGGGGCTGGGACAAAGCAATGGGCATGAATGTATCTGTCTTGACCCAGGGAGCCGAAAACATCAGGCATGGCATGCTAATTAACAAGACGATCAAGGTCCAAAAGAAACTTTTATAGGTCGTTCAACATATCATTCAAATCCGTAGATTATGCCGGACACTCTGAGAGCTAACTAGACAAAAATGCATAGCAAATGCGAATCCTGGTGACCTCTGAGCAGTGGTGGATCCAAGACTGCATTTCGGGGGAGCTGAGGGATTCGAGCCTCCCCGCCATAGTCTCGGAACACCCTCCAGCTCCGCATTTACTATAGGCATTCTGGCATTGGAGGGGCTTGAACCCCTAGCCCCTAACCCCTAACCCACTAACCCTAGCTCCCTAGCCCCCATACCTGAGGGCTTGAACCCCCTAACCCCCTTTGTGTCCTCCCCTGCTTCTGTGTTTGCATTGAGCGCGAGTTGGGTCAAGGATCACTTTGAATCAGAGTATAAACAGCTGCAGACAGTCGACGTCTGCTGTGGACACTGAGTCACCTAGCACCCAGTTCCGGAGAGGTGACTCGACAATTCAGCACCTCAGAGTCAATGACTCGCCGTTGCATGTCCAGATTTTTTGCTGTGGTTCAACCAGTCACGCGGCAGCCCGAACAGCTGACGTGCTGCAGGAACCGGTCACCACTGAGGAGTCGTCCCCACACCCTGCGGGAACCAGTCACTTTTGAGGAGTCGTCCCCACACCCACACCTGCGGGAACCGGTCACCACTGAGGAGTCGTCCCCACACCCACATCTACGGGAACCAGTCACCTTTGAGGAGTTGTCCCCACACCCACACCTGCGGGAACCGGTCACCACTGAGGAGTCGTCCCCACACCCACAACTGAAGAAACCGGTCACCTTTGAGGAGTCGTCCCCACACCTACAGGAACCGGTCACCACTGAGGAGTCGTCCCCACACCCACACCTACGGGAACCGGTCACCACTGAGGAGTCGTCCCCCACCCACACCTACGGGAACCGGTCACCTTTGAGGAGTCGTCCCCACACCCACACATACGGGAACCAGTCACATTTGAGGAGTCGTCCCCACACCTGCGGGAACCGGTCACCACTGAGGAGTCGTCCCCACACCCTACGGGAACCAGTCACCTTTGAGGAGTCGTCCCCACACCCACACCTGCGGGAACCGGTCACCACTGAGGAGTCGTCCCCACACCCTACGGGAACCGGTCACATTTGAGGAGTCGTCCCCACACCCACACCTGCGGGAACTGGTCACCACTGAGGAGTCGTCCCCACACCCACAACTAAGAAAACCGGTCACCTTTGAGGAGTCGTCCCCACACCCACAACTGAGGAAACCAGTCACCTTTGAGGAGTCGTCCCCACACCCACACCTGCGGGAACCGGTCACCACTGAGGAGTCGTCCCCACACCCTACGGGAACCAGTCACCTTTGAGCAGTCGTCCCCACACCCACACCTGCGGGAACCGGTCACCACTGAGGAGTCGTCCCCACACCCACAACTGAGGAAACCGGTCACCTTTGAGGAGTCGTCCCCACACCCACACCTGCAGGAACCAGTCACCTTTGACGAGTCGTTCCCACACCCACACCTGCGGGAACCGGTCACCTTTGAGGAGTCGTCCCCACACCCACACACGTCACGCCTGATGTACCCATGGGTGTAGAAACTTCCTGCATAGGGGGGGGTAATGGGTATTTCGGGGTTGATCTGTGCCATTCGAAGTGTTGTGTTCAATGGTTAAGGTTATGAAAGACTGGAAGCCATGGTTCGTATGGTTGCTTATTCCCGTGCCCAAGTGCCTAATGGTAATGGCCTGCTAATGGAAAGTAACAAGTAAGAGTATTAGGATTACTCAAATTGGAGACTAGCTGGAAAATTATAATTTTTTGTTCACGACGATATTCAAACCGATTTAGAGCAGTCCTAACTCATCCTTCTCGCTGGAACACCATTTGCACGGCCTCCGGTCTGAGCGAAGCTCGAATTCGGCGCTCGCCGCCAGCTAAGGCGTAAACAGTCATGGGCTGCAGGGCCCAACCCTTCCGGCCGAGAGTCTGCGACGCCAAGTGAGCTGAATACCCGCTGTGTTATAAACTTGGAAACCACCTACGCACCGCGGACTGCAAACAACCGATGTCGTGCTCCACCCGAGGACAATCGAGTGAAATCAGAAAAGGCTTTGACGTCATCATCGTGTATACGAGTGGTTGGGTATTGTCTTTGTCTGTCATCTATTGGTGATTCACAGCAGCTGAATAGAAGATACTCACGCAAAGAGCCCCACTGACTAAGCAGAGCCTGAAGAGTTGCTAAAAATTGCTAAAAAACATTGTTCCAGCTTTAGCGTTTCTGTGATGTTGTAACTAGACCGTCATCGATCCATGACGTTTGTTTGAGCAAAGCCACGAAACCTCGTCCCTGTGGGGGACACTACTGACTCGATTGCCCGCGTGGACGTACCTCTAGTGGTTTCTTGACCACCGAAGACTGTCAATGACAATAGAACTTTGATTTTAGCACAGAATTGATCGGATTCGCTTCTGCCTTGCTTTTTGGCCTGAAGTGTGCTGTTTTGTCTCCATACAGACAGCATGGGTATTGGTTTTAGTCTCCAATCCAAATTCACTCCAGTACAAGGCCGATTACTGTAACTGAAAAACATTCTGCCCACGGTGGTAAGCAGATCGCTAGACAAAAGTTATCGATACCACACTCAGAGAAATGAGAACCAAAATACTGCACGCATGTAGAAACGGTCAGCTTGTTCCAGCCGACGTCTAACCGTTCGACCGACATCAAACCGCTACATGTAAGCAAGAACAGCTATCAGCCTTGGACCTGTGAGCTGGGAACTTTGGTAGTGTGTGGGAGGAGGAAGTAGCCATATATAAGTGTTCGAGTGTCTGGGAAATTTGTCTGCTGAAATCATACTTAATCTCAAATGCTAATTTTTGGGAGCACCGCGTCTTTGTCCGGCCAGAGGAAAAGGACGCCGACACGTATTTCCCGTGGCTGATGACAGTAGCAGTTTCCTGTATTCATATAATTCGATGGAGATTCCTGCAAGCAGTGAGCGTCCCAGTCGTTGGATCACCCCTAAAAGTGCAGAGCCCGAAGCTTTCTCACGCATCTCCAATGACAATGCTTATAGAATAACTGGGCTATATCAGTGATGGAGGCGGGAGTCACCGTCAACTTTATAGTGAAGCTCGGTTTATGGCTGAATAGGCTCCATAAAACAAAACATTGCCTTCATTATTTGCTTCAGTTACAAGGAGTGCCATCCACCGATAGGCGGATACAAGAGAAAGGAGAGGCACTCCGACCAAGATCGCGGCCAAAGAAGGCACAAAAGAAGCATCTGCCAACCAATCAGTTTCAGGCATTTACATTATGATAAAGGCATTGGAAAACAGTTTTTCAGGACTTAAAGGAGTTTTAGAAAATTGGTCCCCTTGGAGATCATCTATGCTTACCTCAGGAGACTGTTATTCTTTTTCTAATAGACTTCGCACTGCATTGGAATATCTCTCTCATTGTGATGCGTGTCTTGTTACTGGAATCGAGGGGATGAGGTGGCTTAGTGGATAGCACCCTTGTCTTCTAAGCCACCGGTCCCGGGTTCAAGTCCCGGCGGAGCCTCTGAATAAGTCGATCTGATCCCCAAAATCACCCTTCCAACAGGGTGAGAGTTGGCGACGCCGTATGACCCTGGCAGTTGGTGCGTCGTTAAACCCCAACAATTATTATTACTGGAATCGACTCTTGTGCGCCATGAGCATATCAGGTCAATACCTGACCCTGGTTTTGCTTGGAGTTGTACAATTTTCATTATTTGGCCCAGCAGGGCCACATCATATATCATTCGATTCGCGAAGATAGGAGGACTCTCCTGCTGCCTGTATATGGGCTCTAGCGCCACTCATTTAGAATACAGAGGCAAATTTGTGCAATGCCCTGTTGTAGCCCCATGGAACCTTGTGCACCTCTGGTCACCTCAATATTGATCTAACCTAAAATTATTCTTCATAGCTTTTGTCTTGCCGAGAACTTTCGAATTCCATCTGCAACTAAGCTTTAGCTCCTCCAGGAAAAGAACCAGGGGCAAAATACCTACATCCCGGGCCGTGAAACGCCAGGAACCCCGGCAGAGCGCGAATCAATTATTAATGATATGTGACTGGCACCAAAAGAAAACAGGAAACTCGGTCTGGTATTTTCCTTCTTCTGCTAACTAATTATTACTTGTTTCGATGGTTGTTTCGACCTCACCTTTGTCGTAATGAGGGTATTGGAATTTTGCAATATTTTGAAGCATAACTCCAGTGTTGTGTTTTTGTGTCCAAAATCGTCATACATGGAGTATGTCATCCTGCCTCAGTCCAGTCTCCACCTCTTCAGTTAGGACTCAATCGAAAAAGTAGTCGAGTTTCGGGTGAGCTATAGCTAAGATAGGCCACGTTAATGTGACTTGTATGTGGTTTCCTATTACATGTACCTGTTTTAAGTTATCGAAATTCAGTATCATAGCTAAGGTATGCCATGCTGTTGTAGCTTGTACGTTTTTCCAATCATCACATACCTGTTTTTAGTTATCTAAATGGATGATCTGAAATCCACGGGCGTGTCTTTCGAAGGCGGAGCCAAATTTGGGCAGAGTAACTATGCCGTTGAGCCGATACTGTCCATGGCACCGCCTACAGTTCTTTAACGACTTTCTGTCGACGACGGTGCATACGGTCCAAAAAAGCACGCTGTGCACGGGCGCATTCAGACATTGAGCGAGAAGGTAGCTACAGGCGCTGTAAACTTATACCTGACTATGTTTTTGCCACCCCTGTCCGAGGTATGAAACTGGGAGTGATAAGTTGCTTTGTACAAAAATACATTATATCGTAAAATCGGCTGTTGATTTATGAACACGAGAGTGGAATGCGACTTTGCCGGAGGCAGCTCAGACAACGATAAATGGAGCAGCTTGACATTTGATATTTTTGCCGTCCCACAGCAAAAAATGTATTCCACTGACAGGGACTGGGGCAAAGAGTTAGCGAATGTAGCAGCTTACCACGAGCGGCAGCGGGCCACTCTCTGAAAAGGATTGAGGACCTCTCTCTCTTCCTCTATTTATTTATCTCTCTTAAAATATTTCTTGGGAAGCCCTTTTCGAGATAAGCCTCTTGAATTCACATAAAAGAAGCTTATAAATACCTCGTTCGTTCGGAGCTCCACAAACGCCCATGCCGCACTTACGGCAGTTCTTCTCTAGCTCATTTTTTTGTGTCGTGAAAGTGACTGCAGAACATTTTTTTGGGCAGGCTGATGCTGTTTTATCAACCTGTATTGCTCGTTCACACTTTGAAAACCTCAATCCGGTGAAGGAGAGCATATGGATGGACAAAGGCTCGGAGGCAATGCGGGATCAAGCTAAAAAGAGAACTCAAACAAAGTAACTTAGAAGGCTGGAGGCCTCCCTAGACCAGCCCCTGACGGCACGCGATAAGGTATAAAAAGAACAACCATGTCTGTCTACTCCTCTGACAATATGGATATGATTGATCGAATAATGTGGCGTGTTGGCATCCTGACAACCTTGAAATTCCATTAATTGGAAGCGTAGTAGTACCATTGACAGCGCCGCACCTTGTCGTAGTACTTTTTCCCATTCTGATTAACACTGTGATGTGAAACTCTTTGTGCGTGATGTGGAAATTGCCCGTTACCAAATGTGTGCCTGACTATTATAAAGAAATTTTTTCGATACGGTTGCCTTCCGACCATTCAAGAGAAGACGAGTTGGGGAAAGATAAGGCTGAGTACTGGGTTTGGTTCGAATAGCATTTAGAACGTATCTCTGGCGGTGAAATCTAACTGAACCCAAAACATAACTTGGTGACGTTATAGGCTGCCTTAGTATCTTGGAAATATAGTGAACAGAAGCGAAGACGGAAACTTCAGATGGCTGAAAAACGGAGGACTAGGTTCTACACTATGATGAATGACCGACTATGACGGCGACGTGAATAAAAAATCCCTTTATATCTTTTGTGAGATTTCAGACGATTTCCACTCCCTAAGTTTGCGATTGTCACTCAAACGATTTTCATTCCCTAAGAAAACCTGATACAATTTCGGACGGTGTATTAATGTAAAGCTGACTTTTCAACGATGGTGGTAATCTTAAAGTCGAGGCAAACGAGGCGTGGTATCTAGACAAAACCTTTTGATGCGCCTGATTGGCAACTGAGTTCAGAATTGAGAAACTTCTGAAGATGGAATAAACACATACATGTGTGCTCTTCATCTTCGTCTCAATTGCTAGCATCAATATCCCTGATACACTGTGTGAACAGGCTTAACCTAGGCATTGGTAAACAATCATCTCTAGTTATCTATGAATCAGTTCTTATTTCTAAATGTGGGTTTTTTATTCCTCTTTGTTTTGAAAAACGGCTCATCGTGCCATGAGGAATGGAAATCACTGCTTTAACCTTTGCCCAGGCGGTGGTTTTTTGTACCCCTAATTTATCTGAGGCGTCCAGAGAACGGCAGCGCAGCGCGGCTCTACTTGGTTTAGCTGTTTCTTGATCCTTTTCGTATAATTCCTGTGAATTTTAAGTAAAGGTCAGGAGCTTGACTTGAAACAAAGTCTTGTCATCACGTCAGGTCAAGTGAACTCACCTCTAAACCTGTTCCAAGTGAGTCAATCAAGTCAATGAGCCAATCAAGTCAGTGAGAGTATGATCAATATATTGATATGGAATTCAGAGCACCAGATGGGAGCTACTAGCGAGGGAAGAAAAATGATATTTTCCCTGTTTTTTTCTTTACACATTCTGATATTCTTTTCAAATAAAGCAGGTCACAAAGTCGCTCATAAAGTCATCTAAAATGCTGGTCCGTAGCATTGACGTGTGAATGGAAAACTGTTTACTAACCTCAGCTGACCTTGCAGACGTCACAGTCACAGGTAAATATTTACGACATAAAACTCAGGGATGACACGGGAACCGATGATATTGAGATTCTCAGGTCTAAGCCATCAATAAATGCGTTTTAAACGTCTGTTCGTATGCGGTTCAGTCCCGATTTCTAACCAGCCTGCATGTTGAGACACGACACGAAATTGAGGGGATTGGAAAGCACCGGAGACTATTCTGAGACGCATGTTTCTCCCCAAACGGTATGGTACAGGGTTGTTTAATACGATTTTACATGGTGATACATCTGGTCAAATCCCATTAACACGTGCACCTGAGTGGGCCCCGGAGTCCCTCCCCTGTTTTCCCAAGATGGCCAGATAGCTTTACTGAGCTGGAAAACACTACTCGCTGATATCTGAGAGAACTACTGAACGCGTCGAATGGTATAATGGCTTTCAAATTGGTGTGATAATATTTCATTTATAGGCTTTTAAAACATATTTATATTTTGAAATCCCTCAATGGCATGGTCGCACCAGTTCAACAGATGCTAACAGAGCCTTATCTCGGCTAGGTTAATAAAACGTATCTGGAACATAGGTAATCAAAGCCCTTTAAAACCCCAAGCGCGCGTTTTCTCAAACGTTTTTGTTTTCAACACCTCGGGGGTGAGGCGGTTACCAGGCCCCTTTCTCCAGTTGTCATCAGTGCCAGACCGTTGTCCAGTGCAGGTGTTACGGGGCAAAATTCCATAACGTACAATTAAAACTGTTACTAACCAACAATTACATCTTTTGGAGAGTGGTGGCCTCTTTGTTGAGCCATAGTGAAATTCATTTCCTGACTACAGTATTTTCCTCGGTCTTTCAAAAAGGAGATGCCATGATAGGCCAGAAACTTCAAGCTGCGCACATGTCTCTGTCATATTTCCTGAGTTTCCACGAATTCCCTGAATTTCCAAGAATTTCAAACAATCTCACAAATTACTTGATTTCGATGTAGAATATGCAAGAATGTATGTACCTAGATCTCATTCGGGAAAATACCAAGCATGGCATCGGTCCCGGCTCCTTTGTGTGAACCATGGCTCCCTCGCCTCATCGACAGACTGAGTCCCAAGGTACTCACTTAATGCCACACTGGCTGTACCGCAAGGTAGGCTAAAAAGAACGCCTCGTACATACATGCATGGCAGTGATTGCCTTCGAACGGTCGCTGAGATATAAACTGCGCCGCACAGCACGCAACGCCACGCTATGTCTGTTGCGGGTTCAGAATTTCGAGAACCGGTCCTCCTGAAGCCAAGGCCGTTACAGGAAGGTTTACCTTCCCAGAGGCTGCCAAATACAGAGCCTTGAAGTGGTATTTTTAAAGACTAATGATTTACTCAACCGTTGGGCAGGTTTATTTATTCGTTGTATGATTTTTCCTGAATAGGGTCTTTTCAGTTTCTGTATATTGCGTGGGAAAGAGGGGGGGACGAACATCATCCATGCTGGGAAGAATGCTATCAGATCAGATCAGATTGAGGAACGAAATCACAGATATTTAGGAGAGCATAGAGATTTGAACCCGGGACTCATAGCGCAGGAACCAGATGTTCTACCAATGAGCCTCTATCGACCATGACAGATTAACTATTGTTTCTCACTGTATCAACATCAGAATATTTTCAGGGGTGAAAATATACTGATGCTAATAGGATGGCTCTATCCTTCATTGCACGTCGTTGTTCATAATTACACTCCAATATGGGTTGAATGGGTAAAAATATACGCGTTGGAAGAATCGGATGCTGCAGCCAATATGGCCATACGTTGCATGAGTGAAAATATACACGCTGGAACGGTTACTGCAGACAGACATAAAACTCACCCGCAACATCGGAAATCACGCGTCATTACCCAGGAAAGTCATCGACGCGCGTTTGAAGACGTCTTTTCGCTCTAGCGGCGTCACGCGAATTACGCCTGAGGGCAGCACGCTGTACTTGATCATTCCCTCTACGGCGTTATGCACCAACGCTCGCCATGTGCCGTTTGCCAGCACAACCTTTCTCACGTACAGGCTGCAGTTGGTGAGCTTGCCTCGTGCGGTGGTGATCCCCGGCAGACGAAGAATTTCTCCCGATGCAGTATATTGGTTTTGGTACGAGTAGATTTCACAGAAGACACAGTTGAAGGCAGGTAACGGCGTACGCGTCGTAAAGGGGAGCCAGAGGACTGGACTCTCAATCTTCAGCAAAAATCCCGATTTCTCCCAAATTGGAACAATATTCACGACATTTTTAGCAATTATGTGAGGAAGGCTACAAGGTAATAATTAGCCCAAATCTGACTTGCTTCTCTTTCCAGGGGGAAGACTTCTTGACAGCAGGAAGTATTAATATTTACCGGCCCCTCAGTTTTTGGCGGTGGTGACTCTTATAGGACACGAAAGCAGCAATATAAAAAGGTATATACCTGTATCTCACAACTTACCTTGAATAAAATAAAAAACTAAATATTTGTTTTACTGGTGAGCACCCGTATGGAAAGATGTATAAGTTTTTGAATTCTATATAGCTGAGGTGCGACAGATATTACGTAGTGGAGATGTAATAACGAATCGATAGAATTATCTATGCGACCATGAGGGTTTTGGAACAGAGTATGGTTTGGAAAGACTTGCATGTATACGACCTATGATATTACCGGAGAATTGCTGATTAACAATATGAACACCATGAGTGTGATGCGCAAGGCATTTATCCATGCGTATTCATCCATAGGCTCTTCACGTCTCCGCTCTCAGTGGGAATTGAGTCAGATGGTCGGACATTAACCGAGCGCAAGTCTTTGAACATTCCTAAAGTAACCAGCTAAGTCTTAGCTTCGTTTGGTTTCAGACAGTTTTGTGCCAACCAACTGAACACAAGAAGGCGCTCGTTTTCGAGGTCAACCATCCTATCTATTATGTTGTGTCTTGAGACAGATATCAAGATTTGACTGAAATCCACAAGGGGAATAGTTTTGGCTTTTCAGTATACAAATGTAAATCACTTACAAAGATAAGAACAAACCGGAGAAGGATGCATTCTGATAAGCCCCAGTGATTTTTGTAGGCATTTTAGAAATTATTTAGGTTCATTTGTTCCTAGTTTGTCATGCTGCTTTTGGAATGCTGGTAGTCTTAAGATCAATGATTGTCTATGCATTTCATTTGTGGGCTGCTCAAGATACATGTGAGTGAAATTACATCAAAACTCTTAGCAGCAATGAGAGTAACAAGAATTGAGACCACACCATCATCTGTCGCGTGATAAAGACACTAAACGTACAGTTTTGAAGCCATACACGTTTATTATTACACACACACACACACACACACACACACACACACACACACACACACACACACACACACACACACACACACACACACACACACACACACACACACACACACACACACACACACACACACACACACACACACACACACACACACACACACACACACACACACTACACATACACAGTTCCGTTAAAAAGAGCTTGAAAACATTTGAGGACGGATCTATAAGGCAAGACAGGAAATTAATAAGATAGTTCTCACACGATTTTAGCCGCGGATTTTTGCCTTAGTATAGTAACCATGACCTATTTTGTATCCAAAACACTTTTTGACAATGCAATTATCCAAAAAAGAGCCAGTTTGTGCATCCCACTGGCTCAGTGCTCCCACCACTGGTATAACCAGCTTTAAACCTGTAGCATCTGGTAGCTGAGCTCTGGAGGACAAGAAGTCTGGGCTGGAGAGCCTGCCTTTGATGCTGGATCGATACAACATGTCAAGCTTTCGAGACCTGCGCCCAGTGATGGAGAGAAAGTCTTTAAGAGAATACTCGTTTTGCTTCTCTGTGTTGTGGAGTGAGCTGATAAAGGCAGATGATCTTCTGTTCCTTCTCTTCCTAGAAGCACTACTCTTGGTTGAAACACTTGCTCCATCTTCTCCCAGATTTCCTGCCGGTTGACCTCAAGGGCAACTCGTGCCATTGCTTGGATGGCCTACCACAGACGTGGCGCCACCTATCGGTGCTATGACGGAGTGGTAGGCATGTCGACACCGAGTCAGCGCCACCAGGGCCAGTAGATTCAATGGACAGCGAGTAAAATCCTAGGCTAGTTGAGGTTGGAGTGCATTGAAATTTCTGTTGGCACCGGCTTCATATTAGGAATTAGTCCTTGATATAGCTGATAACGATTAAGACAAGGAGGGGCAAGAAGCAGAGCTTGAAGGCCATCCTAATTGTCTGTGCACATATTGAAGTCAAAACTTAAGATTACTTACTATATTAATAAGGGTGTTTAATCCCATGGAACTGGTGCAAGCAGTGTGAGATATCATAAGTAGTTTTGGGTAAATAAGATGTTAGTAGTTGGCGGCCTTAAATCTTATTGTAGAATCTACGGGTGATAGGAATGGTGAGAAACAAAGAAGCAAATATTGTAGCTAATCTGTCCGGGACAATAATTCTAATAGGTGTTTAAGAATATAGGCTTAGTAACAGTCTTGAAAAACGATCGAGATACAGGAACATCATCTAGAGAACGTATATTTGGGACGATTATATCATTCCAGGTGATTGGAGAAGCTATAAAGAGAGAGAAATTGCGGTAATTAGTGGGAGCGAATGTAACCGTAAAGTGATTTCCGGTTCTCATGACTTTGCCATGATTTGATTGGGTGATTGTAAATTTTTCAGCTAGAGGAGAGGGAGAGTATTTGCAAGGTGTGAGTGGAGGATGAGGAGCAAATGTTTAACAAGATCCTGAAGTTTCAGAATTTTTAATTCCTTTCATCGAGTTGTTCCAACTGTAGATACCCTGAGTACTTCTTTGATCCGCAGTGGTTGATTCTGAAAATATTAAAAGCTAATTTCACCCTGCCCCCCGAGGAGTAAGACACCCACCCCATGTGGCAGGATATAATACGTCTTGGATGCATAAGTCATGATATTGGTGATATGTCACTGGCATTTGCAAGAAAGAGCCTATAGGACACCACACAAAACTTGCAATCATAGCTGATGCCACGGGGAAGGGCAAAGGCAGAAAATTGTTGTGGATAAGTAATTGAGAAATGAGAACGAGAAATGAGAAATTCGAACACTAGCTTTATGGGTTTGATTTGAAAGAAGCGGGTTAACAAGTACAAACTGCCCCTTCCAATTTTCAGACTCCACCGCTACTATTTGCAATACTTTTTATCTGGTTGTCCTCATTTGAAGGGTTAATGTATATATTTACCCAAACATCCTCATTCTCTACTCCCTCCCCCACATATCAATATGGTTTCTTTAATCAACTTGGGTAGGCGAAAAACAGACGGCATTGGTCACACATGTGCAGGCTACGGCCATTATTTTTGTATTTCTGAGCACCAAGTCGCTGCCCCGCAGTGGAAATAGGCTTGCTGTTGAGTTGAGCTTTTGCTAGCAGACGCAGGAAGTAGTTAACTAAGAGCAGTTCGTACGCGATTTTGTTTCATCGGTGCCTCTTGCGAGTGTCATGGGAGACAGATCAGCTGTGCAGATTCATAGCGTTGTATTGCATCTGATGGAGACATGATTTGATGTAATATCCGATCCCAGCTGAAAAGACAAGCATATGAAACTAGTTAAGTCCAAGTGAAATAGCCCTATGTTTAGCTAACAGAGGTAGGATCACACCCAAGACTAGTTATTTTAGGGCTGATGAAATTTAACTTCTGGGTGTGCTATATAGCGCTGGAAGCTAAAGCGCCTTAAAAACCCATCACACACAACAAAAAAGCTCCGAATTATTGAGCTTGACCTCTGCTTAAGTCCTGTTGTGAGACGTAGGTGGCAGCACCGAACTGAGCTCGGTCTCGGTTTCATCACCAACGCCACCACCCACCCCTGGCCATGACTAGATATTCGATTTTCGACATACTTGCCCTCTGTTTACCGTAGAAGAACCTTTCACCAATGTCCTCACAAATCTAACGAAATCACACGGCGCGTCAGTTTCGCCGCCGCCCGCTGCTTGTTAGATGTCAGATGCCAGTCTCGGTCCCCCGCTCTGTTAGCTGTCACTCATAGCAGGGCATATTTGAAAGATTTGGCGCTGCTGGGCACTCGGCTGAAAGGGGCACATCTTTATTTCATAAGGGCATTTTCAGATCATCGAAAGCGCACCTAAAAAGGAGTCACACGTCTGCACCATGCATTAGTTTTTCAGTAAAACTAATACCACATTTCACAAACATGCAAATATATATGTATGTATTTAGTTCCCTAAACTTTCAAAAGGCCCCTTTTTATTCAGTGCCCGGAATGCTCTGTCGGACCTGAGACGGTGGAATGCATCTTGTCATTGACGAAATAATGTTTTCTTAGATCCCTGTTACACCAAATTTGTCTTCTGCAATGTTTGTTGGGGTCAAAACAAGTCAAAATTTGTCTTCATTTGTAGACGACCAGCTAAAATTGTTCGCGTATATGTGTTGACTTTCTTCCAGTCCCGAATGTTGTTGAAAGTTTTTCTTTGGAAACTCAGATCAGGAAAAATATTAGAGGAAATAGACAGTTAACCGCAAGACAAACTTGCAATCAGTCGTTGGAAAGTTGTGAATCAACTATTTTCTCAGCATGAACATTCTGAGGAAAATGTTCATTAATGGCAGATTAGAGTTCTAGACCTATGCGCTGCCGACCACTATAATTACAGCAATTAGGGTCCTAAGTCATCTGTCTGTGCAGCTCCAACTTCTCTCAGCTCCAGAATCTTGGGACGGTTCTGATTGCTGCTGGTGCTCCCCTTGGCGTCGGCGGGATTTCTTGGTGCGTGCCGACCAACTCTTGACACAATAAGAACTGAAACAAGAACATCTGGTCATGGGCAAGCCAGGAATTTACCATCAGGTTGGGAAGGAGTGCATCGACTGTGCGGTCCCGTATTTGCGATAAAGGAAGATTCAGCAGTCACACCTCAACTGTGTTTGGTGTGTGATGGAAGAGGCACGTCTCAGGGGAAGGTAGCGTTTGGGACAGATCTTCCGACTATCGCGGTGCAGTGTGCTTATGTGACTCAATTGGGGTACCATTTCCCTTTGCCTATGCAACTGGTAATTTCAGAGGACAGAGTAGTAAACCTCCTGCTGGTGCATTGGTCACTGGGACAGTTTACAAGATTTCGGAAGTTTACACATTTTGCACTGGTCTAACGTACTCTTAGAGTTGCCACACGAGCGATCATTTTCAGTCCGTAGGTGTGGCAGATGGCTTGAAAGAGGCCGTCTCTTATCGACCTGAAAGATCATTGACGTTTTTCTGGCAGATGATAACTCCTGCCGATGTAGTCCGCCTTCTCTGGGTGCTGTCCTATGGCGCAGCTTAGCTACTGCAGTCTCCGGGGACTTACTGCTTCCTACTTAGCCGCTTATGCAGTCTCCTTACTCACGGTGCTATTGTCTTGTGTCGCCATGAAGCTGTTTCAGTCTCCCTAGGAGAGATCTATGATAGCTACTTAGTCACCAATGCAGTCTCCTTCTTTACGGGAGGGGGAACCAATGACAATGTCTCGTCATTGGGCCGTTGTAGTCTCCTCAAGGCGCGGAGACTGGTGCTACGTACCTAGCCGGGAATGCAGTTTCCTTATTTTGGTGCTATGTACTGTCTCGTGTCGGACAAGGAAAAGTTGGATCAAGTTTCTAAACAGCATTCGAAATAGCTTTCGAGGATCGATTCAATGAAAAATTTGCCATTTCTAAAGCTTTCTTGAAAGGACACATCAACACCCTGTCATCCATTTGGAGGTCAGGTCAATACTAAGGTCAGCAGGAGTCACCAAAGGTCACTGTTTTCGAAGTGGGTTATTGCTAAAACTTTTAAGCAAACCAATATACATGATTAACTTTGGTATGATGTTGATGTTCATGACCCAAGGATTCAAATGACATGCACCATGGCCTGTACATGTCATTATTTGACCTTGGCCTAATGCCAAGGTAAATAATGTAGCCTGAATCTCCTTAAAAGTCTAACCTTAATGTAACTTTACAAGGTCATGTTGCATGGCAAATGAATCTTGGGGTTAAGACAAACACATTGATACCTTTTATTTTGTTCTAACTCTCATGGTTACCGAGTTATAAGTGATCTCCTAAATGAGTCCAAGTTGATCCATTCTGGCCCACTGTGACATCACGAGCTAATGAATAAGGTTCACACTCGGCACCAAAGTAGAAGAGAGTAAGGCGCCTTCTGTACCTTTTCAACTTTTTTTCTGTATCGCTTCCAGTTCTCGAAATTGTAGTGTGGGGTGGGCGAGGGGGCCGATTGGATCCTCCAGGGGATTGTGTGTGCGAAACGAGCCCTGGAGGTACTGGATTAAAAAAAACATATTTTTCATAATTTTGGGACCCATTGTCCCACCTCTTCAACTATACCAGCACAGGCGGAGTGCACAAAAAGACAGAATGCTGGAAAGATAGATAAGAGCTTTAACTCTTATCAATGTTTGCGTGTGTGTGCGCGCGGTTTAGCTGTTGAATCATTTATTGCTGAGTCTAGGTTTTCTTTAAGCCACCTGACTTCGTCGATAAAAAGGTGGCGAAACATTCTGCTTTCTGGTACGATGAATTAATGAATTGAATCAAATGAATTATCTATAGGGTTTTATGCTTGTTGGCTAAACAAATAACGAAGGTCTGCTATGGTGCTTCGCATCCACAATCACTAGAAACTGAGCTTTCTTACTGTTCAATAGGTGTCACTGAATGGTTCATTGTTTTGAGTCCGAATTTCTGCATCCTGGCATGTGGTGACATCTATTTTCAGGCTGGGGTAGGATGCAGCAGGGAATATGGTGTCGTTGATATACAGGGCACCTTCAGGCAGCGTGATCTAAAGCAGGCTGGATGATACATGCTCAGCATTACAAACCCACAATCGAGAGGCATGGTATTCCTTCTAAAAATTGTCATTAGAATATCCAGCATTGAGCCAGGTAGGTGGTACTAAAACGGATAAACAGCCTTTTAATAAATACATATACACCTGCATTCCTTTGTTTTCGCTAAAAAAAGTGTAAAAAGTCCACTGGCCAATCGTCCCCATACTTTGATAAAATCTATATCCAAGGTTACTTTTGTCACAACATATAGGTCGCGGGAATTTGGAGGCAGCTGAGTTGAACACACTTTTATTTTTATCTCAGTGAGAAAATACGTAAATTCTATTTTTTATACTAATATCAATTTCAAGTACAGGCATGTTCAAGAAAAACAATCATTGACTTGAGAAGAATAGAGTCCATTGTAGCCCAATCGAACATGTCCTAACTTAGCTCAAGTCCTGTCAGAAAAGGTGGATTTCGTCTACTCCTCATGCTTATTTCGGGATATCTCCAAAACTGTTCTCAATAGGCTCTTTAGATTTTTTATGTTCCCGTATACTAAATTGGACAAATTCCCTGACAGTTTAGAGATAATATCTTTACCAGGGCCGGAGCGATCTCTCGGTACTTCATGAACGAGGTGTCAGTAACAATAATTTTCTCTTTCACTTTTTGCCAAAGGCAACTCCATCAGCTTAAAATGGGGCGTTTCGTATGTAACTGGATTGTGCTCTTGCAGAGTAAATAGACTGCTTACAGGACGGCCGGGAGGAACAAAAGTAATCATGCCATACTACCGATCCTATATTACATGATACATGTAGTGATATATCATCATATGTCATATTATGCAGTGATGTCATTGTTACGTTCCCCAATATTTACATCAAGGTCAAATTTCATGGTTAAATAACATGGGTCAAGGTTACCTAAATTCCATGCGTCAAGGTTAAACTTTTATTCCCCACCCTATGACTTCTATAAGGCTAGTGTGGCGTCAAACATGGATGACCTTGTATAACCTCGACCCAAAAATTTCAGAAGGCATGGTGTTGTACATTTTCTCTAAGAAATTAGTCTGTATTAGGTGTATTTCTGAGTTTTTTTCGCATACTCGCGGAGTTTCTGTATAGGTTCCCTGCACGATATATATTTGACCTTTGTGACCACATTCTACCTTTAAGATATTGACCTAATTCAATGAAACTTGGCTATAATATAGATAATTGTGATCCCCACGAGGCCCCAAATGCACCTTTCTCTGGCCCTCTTTGTTTTGATATTACAGGGGGGCATACCTTAGAACCCCGCTCTACTGTGGGTTGACGCCAGGCTTTTCCACTCTGTGGGTGTCCAAAAATGATATACCCGTGGTCGAAGTTTTTTTAGGGATGCTGTTTTCTGTTTTTGCGTTCCCTTTCCCGGGAAAATTTCGTGTTAGTAGCTAGTCTCATTGATACAACGCACTCACACTATGTACAGAGCGGAAGTTTCCATTTACCGGCACCCTTGCGGGACAGCAGCACAGCATTCGGCGGGCCATTGGCTGTTTCAGTCTCCAGAAGCCGCAGCGCCCGGCACAGGCCGAGCCATGAGGGCCATGGGCGGGAGACCAGACCGGTGGATCATTTTAAAGACCGTTCAGGCCCGTGCACCCACAAACAGGGACGCCGGCTGGCACGGCGTTGATTTCACTGCTGCGGCGCGCACTCCCCAGTGTACCGCTATCTCCTGGGTAGGAGGCGGCCGCAGAAAAGGCCGCCATAGGTCAGCCTTGATCCAGGGACCTTCCACACCCAAGCATGGTGCCTTTGCCAGCTGCACTACGGGAGTGGTAAATTTTTATAGAGATAGTTACAAACTTATACCACCATAGTCTTAGAAATACCCCTGGAGTTATGTTTGGGGGGGCTCGATGTCTCTATTTTGTTGATGGTTCTTATCGACCCCCCCCTACTTAGAGAGAATAGCGAAGTATTTTGTGCAGGTTTGCTCCAAATAATAATGCTGTTTTGAAAACTTATTCTGCTTCTGAGATATTTACGAAACTATTGAAATTCTAAATGTTTTCGCATTATTTAAGCTTCATTATAATCTTAGTGATATCGTCAGGCACAGTCTTTTGATATTCCATATATCAATTTCTATCAGAAAGTGAAGTGTAAGTATCCATCAGACAAATGATTATGAGTTTCTATTCTGTTGTATCCTTGCGGCTGGTATGCGTTGATATTTTCATTCAAATAATAATTCTTAGTGACGAATATCACAACAGAATTATATCAATCTTAAAATTTTACAACGTGGGCAGGATGCTCCGAAAAAGGCAGAGAAGCATACAAAGGTGGTCCAATCTGGTAGTTTAAGTCAAATCCGGTGTTTCACAATCGGGCGATTGAAGTCAAAATTCCTCATGCATTCAAGCCCCAGAAAACTGTTTTGCTATACCCTCCCCACTATCACCCAGAAATAGTTGACAACGCCCTTGCCAGGTGTTGTGCAAAGCTGGGTTGTATGAGAATTGACGGCTTGCAAAACCGATGTGGTCTGCGACGACGGAAGGCATTTTGTGAGATTATTGAAGAGCTCGCTGAATAGTGTTGCTGCAGTACGCAGAGGGAAAGTATGTAAGAGGCCAGATTTCTGCTCAAGGCCGGGGACGCTGACACCGGTGACAGAGCCGAGACCAAACTAAATTTGGTGCTGCCATCTACGTCCCATAACTGGCCTCAAACACAAACCAAGCTTATGCATGCAGAGTTTCTTTTGGCCTGCCGAAATATATTTGAAATTGTATGGATATGCGGGAGGGGATGATAATATTTGAAAATATATACATCCTTTAAATATTTCCTGGGTGGTAAGTATGACCTATCTCTTCCCTGGATGTATGCAAAAAGAAGTTTCTGCTCCAAAACTAAGAAAGCTAAGAAAACGAGGAAATACATTTTCGTGCCAATTGTAATCCAAGCTAAACTAGTTATGCTTTGGTCTGGTCCATATCGAGGTCACTAGAGGCCAAAAACTCGTTTACTTCTGGAAGTAAATGAGCCAATAACTTTTCTCAATGCCATTAGAAAGCATTTACATGGTTCTATCATGACTGAGGAGTCCAATTGTGCGTCACGTAAAAGTCAGATCGCTACAGGCCACTAAACATCACAAATTGTAGCATATACCTTCAGGTTGAAAACCGAACAGGGTAGATTTAGCCGCTATTTGTCCAACCTAAGAGACGGCTACTTGCCCGATAGTTTTCACCGCTATTTAAAAGCTGCTGTTAACAATAGATAGTAGCTATCGTGGTTAAGTTAACCCTATTTCCAACAGGGGCAGATTCTGCCCACCCCTCAGGTTTTCCATAGTATCTCCAAAACGGTTTAAGATAGGTTCTTGGAATTTTGTGACTTTTCTTAAAACTAAATAGCGCGTGTTCTCTGACAATGTTGAAAAATATGTGCGCCAGAGGCGGAGCTAAGGCTCGCTAATTTGGGGATTTATCCAGAAGCCGAACATTGTCTCCTGCGCTGCCTTTGTCCTACAATAAAGCTTTCTATTACAAATTGGCGGCAGTTGTAATGTTGGAATGCTCTTACTGAGATTTAGGATGACAGTTGATGTAATGGGAGGGGTAAAATAAGGATTTATTGATCCCATTCGTGTATTATATGACAATAGGATATCAGAGGCGTGCTCAGGTACCGTAATTAGAGGGTTCACTAACTTCCAAACGTATTTTAGTGTTGTGTCTGCATTAAATAGGGCGAATCATTGTAGATGTGCATTTAGTCCTAACACCAAATGGACACAATTTATCCATAGGCGGATCCAGGAGTGTTCTCCGGGTCGGGCAGGGGTGGATAAAGGCGGGGTAATTTGAAAAGTAGCCATACCTGAAAGGCGGGGTAATTTGTGTATACCCCACTTTTTGCCTCACTGAATCCGCCTCTGATATATTTTTTTGCATTTGAGCATTTGGCTTGACATCAGATATATCACACTCTACCTGGTGTGTGCATTTCTGCAAAAAAGACATGAAATTGTTTTTATATAATTCCCCCCAAATTTCTGGCCCTAGGTAGCCCTTGAATTTGGAATTTCACCTCACCTGCTTGACATCAGATATATCACACTCTACCTGGCGTGTGCATTTCTGCAAAGAAGACATGAAATTGTTTTTATATAATTCCCCCCAAATTTCTGGCCCTAGGTAGCCCTTGAATTTGGAATTTCACCTCAATGAGAGATATGACCATTTCCAAGTAATTTTCTGTCAATCCATACTAGTTTCGTGAAAATAAAGCCTAAGAGACAATAGTTACAAATTATCTAAAAAAGACAGAACTTTGGTATATTTTGAGCCCTCTACCCTCAATTTACAAAATATTAGAATTTTCTTTTTTTCAAAATGGAGTTAAGCACGAGAGGAATTAATTGCGGTTTGAATTTTAAAAATCGGCCGGGTAGACTTTGAGATCTTAGGGGGGCAGAATCTGCCCTCTGTTGAAAATAGGGGTAGCCGGGAGCCCGTTGGAAATAGGTTTAACCCGCTCCCCACCGGGGGTCCGGCGCCACCTTCGCCCCACAGGGGCATCAATGACCCTCCCTCTAACTCCCAAAATATGGGCGTTAGCGCAAATCTGCAAAGTTCATTAGAAAGCGCGCGTGAATTCAGTAAGAAACTACATCACATGTTAAAGCGCTCAGGTCAATTGTTTGACCTCCAGAGGTCAAGTTACGTCAAAATCGGCTATTTCCACACAAATATGCAATGCTTAAAACGCACATTGACGGGGGTCTGAGCCACATTCGGATTGACGAGGGGGGTGAGTACCCGCCCCCCTAAGATCTCGAGAACCACGGTAGGTAGCGAAAGACGGTAAAAGGCGTTGGGTGGCCCATTCGCTTCTCCATCGAAAACATCGAAAATATTTGAACCATTTTTTTGTCAGGTTACATTTAAGGTCACGAGAGGTCAAAACATGTCGTCATAGGGATAACATGTAAATTAAGTTTTTCGGCCATTACATCTGAACAAGTAAAGATAGAGCAAAACTACTTGAATTCTATGAATCCTCGCAGCAACCCAAATCGAATGATATATAATTTGACCTTGCTAGGTCAAATAAAAGATTTGACCTGACCTGAGGTCAGGTCAGGGTTAAATTATATAAAATGAATATCATTAGAACTGCAAAGCCAAGGCGAGTCTAATGCAGCTAAAATAAACGCTCTATCACCATCCGTAACTGAGTTATTCAGTAAAAACCATATTTCCCATATATTACTAATGGAGAGGTCATGCCTCGTACCTGACCTTAGGTCATCGATATCAAAAATACCGGAACATATTTTAGAGAACTCGGTAAGCCTATTATGTGATATGAGTTTCTGTTGGATAAGTTCACCCTGCTCCGGCTTATGCTATCTTAAACTTTTTTGAGGTCGGGTCACTTGACCTGTACTAGTGACCTGACCTGAGATGACCTATCCTTAAAATTTTCACTGAAGTTGCGAAAATGATGAGGAAAAAGGTATACCAAAGTACGGCGGCGTTGTGCACCGCCGTTTTTCTGCCATCTCCGAAAAACCCGAGGAGGGGGCGGGTACCCGCCCCCCGTCAATGCGCGTGTTAAGCAAACCGGGCGTAACTCTTATACCATTAGAGCTATTGAAATCTGGCAAAGTACATTTGATAGGAAAATGTCAGACCTTTTTCTGCTATGTGGGATGTAATGACCTCCTGCCAGTGGATTGACCTCCAGAGGTCAGAAAGTGACCTTGCCGTATACCAAATGAAATCCAGTGGCAAAATATACACGATGGTGTTTGATTCAGCGCTCTAGGTTAATTATGTCAAAAGTTATTGTCATATACTGTTCTTGACCCCTGGTGACCTTGGATGACCTTGGAGGGGTCGAAGAGCAAATATGGCCCCTGGGAGTCGTGAAAGGGTGTCCAAGAACGCTTTCCAGAACAAGCCCAGCAATTTAAATTGTTTTTGTGACTTTTAGATCATAAGACAGCTTTTCCCCATGCTTTTTCAACGAGAGAGGTCACCTCGTGAACTGACCTCAGGTCTCGAAATCGAAAAATGTCGGATATATACCTTGTAGACCCTGGCGGAGTAATGAAGTGTAGAAATTTTCAAATGATCGACTTCGAAGTGTAGCTCATATAGAGCTCAAAAGTTGAAGTCAGGTGACCTTGGTTGACCTCGCCTGGTGACCTGACCATGGGTGACCCGGGGTAAAAAAATGTCAGGGATGGTGGGAAAATGATGGGGTGAGAGGTAGAGCCCTCAAACGCGGTTCTGTGCCTCGTCATTCTTCTGCTATCTCGGAAAACTTTAGGGGGGCCATCGATGGCCCGGTGGGGCGAGGGTTAAGTCTAGATCGAGATCAGTCGGAGTAAAGGTTGATATGGTTAGCAATAGGTATATAGTAGCTATCGTGGTTAGGTTATGTCTAGATTGATATTAGTCGGAGTAAAGGATGAAATGCAATCCATACCCATCATATGAGGTGTTTACTCTTTCGCTAATAACTTCCAAAATAAACATGATACGGCCATTATTAAGAAGGCACCACTGCAATCTTCCCGCCAACATGATTCAAATGGTATACGGTCTTATCATGCTAGGTCAAAGTCAAAGTTCGACCTGAACTCAGGTCAACGAATCAATTAGAGTTTACCTGATGATGCTGAAAATAATTTTCTATTTTAAGTCGAATACTATTGGCTATATCATTAACATCTAACAACTACTTACTCGGCTCCAGATATTTGCCGCCCCGTTAGCTTGGTTGGTAGAGCGTTGGGCTCCGACCCTCTGCTCAAGAACATGGGTGGCAGAGTGTGTGCAGGCTCAGGATCGACTCTCCTGAGTTGCTCTGATACTCAATACTTACCCGACGTAGGTCGGCTGGCAAGTCACTGATGAGAGACTGCCCTGATCAGGGTGGCCGTTCCTGTTACTTGTGGGACGTCAAAATTTGGCTTCTGAATTGACCCTTAATTGTGGGAGTTGCTCGTTCAGGTGGTGGAGTCGGGGTCTCTGTGACAAGTCTGTTGATGACATTAGGAAGACTCTGACGCCAAAATCCGAACTTGCAACAAATTGGACACAATTCATACAGAAGACATGACCAGCCAAGGTGACATGTCAATTTTTCAACTTCAGGAAAGGGTCACAAACGCATGGTGCTGGGATTTTTTAGCTGCTTACAATGGGGAAGTTATGGCCCGTATGTATGTACAGAATTTAGGATGCATCGAGTTCAAAAAGACATTGGAAAGGTCAGTAGTACTTACAATAGACTGCTATGCCAGAAATACCCTTACCCTCGGCCAATGAGTTCCTCCGTTTTGAGGGACTTTGGCCGGCAGAGCCAACCACCTAGAAATTCCACAGCATCATAGCCTTATTTCATCATATTCGTGCCCTGTGAAGCTGGCAGACCTGCAGTAAAACAGGTTTCATTAGACTGGTCATCTGAGGCAGGAGGAATGTTAGCTGGAAAACTAGCATGGTTCCAGTGGATAGACTACTAAGCACCAGATCCTCAGCCAACAATTTCAAATAAGTTTACTTAGCTTCGCGACCTGTCTAAAGATGGCTTGCACATTATTGTCGGAGAGAATTCAGGTAAAATATAAATGAATGGTTAGACTACGTAAGGCTAGTCTTTCTGGTCATCTATGAAAATTAGTAGAGGCCCAAAATTCTCCCCCCCACCGACCCAGTCAAAAAGCCTCAGCATACTACATGTCAAGACTATAGTCGTGTTAACAGGAGCGGCAACATTGGCCGGCCCAGGGCTGACCAACCTGCACAGTGCCAGGGTTAACCCATTTTGGGGTCAAGCTGGAGAATCGGGCTACAGCACCATTAGCTTTTGTTTCTTTCTGGACTCAACTTCTCTCTTTTTTTAATACCAAATCGAGTGAGAGATTTTTGTAACTACACATCCATACTGTGACGTAAGCAAGTGTCCTCTCACAAGGATCTCTTCCCGTTTGGGTCTAAAAAGCAACGAGGACCCATTGCCACATGAGTGATAGTCTATGCTGGGGTTCACTAAACGCAGTAGTTTTGCACCGGAAACGAAGGTTACAAGCAAGGCGCTGGCTTTCAGTCCTTCTTAGGATTCTAATGACTACGTCAGGAGATTTTGCATACAAACCGGGAACAATTTGGGTCCTCAGGATCTTCCATTTTTCCACTGATTCTCAGAATTTTGTCCATTGGAGAACAGTGCAGTCTAATATCTAAATAAATGAATAGCTGTTCCCTGAATGACTGTTTTAGCCCTTTATGGCACCCCATCTCGTACTAGGGATATAATAACGGGAAGGAAGCAGCAGTGCCGAAAAAAGAAAGCGGGAGTGCCATTTCGAAGCTAAAATGTTCCGCCGTTGAGTCCTATGGGGTACCTTCTATCTTCCTTGTTCATTGGTGAAATCAATTAAACAATTGACTGGATAGAACATTGCAATTTCTTATCTATCATAGATACTTGGACTTTTAAATGTTTTCAATGTCAAACCCTACACACTTTTTAGATGAATAAAAAGCAAGCCCATAAGACAAAAATTCAGATGTTATCTTCCACAAGCCCATACTGCCGTCGACTGACGACATGAGGACAGTTGCCCGGGCCTACATCCGTTAGCGTTGCCTGTTAAGGTGGCAGATCCGGCTTCAACCTGCCTGCTCGATAAAAATTGTCCGCTACAGGTTCGATACCGGTCTGGCATCCATACCAATAAGGACAATATCACCAAAAACAGTGCCTCCTCGAAAATGTTAGTCGGCAGCGACATGCAATGTCTCATTTTACCTGTACCAGCTTTCACCTTCGTAAATGTACACTTAGGAGCTGAATCGAAGTGTTACGATACGAAGAGTAAAAAGGACATCGACATTGTGTGCTGAAACTTAGAAATTAGTTTCAGTAAATGCTTCCTAATTAATGTTTCTTGAACGATCCACCACTATATAGAACCATACATACTAAGATTATACATACGTAGGTACAGTAAGCCAATGCCTACGGCGTTGTATTCACGTATCAAACTGTGTAAACAACGAGGGCATCAAGCTCTCTCACGACGGCAGTGACATGTAAATACACTTGTAATATTCAGCACCCCCACCATGCCTATTGCCTCTGGGATCATATCGGCGCATAAGACTTAGCTTGAATATTTTACTGCTTTTTCTAGGCCCATTGACGTTTTGAAAGCGTCTCGTGCAGCACACGCAGCACACCAGCCACAGCAAATCAGTGTCCAAGCTGATGTCTTTGGAAGTTTGAGTCGTTACAGCCAAGGTTTAAACTAGGTTCTGCCCTCAAATATATCGAAGTATGTCGACTTATTTCCTAGCCCAGGTTTCAATCAAATTCCAAAGTGGCATACAGCACCTCAATTAGGACATATTTGTGGCAATGTCTATGCAAAGATAATCTCGTTCATCTGTGATATGTATCTGAGGGCAGAAGGCGGCAAGGCAAAACATTGAGAAGCGACTAGGAGATCAGCTTAGTGAAGTCATGTGCCAGCTGTTTAACAATAACGCGTCCCTTTTGCTCCTGTAGGGGACGCCAGTTGTTGACAAGCGGCTGCATCTTCGCCGCGTCCTGGTACATCGTTGTGGTCAGCAGGTTCAGCAGCTCGGCGTTGACCTTGCGCTCCTGTGTCGCCACCATCCACGTTACCACCGGACTGCAGGGCGGCGACGTGAGGCTGCCGTAGTAGCTGTAGAACTGCCGGACGGCCTCGTTGATGAGGGTCTGCAGGGGTGTCAGGTCAGCTTCAAAGCTGACGTGGCTGCCGGCTGCTGCCACCTGAGATAGGTGTTTCTCTAGTCCCAGCGTCGGGAACGTGTCTTCTGCCATTGGTTGCGGCGCGCCGTTAAGCAGAAACGAGATTATCGCCAGCCCACCCGGAGAGCGCTTGGCTTTGCCGAAGTTCTTGTAGAACTTGTTGAAGAAGACGAGCTGAGCTTCGGCCTGTGCAAACCGGCCCTCGATGGCATGTTCTGAGCCGTGCGTGCCATTGGCGTCGCCCCAGTGCAGGTGGATCTCCTGCAGGTCGTACACACCGAAGAGCGGCTTCTTGTAGGACTTGATCTGAAAAGCGGCCACAGTGCGGTTCTGGGGCCGCACGCGCATCACCAGGTGACGCCCTGAGTTGGTGGCTGTCACCTTGCCCTTCACCAGACCTTCAGCCGGCGCCACCTTGGCCGGGAACGACACCACAGTCCTGCTGCTGGTGAGGGCCACCGGTGACTGCAGCGGGCCGTTACACAGAGGAACGTGCCGTTCCAGCCGGTCGGGTTGTCGTAGCTCCAGACATCCGGAGGCGCGTCCATCGGCCAGAAGCGCAGCACGATCAGCACGTACCACCAGGGAAGCATGGCGGTGTTGGAGGAGTGGGGATTCACCGGCGCAGCAGCGATGCAGGTGGCCGCCGACGGGGTATGGCACTCACTGCGCAGCGGCGCCCTGCGGTCGGACTGAGCCGGCGCCTAAACCGGACTCGGCTTTTATGTACGCACGCGAGCGTGGCGTCACTCCGCACCTGCTCCCCATCTTGCCATGACTTTGACGTGACATAAACCCGGTTTCCTGCAACGGATCTTGCCAGTGCTGCCGGCAGACTTGGGTGGTACAAAGATTGGCGATCGCTTGGGACGATGGGACCGAGCGATGGGACCGCTTCCTGGTCGAGGACTCACTCGATGCCGTGGAAAACGGGAGGTAAGGCTCACTCGTCGTTGTTTTTAGTCTCATAACTTGTCTAACCCTCGGAACTACATAGGCGTTACAGCAGTGATTGCCATCAGTCAGTTTGTGTGACCTTTCCGTGTTAAACAGATGGTGGGAATAGGTGCTCTGTTAGTTCACTAGTGGTAAACTGGTCCTTACGCAGCGCACTCAATTATTCTTGGTAAGAACCAATATAACGTAAGTGGCTTCCAAACGGTAGGTCGTGACACTATTTGGGGCAAAATAATAATTCTGAGGGTTGTAAAAGCCTGTGACGCTGATGTTCAAATTTGAGGAGATCGCAGTTTGTGTATATCCCTTGCTGATTGAGACCGATTGATGATACGATTCTCTTCCCAGTTCTGAGTATATTCTTACTAATTAGGACGCTGTCCCAGGAGCCGATTTTATTAGACGGCGTAAGGCAGGGCATTTTTTAACCCGCACCCCACCGGGGGTCCAGCGCCACCTTCGCCCCACTGGGGGGCCATCGATGGCCCCCTCTAACTCCGAAAATATGGGCGTTAGCGCAAATCTGTGAAGTGCAATAGAAAGCTCGCGTGAATTCAGTAAGAAATTAATTCACATGTTTTAGTGCTCAGGTCAATGGTTTGACCTCCAGAGGTCAATTTAGGTCAAGATCGGCTATTTTCACTCAAATATGCAATGCTTAAGAAAACTAGACATAACTCTTATGCCATTAGAGCTATTGAGATCTGGTAAAGTAAATTTGATAGGAAATTGTAAGTCCTTTTTCCGGTATGTGAAACGTTAAGACCTCCCGCCAGTAGTTTGACCTCCAGAGGTCACCTCGTGACCTAAGATGACCTGAGGTCACGAAAGGTAAAAAAGTAACCTTGCCGTATATCAAATGAAAGCCAGTGACAAGACAAACACGATGATGTTTATTTCACCGCTCCAGCTTAATTAGGTCAAAAGTTATTGTCAAAATACTGTTTTTGACCCCTGGTGACCTTGGATGACCTTGGAGAGGGCAAAGGGCAAATATGGCCTCTGGAATCCGTGAAAGGGTGTCTAAGAACGCTTTTCTGATCAAGCTGAGCATTTTCAATCGCTTTTGTGACTTTTAGATCATAAGACAGCTTTTCCCCATGCTTTTCTAATGGGAGAGGTCACCTTGTGACCTGACCTCAGGGCACGAAATCGAAAAATCCCGGATATACACGTTGTAGACCCTGGAAGGGTCATGAAGTGTAGGAAGTTTCAAATTGATCGACTTCGAAATGTAGCTCTTACAGAGCTCTAAAATTGAAGTCAGGTGACCTTGGTTGACCTCGTCTAGTGACCTGACCTTGGGTGACCCGGGGTAAAAAATTTCAGGGATGGTGGAAAAATGATGCAGTAAGAGGTAGAGCCCTCAACCGCGGCGCTGCGCCTCTTCGTTATTCTGCTATCCCGGAAAAACCTTAGGGGGGCCATCGATGGCCCCCCGGTGATGCGAGGGTTAAGGAAGTCAGTGGGGGTCATTTCTTGTGCTGTTCAGTATAGTGTCTTTAGGGGATCAAGACCCCATTTTGAGAGGGTGGGGCAATACAACTTAGACGCGTTAGTGTTAAACAAAATGTTTCTGTCATTCCATGTTATTCAAGATTATAGATGCTGCCCAGAGCTGCCAAGTTATTTTTCGGCGGAAAGGGTCAAACCGGAGTTAGAAAAAGGGCCAAAGAGGGGCAAAATTTCATTTTCACTAAAATAGCCAAATAAATACCACAAAAGCCAGATTTGAGGCTAAAACAACCCCTGGCAGTAGTCATAAGCCCACAGAAAAAGCGACTTGTATCACTGTTTAAACAGTTTGGTATTGACTTGACGCTATATTTTTTTAGCACACTTCTCATTTAATAGGAAGCCAGGGGTGCCCCTCCAATCCCGCGTGACCATCAAGTGATTTCATCCCCATAACCAGAGAATTTTTTAGCATCATTTATCTTGTTGGCCGCACCACTCCCGGCTAACATTTAATTTTTTTCTCTTTTCCAACCATGTATTTTTTGCTCTTGAACAGTGGTGGATCTAGGCTTTTGGTAAGTGGGGGAGTGCGGAGCCTCAGAGGGCGTACTTTGCCATCAACGTTTCACCCAAGGAGCGCCTATAGTATCGCATCCTTCGCGTCCGGTTTCTGGTGGCTATCATTTTTGTAGCTCGTGTTTTTAACAAAGTTCTGTCCCTCCCTCCCACCACCATACCAGTTTTTCTGCAGCTTTGCTGCTTTTTCGGTGTCAGAATATCGTATTCAAGAGCAGAAGAGGTCAAAAGAAGCTATATCTATGCAAGGGATAAACCAGAAATAGCTTAGGTGCCAGCTGCTAGAAAAAGGGGTAAAAAAGGCAAGATTCCAAGAAAGGGCCAACCGAAAAAATCGCGGGACCAAACACGACAAAGAAAGGCCAATTTGAGATATTTGGCCACAAAATGGCCTATCTGACAGCCCTGACGCTGCCGCAATGTATTCCAAATGAAAAGGCTATTTTCTTATTTTTCTTTATGAATGTGGCAAGGTAAGTAAATTCCTTATGTATCGAACACAAGTGGTTTATAGGCTAAATCGAGAACTTATGTACATAACTACTACAATGTGTGGCTGTTACTGTCAAAATAATCTGGGGAATGTAATACAAAAACCAGCTAATATATTTTTAGGCTTATCGATGCACCAACTGTCAGGGTCATATGGCGTTGCCAGCTCTTTCCTTGTTAGAAGGGTTTCTCGGGAGACAGTTTGATGATTCTAACGAAGGGATGTGGCCGATATATAATATTTCCCAATTTTCAAAATCAAGGAATCGATGAGAAAGGCCGGCTAAAAAATTATCGACTTTGCAGAAAAACTCGATGCAGAGGTCTCACTACAAATTACCACAACACGCATCGGGAAAGGGGGACCAGGAGGCCTGCACCCACCCCCTGCCCACTTTTTGACTAGCTTTTCCTGATCTCAGTCAAAATGGGAGAAACCCTAACATTTGTATAACCAGCCCGCTACGGAAGGCAACGAGGACCCCAAATTCGAAGAGTTTTTGGTACTAACGTGGAAAGTTTGTTGTCAGCATCAGGTTGAAGTTTGGCTGGCCCCCTCACTTTTTTACCGGTAGTGACGTTTATGTATGTTACCACCACAATAATAGATAAAAAGACTGAGTACTTCACACCGCCACACCAGCAACTAGTCTTACGCGCTTTGACTTCACCGTGTGCCGTCTAATCCACGAACGAGCTCTGAGCGCTCACAAATGACCGCGTATAAAATGATATACAGCATACAATCTCATGATACTGGCTGGGGCGTGGGCTTCCGGTCGGATAGAACATGATGTATGATTGATTGTAGGCCAGCGTTTATCTCCAGAGTTCTGATTAGTTAATGCTGAGGCTGCTTTGCCGGGGTTTCCCGTAACTACCCGCTTTGTTTCGTCTTCGCGCGATGGAGGAGACAGCCACGGATGGAAATTTTTTAAAACGATTTTTATAGATTGCCAATTTGGCACCCGCAATAAAACTAAGTTATTATTATCGGATGGTGTTCTGTATTATTTTGGTAAGGTGAGTTTGCATTTGTCGAAGTTTAAGTCATCTCCTGCCTATTTCGCTGGGGAGCCAATTTCCGGGCACTGGGGGGCATGTCGGCCGACTGAGGGAGGAGGGGGCAAATGGCCCCCCAGTTAACATGTTAAAAATGGCCTGGCGTAAGGATATGATGCTCAAAATCAATGTTTCTGAAAATGTTTTGTCAAAATATTTCAAAGTAAAATTTTGAGAGATTTTACCCAAGATATTACCAAGTCCCGTGCTAAATGAGGTGCTGCTATCGTGAACCTCGCAAAAAGCGCGGCCAGTATTTTTGTCGCAAGTCTTCTGATCGCGGAGCAAGCAACACGTTGTTTGGTTTGTGAGATACATTCTGTAAACTTGGTACACCGTTTCTGTTACTGTGCTTTGTCGATGCCAGCTTAAACTTTGGCCAAAATTACAACTTTGTGGCGTCCATGGAAGCAGCTCCTGCCCTTCGTCATCGTCTTTTTCTTCGTCGTCTTCACGCTATACTGCTTCTCCCGCAGGGGATACAATTTTGGCCAGCCGCCCAGTGGGTCCTCTAACCCACACAGTCGTGTTCTACCGCCTAGTGGGTCATCTGATCCACACAGTCGTGTACTACCGCCCAGTGGGTCCTCTGGCCCACACAGTCGTGTTCCGCCGCCGTGTGGGTCCTCTAACCCACACAGTCGTGTTCCGCCGCCTACTGGGTCCTCTAACCCACACAGTCGTGTTCCGCCGCCCTGTGGGTCCTCTAACCCACACAGTCGTGTTCTACCGCCCACTGGGTCCTCTGACCCACATAGTCGTGCTCCGCCGCCCAGTGGGTCCTCTGACCCGCAACGTCGTGTCTTACCACCCAATGGGTTCACTGACCCTCCCTCCGGAAGCTGCTGCTCCAGCAGGTAAGCGGCCCTGTGGTACTTCTTCCTCGAATAGAAGACTATCCCCTGTCAGAGAGGACTTCTTAAGTGCTTATTGGAAGACGTTTCTCTTGCTTTGCTCATCACGTCTCCTGACCTAGAGGAGATCTGGCACTAAGGCACAATGCAGGGGCAGAGAGCTGGCTGATTCAGCAGCTCAGTTGGTAGAGCATTGGGCTCCAGCCTGCTGCTTAGAAAATCATATAGTGGCAGCCCATCGGTGGAGGTTTGAGATTGATTCCCCTGAGACGCTCCTGTGCTCAATACGAAACCGACGTAAGTCGATTGAAAACTAATGGTAAAATGTGACGTGGACGTTTGCTCCCGAATTAAGCCATAGAGGAATGACCCCCTTGGGTCGTGGAGTCCGGGTCTCTGAGACAATTTCCTTGATGACTTTGGGGAGGCTCCTAGAGGTCAGAAAACTCTGATCGTACCAACAAAGCTGTGAAGTTCGCAGGCAAACCGATGTTTGAATATTTTTAAAACTAAAAACTGGTATTCGTTGGGAGGCAAAAAATCGCTTGAGTACAGTGCGACAGTGCGACAGTGCGCTTGGTACAGGTGACAGATAACAGAGTAATTCCATGACAGATCGACCAAGTCATAACACCCTACCTCTCAGATTTCCGTGAAAATTTGTTAACAGGGTTATCTGGGGCGCAGGATCCCGGTATGATAGTAAAAAAATTGGGAAAATTCGGTTTTGGAGCTATTGCCAAAGGAAATTTTGGGTGTGTTGAAAAAAACATATTTTTGAATGTTTATATCTCCCAGATGCTCGGTAGAAACATTATAAAATTAAATATTTTTGGAATGCCAGAGAGCTGGGCAAAACCAATATGGAGTTAAATTTTGAGAAAAAATAAAATGTCCCCCAAAAATATCAAAACATATTTTTGAAATTGATTTTTTTAATGTGGCCATGAAAAATTTCAAATTTTTATTTATTTAAAGCAAAGCTCTATGCATGAACTTGTATTTCACAAAGTTTTGGAAATATGTTCTTTCTTGATTATTTTATACAAATTTTTTTATGATCACTTTTCCCGATTTTTGCCGTCACTCGTACAAATCTGAGCGAAGCCTTGTGCCTTACCCTTATAGAGGTCTAAAACCGACAGATTTGTCTTTGTGATCAACACAGCGTTTAAAAATTGTTTGTGACCTCAGGTCATTATAATTTCACCCAGTCAGTGGCGGATCCAGGATCGCCGATTTGGGGGCACATTGCCGAGGGGGCGCCATTTTTTGCCAAGGTGGGCGCCAAATCCTATCGCGTGGCGCCGATTTTCGCATCCTGGGGGAAGGGGGGGGGGGAGCTGAAAATTTTGGGCCTCACAGACCTAGTGTAAAGCAACTTTTCAGGGGGCGCCATCACCTTTCAGGGGGCGCCGAGGGTCGATCGGGGGGCACGTGCCCCCTGGATCCCCCCTGGAAGCTTTAGAAAATTATCCATAAATCAGGAGGGAGTCGACCTAAAGCAAATTCAAAGATAACGTGTATGTCCTGATGTAAGGACTCAAAATTTGTGTCGAATACCCGCGTGTGTGGTTAAATCGTGAGAATTGTTTGAAGGTCGACCAATGGCAGGCCTCCTTAAGCGGAAGTTAGGGCATTACGGTCTCCGATATTTGTGGGAGGAATCCCAATATTTGGTTATTGGAATTATAAGTTATGCAGTTTAATGCTGAATGGGGAAAATAAGCCGTTTCCTTGTTATCATTGTGACACAGTGGCACGACAGGATCGGGAGCGAGATTGACGGGGACGGCGAAGAGCCGAGAGTCGGAGGGTTGTTTGTGCGGGAGGGGAGCGTGCTTATCAGGCGCGAGTACAAAGTCCACATACAAAGGGTCTCGTCAAAACTCGGGGAATCGGTCAGTCGCTTATTGTTGTCCTTGCCTCAATGCACGGCGGTGGTCCCTGGAGAGTGATATTCGAAAACACTGTAGGACATAGTCGTGAAAATGCCCAGAAATCCAGTGAACTATTGTTATGATCCGTATAAAGTGCATAAGACTAAAGTGACGCGAACTGTTCAATCAGTCAGTCGAGATTTTGCGGAAGCCGTGGGGAAGCCTCAGATACAAGATTCTCATATCTGTTTGTCGTGCCGTAAAAGACTGCTGGAGCCGGATAGAAAACCACTGGAACATGAAGCAAGTGACCAGGGTATCAGTGGTGAGGGGGTTGAAGGCGTCATCGAACCGTCACAGCCGGCTTCATCGAGCTCGTCGGAAAAAACAGCAGAGCCATCAAGCCTCGATACGACCCTGGAGGAGATCGTGAGTGGAGCTGATGCGGCAGTGACAGTTCTGTGTGACGTCATGTCTGTGCTGGATCAAACACCTGTGAGATCAATTAAGTCTTTGCTTTTTATGGGCTCAATGCGGCACCGTTGTGATTTTTTTGTTGTGTGCTGTGATTTTGATAGTATTCTGATACGATGTAACGAATCAGTTTTCTCATTTATGGGGGGGAAGCATGAAAGCAGGTATTCAAAATCTGTAATGAAAAGCTGATCCAAGACAGGCAGAACTTATGTTGTCCAAGTTGCGCTTGAGTTTTTCCATAAAGGTTGTAAATTATAAGGAATCCAACTGTAAAGGTGTGATTTCTGCCACTCAGTAAGGCATAATGCTATTTTTGCTCATTAGCCTGCATATGAGAACAGTGAAGCAAATAAGTGACTTTCACTATTGAAGCTCATCCGATTATATTCAACCTGTTAAACTTGATTTCCAATGAACTGATCCACTTATATTCACATGTGGGCCAATTTGCCATTAAATCAACAAGTCAGATGAAACCGTGTCCAATTAAGCACACCTTACTTTTACGATGAATGGGGTTGTAAGGTAATAGAACCTTTTCATTTTCAGGGGGCCTTTCAGTACCGCAAAAAAGAAAAATGGGAGAAGACAAACTAAGAAGAGCATCAAAAGAGCTGAAAAAGAAATTAACTCAGACCACCGGAGTAGAACTTCCACCACCATCATCATCAAAGTCAGCGCGAGAGCAAAAGTCTGACTCCGATTTGCCGAGGTGAGAATGATGTCTTTTCTTCAGTAGCTGCAAACTTTATATCATATGGTCAACATGGCGCAAACTACTTACACAATTGGATGCAACATGAATTTCCCATGTGATTGCCAAATATTCAAAGCGTTACCGTAATGGTACAAGACACATGATTGCTTATAATAGCGTAGGCCATAATACATTCTTGACGTGTTTGTTTAATACTAAATTAATACTGTTCATATTCAACAAATGGATTAATGGATCTCGGTTCATTCAAAGCAGTTCATTATTTAATATTCTTTATCAATTCTGTATTTCAGATATGAAAAACTCATGGATAATCTGAAAGCTGAGTTCGGCGCAACATCAAGCTATCGCAGGCGGCTACAAATTCTGACGTTGTCTCCATTTGGAATAGAGCGTACAGCCGCTCTATTCGAAACCAGTCTCTACATGGTGAAGAAGAGCAGGGCGCTCCGAGAAAAACACGGGATGTTCCCTGAGGCTGCCCAAGTCAGCAAGGGAAAACGTCTCTGCAAAGAGGATATCCGCTGTGTTACCCAGTTTTATGAGTCCGATGAAATAAGTCGACTGTGCCCAGGGGAAACGAGACTGTGTGACAGTCAAAAACGAGGATGGTGTAAAGGAGAAGAAACAAAAACGTTTGGTTTTAGGGAATTTGCGGGAGGTATACGTATCGTATATGGAAATTCAGGGAGAAAATGCAGTAGGATTCTCCTCATTCGCTGCCTTACGGCCAAAACACTGCGTGCTGCCTGGCCACAGTGGCACACACACCGTCTGTGTTTGTATATACCACCAGAACGCCAAGCTTATGGTGGATGCACTGGGCGTGGTTGGCCTTTCTTATCACGACCTCATAGACATGGCTGTGTGTGACTCCGACCGTGAGGACTGCATGCTTGGGAAATGTGTGAAGTGCCCTGGTAAGGATGGTATCCTCTCATTCATTAAGGTCCTGGAAAACGAATGGGAGGATGATATTCGACTTGACGAAACGGTGACGTATCAACAGTGGAAGAGCACTGATCGCTGCCAGCTGCTGCATGAAGTGGACGAGCGAGACAGCTTCTTAGAAAAGCTGTGTGAAACAATCTGGAAACTTAAAACACATCACTATGTCTCGAAATCGCAGAGTGCTACGTTTAGCGAGCTGAAAGGCAATGTTCAAAACGAAGAGGCAGTGGTGGTTGGGGATTTTTCCGAGAACCATTCATTTATAGTGCAAGACGCCGTGCAGGGCTGGCATTGGGACAAGAGTCAGGCCACTGTCCACCCATTCGTGGCATACTTCAGGGATGGTGACCAAATCGTGCACCAGAGCTTCTGTTTTATTTCTGACGGGCTGAAACATGACACCGCGATGGTACATGCATTCCTGCAGGAGCTGCTCCCGGCTCTGAAAGGTCGCATTCCTGACTTAAAGAGAATTGTGTACTTCTCGGATGGATGCGCAGCTCAGTATAAGAACCGGTTCAACTTGCTAAACATATGTCTTCATGAGCAGGACTTCAATGTTAAATGTGAGTGGCATTTCTTTGGCACATCTCATGGAAAGAATGCGTGTGATGGGATCGGCGGCACTGTGAAAAGAGCCACTGCGCGAGTGAGTCTCACTCGCCCCCTGCGTGGTCAAATCGTCACGGCAGAAGCCATGTACGAATTTCTGTCTGATGAATTTGTATCTGACATTATCTTCAAATTCGTAAGCAATGAAAGGGTGATATCAGTGCGTAAGTCCTTACAGGAGAGGTTTTCGCGGGCAGTGACAGTGAAGGGCACTCAGCGCTTCCACCGGTTTGTGCCGCTGGATGATTGTTCACTTCACGCATTTGATATATTGTCGATGAGTGCTGGGAAGCGCGTACGAGTGAGGAGGACGTAAAAGGCTAGATATGTGAGTCTGCCCACTGAAGGGTCACAGTTTGAAGGTAGTGTGCTCTTGTGAATATCGTCACATCATTAATTATTTAGCGTAAGGTCTTCCATGTCAGATTACAACCTATTTAGTGTTGAGTGTTCAAATATAAATCCGTCAGCGGAAGGCTCGAGTGAAAATAAATAATTACTGATGTTTCTTGCCACTTTTGCTTGTGCGATGCCAAATCTCATGTGCTTTTACCATCGGTACGCACGCTGGTATGTGAATTTACAGTATCAGAGGAGTGGAAATACAATTAAAAAATATGTCGTTTCGTTCACAGAACTTGAGATTCGTTATCCTTTGAACTGAGATTCATTTAGAAAAGTAGTGTTAGATAACACAAAATGTGTTCTTTCAAGTACCGGCACAGGTCATGTCATACAAATAGAAATGTATTTGCTCGTGTTGAACACCGTGGTGTCAGTATGTAAGTTGATCGGATTCAAATAAAAAGTTTTTTCTGTAATGTACTGTCAGACACAAAAATCGGAGAAAATGGTCCTATTTAAAAATATATATAAAATAAACCAAAAATATAATATTTCCAAAACTTTCTGTATTGAACATAAACGCATTGAGCTTTAATTTCAGTAAATAAAAAGTCAAAATTTTTTATGGCCACATCCCGAATTATTATTTTTAAAAATTATTTTTGTGACATATTTTTGTAATTTGAATTTTTACAAAATTTGATGCCACAGCATTGTTGCCTTATTTAAGGCAATTCCAAAAATATGTAACTCGATACTGTTCCTACTGATAATCTGGGCGGTATTACCATTTGAAAACAAGGGTTTTTCCAGCAAACCCAAAAGTGCCTCGGGCAATAACTAAAAAACCGTTACTCCTATGAATTTTTACTACCCTTGTGTTAATCTACGCCCTTGATAACCCTATTGACAAAGTTTAAAAGAAATCTGAGAGGTAGGGTGTTATTTCAAGATTTTTTTGGTCGATCTGTCGTGGAATTACTCAACAATCTGTCACCTGAACCACCCATTCCGTGCCTTAGGGATAGTCATTTCCTCTGTGGTAAGAATCCACCAGATCTTTTCTGCTCGGGAAAATTCGGCGTCTGGGGAAAAATTAGAATCCGCGGAAGAAATTAATAATTCATCTAACTTCTGACAGATTAGATATCAAAGCCTCACTTGCCGTAACTTTGACAAAATGTATAAAATAGCTTTTATGCTGGTGATCTATTGGGGCGTACCACAATTGTGCGGAGATAGGCCCCGATCCACAAGAAAGGGAATACGGCCGTAAGGGCAAGGTTTCATACAGTGTTGCTCGAAACTTTGGGTTCAAGATCATCCAAAGTCATTGGCACATGACGTCACACCATGGTCGACTCCCTATAGTTCACACTTGGAGCTACCGCCATAGCGCAGGGGACAGCGGTGGCGTCTCGATAGCACGTTCTACTTCTTAATATAACTTCTCCTTACTACTGAAGAGGAGGGCCATAAGGGTATTATATGACCACGCAGGTTCGCGCCTCCTAAAACCGAATAATCAATCAATAAAGAGAAGCAAAACTAAACATTTTCGCTCTGCCCGATCTTAGAATGGGGGAAATTTCGTCCCACTGCCCCACCCCCCCAATGGCATCAGCCATACCTGAAGTCGCTCATGAGCCAGCTAAAGCATGATACCATTTTCTTGAATTTCTGTTCACTTGGGAAAGAAAGGAGCCATGCGAGCAATGATGATAAGCATATTCATCTTGGTAAAATATAACATTTTTGCCGAGGCTGTATTTAGGAGACCTACCGGTAAATAGCTCTAATATTTCGGAAATACTCTTATCTTGTCATTCGTAACAAGTCCCAGGGGTGTGAATTTATATCTCTTTGGGGTACCTCGGCACCCCCAATGATGTGCTCAACGCTCCCAATGGTGATTTGGGCACCCCCACCAAAAGGTGAAGCAAAGTCCTTATAAAGCACGTAAGTAGAGGGAAGTATCAACAAATACCTATTCCATAGCGCTCTAGTGAGCATTCTGAATCTGACCTAAGACTTCTCAGACATAATGGACAATAAACATCGATGATGTTTCGAGTCCTGAATGAGATTTTGTGCCTTTTCATCATCCAACACGGAGCAAAGTAGCACGTGTTTCCCTCTTCTGGTATATTATCTGGTTGTACTTCGGCAGTGCTCCCTACTAGTCCTCACTCTTTATAACTCGTCCGACGGTTAAGTTTTCTATTTATGAACTTCTCTTTCCTCCTTCCCTCGGTTACCTTGGGGCTGGGCCCCAATCCTCTCCACTCAGCAGAAACCCATCGCGACACTCCCGACTTCAGCGAACTCGGCCGCCGGCTAGCCTGTGCTGACTACCACCGTCTCGCCTGTACCGAATAGCAGCCTTGGATGGTGTGGCAAATAATCAAGCCAATAGAGAGCAAGGTATGGCTATAAATATTTGAAAAACATAACGGTAATAAATCTCCTGGTTCATGGTTTAGAGTTCTATCATTTTCATGGAGAAATATCCGCTGAATTTCTCACGATACAAGTGAACGCGCCTCCACCAATCAGCGGCCGCCATTCGCCGGCAGCCGCGATTGCCTGCGGGCACAGAGGTTACAGAGGTCACGCTGGGCGCCGCTGACGACAAGTTCAAACCTCGGTGGGGAGGGGTCGTGGGCGGATTGTAGTGCCTACATGTGTGGTGTTGAAATTGGTGTTCGTTGTGCCTGGTGGTAGACTGAGGGAGGGGGACCGGTGTGGGAGACATTCTATGCACATGGGTAGATATATGAGCTAGGCGTTTGTGCAATGTGCAGTGCCGATAACACTGGAAAAACATGAGTGCGAGTTCATAAAATGAGTTTGGTATATGAGTATGCTTGGCGGACAAAATTGTAGGCACCAATATCGAGTCCATAGTGTTTTTCGGTATCAGGGTAGATGATGCAGCTTTTCAAGGCTTTTTAAAATTGACACACTTATTAGTAATACAACACACACGCAATGACGAATCTAGCCGGTGGGTTTGGGGGGGCAAACCAACGTTGGGAAGCAAAAAAAACGTCACACAGTGTAAAATTGCGCTACAATATAACTTGCCGGTAGAAATTAAGTTATTTCAGGCAAAAAGGAAAAAAAACGTCATGGGATCAAAAAATAGGCTCAAGTCAATGTTTTCATATCCAAGCATAGGCGGATCCAGGATTGCCGATCGGAGGGGGCACCTTCCCGGGGGGGGCGGGGTACCATCCGGACCAGGGGGCGCCACTTATGACCGGCAAAACCTATCAGGTGGGCGCCGACTTTCGTATCCTGGGGGTGGGAAGCGACATTTCAGGGGGCGCCACCGACCTTTCAGGGGGCACCGAGGGTCGATCGGGGGGTCACGTGCCCCCTTGCCCCCGGATCCGCCTATGTATCCAAGGCCAAATATTTACACTGAACTCAACTGGTTCTGTTTTAAGATAAGAGTTGAAGCACCAAAATATTGTTTAGAAACTAAAAAGGAATGGGGAAAAAGGAGGTCGATCGCTTTGGGGGAAACATAGTTTTGCCCCAAGCTTTTCCATATTTGGGGGCAAATGCCTTTTTTGCCCCCCCCTGGATCCGCCACTGCACACACGGTGCATGAGACATACACGCCTATCCGACATTTCATGCATATGCAACATTAGACATTAGTCCGATTTTCTATCTTTAGGCCTATAACATAGGTTTCTATGCTATAATACTCCACTGTTAATATCCCGAGTGACGTCGCCGTTTCTAGTTAGTTATTGTTTATAATTATTTTGGAAAAAAATTATGTACCGTTGTTAGATCAAGGCGTTCAACTCTTGCAGCATTTGCATTATACCTAATTTGGTGGAATTGAGGCAGTGGGTGACTTCACAAGTAGTGTCAAGCATTGAAAGGGCGAATCCAAGCGAAAGAAATTCCTCTGTTGGTAGATGTTGATTTTTCAGGCCAAAACTTTCGTACTGACCGAAACAATATTGCGTACTAGAATTTTGATACGAGGCTGGGAGAGGACAATAATGAAACATGAAGCAACGCTTATTAAATTTTTTGGAGCGGAGACGGTTTTTAACGGCTGGGTTTTTGTATGTTCAAAATGTTTAAAATCTTATTGTGAAATCTTTATAGCGCGGCACATGTAAGTGGAAACGGTAGCTGAACGATTTCTAAATAAAGCAGCAGTGGGTTGTTGCGCAGAATTTAATGAGCACTACCATGCAGGGCTGTAAACCTATTTCTCTTTGGGACTGTCTGGGCACCCAGGATGAGATATCAAGTTAGTGTTGAAATACAGTTCAATTTCTATTGTTATTTTAAGTTGTATCATTGTTTCTTAGGATTCAAAAAGACTGTGTGATGCCTAAAACAAAGATGATATTATGCTATCTCCTTTCAGATGGTGGTAATTGCAATTTTCCTGCTTCAATTTTGGGCACCCCTTATTATTTTCGCAAATCAACACCCCTGGCATGTCCCATACACAGACCGTTTGAATTGTAACGTATTGGGCTCAGGGAAGAGAGGGCAGAGGGCTAAGCCCTTTCCTAACTTTATAATTACCCAACCGATTTCCTTCACCTCAAGTGGTTGTATGCAACACAATGCACACAATCAATTTATGCAGGCTTCACACATGAAAGAGAACAAGAAAAAGAGCAGTGGATGAGTTTTGACTGTGTTCATGACGACCATTAATTTTTCGTGATATGACGTCATCAAATGAGAGAGAGAGACAGAGAGAGAGAGAGAGAGAGGAGGAGAGAGAGAGAGAGCGAGAGAGAGCGAGAGAGAGGAGAGAGAGAGAGAGAGAGATAGAGAGAGAGAGAGGGGAGACGACAAAAGCTGAGAAATAAAATATTTTGCATTTTTCGTCTGCCTATAGATAGGTGTAAATTTTGTTTTATCTTCTACTTGAAATTCGGACCGGGATGGTCCTGAAACTGATTGTAGGCAGTAAACAACCATAGGCCCTGCGCTTGAACCCTATTCTTGTCCGGCTCCCAGCCACCCCTATTCATTAAAAGGGATTCTTCACCTCGAGTTAGGTATTCAAAATGGTGCAAAGGACATGACAAACGCACTTATATATTCAACAACATCCACTGCGTCACCACATATATCATAAATATAAATCACAGAATACATCGCGCATTCCTGTTGGAGGGACCGACTCACCTCCCCCCTCCCCAAGATCTCTAAATCTGCCGGCTTGATTTGAAAAATTCAAAGTCAGATCGACTTGCCTCACTCTTAGCTCTCTTTAAAGAAGGGAAAGGGCAGAATTTGAAACTTGTGCTGGTGTGTGTGTGTGTGTAAGGGATATCATTTTTTACTGTTTTCTTAGTTTTTCCACAACTCTTGGCCCTTTGGTTAATATAGAATGTTGTACGTATTGACAGAGAATCGATGCAAAGTAGTCACCTTTCTCAGTTAAGCAAAAATTTCATATTCACTGGCGGTTCCTGGGTCAGAAGCTTATGGTGAAGACATATTTACCAGCTTTCTCTCGCATAGGTCAGTAAACGTAAGATAGTGCATTACATCTTTAACATTGAAATAAGTGATACAATGCAAAACAATCATCAGACGCGGATGCAGGAAATCAAGACTGTGGGGTTTGCCAATACCTAAGAGCCATGTAAGCATGTTCTTCAGCTATCGATAGTTTTATACTGCCCAGCCTTTATGCTCTGATGCCAAATGCGAAGGGATAGTTACAATATTCAAGCATTGTAACTTCTCACAGTATTGCTCCTGGTGGTTTTGATACAAATAGAACACATGAGCATGAAAATAAAACATGACTAAATACTGAGCCATGGCTCCGCCCTTGGTAAATATTTTTTCCCAAAACTTGAGAAAAAAGGCTGCTCATTTTTTAGGAAAACGCAGAAGGTTTCAGAAGCCTATCGCAATTCGTTTAGGAGATATCCCATGAAAACGTGGAGATGGGTGGAATCTGCTCTTCACCATACGTGTCAGAAATAGGTTTTATCATATTTGGAATAAAATACTAACGCCATAAACCAGTAAAAAACATTAATCAATACCTTTAAGAAACGAAATAAACAAGCAATAAGTTTATTAACTCTCGCCTCACCGGAGCCATCGATGCCCCCCAATTTTTTTTCAGAATAACAGAAAAAACGACGAGGTGCAGCACCACAGCTGAGGAGTATACCTCTCACTCCATCATTTTCCCCATCCCTGAAATGTTTTACCTCGGGGCACACTAGGTGAGGTCTCCAAGTGAGGCCAAACAAGGTCACCTTACTTCAGCGTTTGAATTCTATAATAGGCACACTTCTAGACCGATTCGTTTGAAAATTTTTACACTTAAAGACCCACCCCTCAGGGAGTATAAAATGTATATCCAGAATTTTTCGATTTAGAGACCTGGAGTCAGGCCACGAGGTGACCTCTTGCATAGGAAAAGGTTGGGAAAAATTGTCTCATGATCTAAAAGGCACTAAAAGGATTGAAAAAGCCCAAATTTCTCAGAAAAACATTTTTTGCCACCGTTTGACGGATTCAAGGGGAGATATTTACCCTTTGACTCGTCTGAGGTCATCACGTTATCAGGAATAAAAAACAGTATTTTAAGGATAACTTTTGACCTAATCAAGCTAAAGCACTGAATTGAACGTCGCCGTTTATGTCTTGTCACGGGATTTAATTCAATATAGGTACAGCAACGTCACTTTCTGACATTTCGTGACCTCAGGTCAAGAGGTGCCCTCTGAAGGTCAAACCACTGGCAGGAGGTCATTACGTTCCACATAGTGAATAAAGCACTGTCATTTTCCTCTCAAATTTACTTTACCAGATCTCAATAACTCTAATGGAATGAGAGTTATGCCCAGGCTTAAGCATTGCATATTTTAGTGGAAATAGCCTATCGTGACCCAACTTGACCTCTGGAGGCAAAGTCATTGACTTGAGCGCTTAAACATATAAAGTGAAATCATACTGAAGTCATACGAGGATTCCAGTGCACTAGGCAGATTTGCGCCGATCCCCATATTTTCGTAGTTAGAGGGGGAGGGGGCATCAATGACCCGGTGGGGCAAAGGTGACACCGGACCCCAATGGGGTGCGGGTTAAGACGCGGAGTGGAGAGGGGTCTGGCCTTTACACGCAGTGGAAGAGACGGGAATCCTAAGGACCCAAAAAACTATTTAGCAAACAAAATAATATAGTTCTCAGGAGTCTCCACAGAGATAAAAAATCAAGAGGCTTAGAAACACACCTGTGTTGGGGCATGTGGGGCGATCATGATCTATATTATACCTAAGGCTCACTGACTTAAGTCGATATCTTTAAGGCAATCATATGAGGTCGCTTAGGTCAAATCTTGGCCGTGCTGGAGCCCTATTGCGTTCTTTTGTCTGCGATGAGTTTTTTCCTTAATGGTAAGAGTTTGTTGATTTCCTGCGCTCTCCCCGAAAATAATAGTGAAACTAGTAACATTCGGAGAGAGCACAGGTACTACACTTAAGGGTGTAGCATACATGCATGCACACAGATGCATTTATCACAGTTCAAGAATTAGTGCACGCGCACGCGCACACACACGCACGTACACACGCACGCACACCGTGATTATGCATGTGAAATTCCGTGATTATGCAGGAAAAAGCCGGGAATACACTAAAGCGGACTAAGGTCATAGAGTCCCAAACAATATTCTCTAAATGTTTGAGGTTAATTTCATTTAAGGTCACTGACTTATGACGTAACAATATAACACATGCTCAGCAATGTACGATATAACTGTAATCATAGCAGCCTTTGGACGGGAAATGAGAGCTTGACCTGGAAAAAAGACCTATGATCGTTGACCTTGCCATTTAGTAGCCTTAACTATCAAGTCATAACATAACATACGTCATACTGAATAACGACAATGTCCATGACCTTGCACTGTGACCTTGAGCTTCTTGTGGGATGGCCTTGACATATAGTCCGATTTTATGGCGTTATTGCGTCACCGCTCGGTTTACAGTGCAGACGAACTGGTGCGACCGCACCATTGCGACGGTCTTAAAATATAGGTCTGACTTTGGAAGCCTAAGAAAAACGATTACCCACCGATTTTCAAAATTCTTTCACCAATCGACTTGCTTATAAAATCTCTCAAATGTAGCAGAATAGCGTTTCCGGTGGTAAATGGTTCCCCGGCCACTATTGCAAAATATGTTGGGGGATTTTAGGCCGGGTCATTAGAGGAAAACGGGTCTTTAGGGGGTCCCCTCCACCGCTCGTGTTAATACTTGCCAAAACGGTGGCAGCCTTAATTTTTCTGTTGAGGTTACTTGACCTACCCTCGTGACCTGACCTGAAATGGATGAAACAAGATATGGAATAAGTAGCAGCCTATACTAGTCTATCCCGGACCATACATGCTATACCAGCCTATACTAGGCTATCCCGGCCCATACAAGCTATCCCGCACCATACAGGCTATCCCGGACTATACAGGACCATAAAGGCTATCCCGGACCATACAGGCTATCCCGGACCATACAGGCTATCCCGGACCATACAGGCTATCCGGACTATCAGGCTATCCCAGCCTATACTAGGCTATCCCGGACCAGACAGGCTATCCCGGACCTTACAGGATATCCCGGACCATACAAACTATCCCAGCCTATACTAGGCTATCCCGGACCACACAGGCTATCCCGGACCACACAGGCTATCCCGGACCACACAGGCTATCCCGGACCACACAGACTATCCCGGACCAGACAGGCTATCCCGGACCAGACAGGTTATCCCGGACCTTACAGGATATCCCGGACCATACAGACTATCCCAGCCTATACTAGGCTATCCCGGACCACACAGGCTATCCCGGACCACACAGGCTATCCCGGACCAGACAGGCTATCCCGGACCAGACAGGCTATCCCGGACCACACAGGCTATCCTGGACCCTACAGGCTATCCCGCCCCATACTAAGCTATCCCAGCCTATAAAAGGCCATCCTGGCCCATACTAGTCTATTCCAGCCTATTCGCTATCTCAGCCCATAATAGGCAATCCCGCCCTATACTAGGCTATCCCAGCCTATAAAAGGCCATCCTGGACCATACTAGTCTATTCAAGCCTATTCGCTATCTCAGCCCATAATAGGCAATCCCGCCCTATACTAGGCTATCCCAGCCTATAAAAGGCCATCCCGGACCATACTAGTCTATTCCAGCCTATTCGCTATCTCAGCCCATAATAGGCAATCCCGCCCTATACTAGGCTATCCCAGCCCATATTAGGCTATTCTGACCCTAAGCACCTCTTTGCAGCTATCAAATTAGCTATGTAGAGCCCTGCTCTCTGCGTGGTTATAGGATGGCTAACAATCATGACAAACTCTCGCTCTAGCCAAAAATGTAAGTAGGTACGTTTCCATATTTTTTTAGGAGCGAGGAAAGGGGATGGGACCCCAAATATCCTGCAGGATGACTCCAAAGAGATCAGTGGATGCACGTCCTTTTCGTGGGTAACCAGAGCAAATTATTAGTGAGTGGTGGGCAATGGGGGTTAGAAAGCACACAAATACAAAACCCAGAAATAAAAGCCTATTTTTCACCAAAACTGTGATATTTAGTTACAGAAGGACTTGGTTGTTTCAGTGGGACTTCCTGGTCACGGGGAACCCTTTTGGCTACAGAAGATCTCTCTGGTTATGGAGGGCCCTGCTGACCATAGAAATTCCAGATGGCCACAGAGAGCCCTGCTGATCACTAGAAGATGTTTCCGGTTCACTGCAGGTGCCACCGCCAGGCCGTGCCTCGCGTGTACTCAACAAGCTGCGTCGTCAAGGAGGCTCTGCGGGCCGGCAGGGCAGGGGTCAGTTACCACAGCCATCTCCTGCTCCCTCACTCAACGTCTCGGAATGTAACTGCCTGCGCCTGGCGGCACTGGATAGTTTACCTTTACCGGAAAGCTTGTTGTGCAAGGTATTCCGTCCCAATTCATACGTCTTCATCCGCAGGGTGAAGATCTGGGAGACTTCACCACAGACAAAATCTGCTGCGCCGTGGTGAGTCCACGCGTGAGGAGCAGGATGTTCGGCGTTGCGACAGATGTTGTCAGTGAGCTCAGCAGTCGACAGCCATCACTCGCTAGAGCCGCGTTCTGCTGGTGGAGCGACCTTGCGGCGCGCTGCCGCTGCCGCCCGCACTGCCGCTGCCACTGCTGCAGTCCATAAAGCCGGTCTGCTGACGGCGTCGGCTCCAGTCTCAGTGACAGTGCTCGTCGACCCGGGGCAGCGGTCGGGTGCAGGTCGGAGCGCGGCTCTATCCGTGTGTGTGCCCTCCAGCGACCTGCTGCGACCGTGAGCTGAGCGGTCAGCACAGCTGTCGCCATGCTGTCGTGGGCGCTAGTGCTGCAGCTGATGGCGCTGCTCACCGACGCTCCCATCGAGCTGTGGGACTATCGCAGCCCAGACCTGTGGAACAACTATTTCCCGATGTGCAACGGCCCTCTGCAGTCGCCCATCGACCTACAGCCAGGCCCAGTTGCCAACAACGACCGGCTGAAGCTGGAGATGGCGCCTGGGCTTATGGACGGCGAGATGGAGGCGTGGAACAACGGCCGCGTGGCGCGCTTCTACTACCGTCCCGAGAACCGCTCGCAACCGATCGCGCGCTTCAGCAGCCTCAGTCGGCCGCTGTTCGGCACCTACAGGTTCGAACACATGGACTACCACTGGACGATAGCAGCAGGATCGACGCCAGGGTCGGAGCACTCGATCGCCGGCAAATTCGGCGACGCCGAGGCGCAACTGGTGTTCGTCAATGAGAAGTTCTCGACCTTTGCCGAGGCGCTGAAGCATCCCGGAGGCGTCGCTATCCTTGGAATTATTCTCGAAGGAATCGAGCCGCCAGCTATGCCGCAGTTCCCCACATTCGGTTTTGAGCCCATGATTGAAGAGGTGGCCCCCAAAGGTGCCCGGATCACCTTCGCAGCGGATCTGTCGCAGTTCGAGATGTTGTTGAGGGTGGCATTGAGCAAGACGTTCACCTACCACGGCAGCCTGACGTACCCGCCGTGCAGTCCTGTGGTGCTCTGGCTGATAGCCGCCAACCCGATGACTGTGCACCTGGAGTTTGTGACCCAGCTGAACGGTGAACTGTTTGAAGACGAGTTGATGCAGATCCTGATGGTGGATAACTTTCGGCCAACGCAGAAATCGGCCGGGCGGAAGGTCACACAGACTTTCAACATCATTGCGTAGAGAGACCGTCGCAATATCATCGTTCAGTTCAGACATGTGATAACGGAGAGTCGGCTGTCAGAATTCCGACACAGTGATGGTTCGCCAGAAAGCTGGCCGTGGTGACAACGCTGCCATGTGAGAGGGATTTGTGATACTCTGCTGTTCAATGGATGAAAACCTATATTTTGCGTGTAGTTGATGGGTTTCTGGTTGTGTTGCGTTGTTAATGCATTTGTGGAGTAATGTGTCCACTCCGTCAGTTTTGTCAGAACCACATGACGAAATGCATGGAGCGCAGCGTAATAGTATTTCTCAGAGTGGTTCTAATCTGGCCGCTTTACCGGTCTCGTCGTGGTCTGTTGTTTGTCCCGCCTGAGAATTGATGCCAGAGCTCTGGAATTTTGTAGGGTGATAGCCCTCCTACGCCAGACTCCCAAACTAAAGCCCCGAGTCGAATTCTAAAATAGTTTTTGAAAAGTTTTGTCTCAAACTTTTTCTGTTTTATATCTTTTTAATTTTTACTCCTTAAGCTACGAGCTTGAAATTTATGTCCTTTTCAATAGGTAACAAGGGCCAGCCAAAGAATAAAAATTGAGCTGGTCCAACAATATTTATCGCACGAAAACACAGTATTTCTCACGCGAGCAAAAAACCTACTTAAAGTTGATGGCCGATTTGGACGCTCGAAATATCAGAAGACACGCTTCAGTTAGCTGAAAGGCAGTTACCTAGGGGTAGCTAGGTCAATTTTCTTGTGCTTAGATATAGTTTTGAGTGCAAAACCTGAAATTTGGCCTAGTTTCTTCCGTTTTCCCGGAAGACTGCATTTTTGCTCATTTCATTCCAACGCAATTTAATTGACGGATTTGAGTTTCCATTTCAGATAACGAAAGAACATTGCTTCCGCCTGATAACATTTGGAGATGGAAATTGCGATATTGATTTTTTTGTTTTATAGGCATAACTAAAATTTGAGTAAAAAACTTTTTATTTGCAACTTCCTGGTTCCGAGCTCATGTCACTCACAAACTAAAAAATGACATGGCTGGATAGGAAAGTTCCTTGCGGTTATTTCACTCACTTATACTACCCACCTATCTCTAACGACTTTCGAGTAATTAATCGGAGAATGTTTTACAAGGTGCTAATTTTCTCGGACCACCTTTGCTTCTCACCATGGTTTCAAGTCCTTAAAATGAATGGAAGTAGATGAAATTTGGCACGAAGCTAGCTTAGGATCCTAGCTCGACGATAAAAGTAATTTCAGCCCAAAATAATGTTTGGTTCGTCTTCTAGAAGCACCTTTATATCGTACCTTTTCGGGACAAACACAGAACCCGGCGCCAGCGTCCCGCCATATTCGGCAGAGTGGTACCGGCCAGTGACCTCCTGACGGGTCACAGGTGTTCGCCTATTGGGAGGGTGCAAAGCATGGCACAGTGATCTAGAGGTTAGAGGCACTGTCTATTGATCAGGGGTGCCTGGTTCGAATCCGGGGGTGGCGGTGTGCTCTTTATTAGTTATTTCAAAGAAAATAATGATAACCTGACTTACATGCTAATGAAGATACATTGAGAACGAAATATGATTTGATTTCAGCACATTGTCATGTGGTTCTGCGCCAAAACGGCGTTAGCCGAGGCCGCAGGCTGAGGTAGACTTTTGTGAAGGGAAAAACAATTAAGCTACGTCATTGAAGAAAACAGTTAAATATATAGACAGTTTTCTTAAGCAGACGAAAATATGTAATGTCTCGTAGGTCTTGTCACATATGTATAATTGTCGTTCATTCGCTTTTCTGATCGACAAATCAACAATGTTATATCAAAATTTTTGTTGTTGCTTGTTCTGATCAGAGCATAACCAAAAAAAACAAGCAAACAAAATAAAATTAAAAGAAACGGTCTGGTCATTGGTTTGTAAAAAGGCAAACAGAATATTTGCTCACTTAACTGTTGTGTGACTAAGATGTTGTGTGAATACATACCCGTCGACACAGCTTTTTACCATGTATCTTTTACAATGAATGTCATACTTTAACGTGCATCAAGTTAGTAGACTGGAATCATCATATGTCATCTATATACCGTCAGTCGCTTGTGTGGATTCCCGATTCAATTGTTCCTTCGTATTTTAGCTCCTGCTCCCGAGGAGCGACGCGAACCGGGAAAGTTGGGCGTCCGGGCATCCACAATTCGTCGACCAGCCAAGGCCGACTGGTGAATCACGCTTTGAAACTAACCAGATATGCATAACAGGGCCACAGCTTTGCGCTCTAGTTTTCCGCGATGTATAACCAGGACATAATTCAGCACGCGAGCGTTGTGGCATAGTACCCCAAGCACATGTTTGTGAAACCACTGAATGCGTTGATCTTAGACGAAACTATTGATTTTTTCTCTTTCCTGGCCAAGCGTGGAGTGAAATCCACATACTCGCTACCTTTTAGCCCTCCCCCTGGTAGGAGGTCATTGTTATCCCCTCGTAACACGCGCATTGACGCTTTGACGGGGGGCGGGTACTCGCCCCTCTAAGATCTCAAGAACTACACAAGATAGAGTAAAAATGTAAACGGCGTTGGGTAGCCCATCTACTTCTCTATCGAAAATATTTGGGACATTTTTTGTCAGGTCACATTTAAGGTCACCAGAGGTCAAAACATGCCATCGTAGGGATAACATGTAAATGAAGGTTTTCGGTCATTACAGCTGAACAAGTAAAGATAGAGCAAAGCAAATTGAACGGTATGAATCCCCGCAGCAAGTCGAATCGAATGATATTTAATATAACCTTGTTAGGCCAAATCAAGGATTTGACCTGACATGAGGTCAGGTCAAAGTCAGATTAGGTAAAATGCATATCATTAGAACTGCAATAACAAGGCAAATCTAATGCAGTTAAAATAAACGCTCTATCGCTATCCATAACTAAGTTATTCAGTTAAAACCATTTTCCCATGTATTTCCAATGGAGAGGTCATGGCTCGTACCGGACCTTAGGTAATCAACATAAAAGATACCGGAACATATTTTAGAGAACTCGGTGGGCCTATTATGTGATATAAGTTTCAATCGGATAAGTTAATCCTGTTCTGACTTATGCTATCTTAAAGTTTTTTTCAGGTCAGGTCACTTGACCTGTACTGGTGACCTGGCCTGACATGACCTAACCTTAAAGTTTTTCCAAAAGTTGTAAAAATGATCAGGGAAAATGTATGCCAAGTACGGCGGCGCTAGCGCTGCCATTTTAAGCTATCTCCATAAAAACCAAGTCGCGGGTACCCGTCCCCCGTCGATGCGCGAGTTAAGATTTTTCCGAGGTGGCCTGAAAACGACGGTGCTCAGCGACGCCGAACTTGGCATACTGTCTCCCGATACTTTCCGCAACTTTGCTGAAAATGTCGAGTAAAGGTCTTAGCAGTTCATATCGTACACCAACGGCAATACTGTGGCACGGCGCGCCACGGTTTTATTAACACGTGCCCCGCTGGGCCCTTGGCATGACGCTCCCCGCTGGGGGGGCGTTTTTCGCCCCCTCGGTATCTCATTTCCCAGGAAAGCTAAAGGAAAACTAAGGAAAGCTCTTGACGAGACGAAGAGAAATTATAGGAAGCATTTTTATGTCAGGCTAATATTGAGGTCAGCATAGGTCAAAGCAGGTTCCATAGGTTTAAAATAGGGCAGAGTCCGTTTCCACTTCTAGCTATTTACTCATCAAAGCTAGAGCAAATATTTATGCATCTGTGGATTCCTCTCATCGTGGCAAATCGAATGATGTATAATATGATCTTGCTAGGCCAAATTTTGAAAATGACCTGACCTGACCATAAAATTGAACCCGCCCTAGGTCAACAATATAGAAATTCAGAGATAGCTAATTTGTAGACCCTAATGACCTTATCATATTGTGAAAGTTTCAAACTGATCGGTTGGCACATGTTCCTTAGGCGCTGCTTCAAACTCGTGATTTTGTGTTTTGAGGTCGGTCACTTGACCTTAGATAGCTCCTTGACCTGACATGACCTGACCTAAAAGATTTGGTCAGATGCGTAAAACTGATCAGGGATAAGGCACTGTAAGTTTCGTAGCTCTGTGTTTCTTTCGTTTTTACGTTATCTGGGGAAAAACAGGAGGAGGGGGCGAATTTGGCCCCCCTTCAGGGGATGCGTGTTAACACCCGCACTGGAGAAGGGTCTGGCACTAACGCGCACTTGAGGGGGCCTGGTAGACACCCTAGGATCTCGGGAACTAAGAGACGTAGAAAAACGCCGTTTGGGGGTGGGTGGTGACTATGGTGATCTACGTTGACCTAGGTTAATATCTTCAAGGTCAAATGAGGTCATAAAGGTCAAATCTTGGCCATTCTGGCGACCGATTGGACAATGCCGTGATTATGCAGGAAAAAGGCGGAAATAAGCTAAAGGCGGACCAGGGTCATAGAGGAAAGGTCCCACAGAACCTTCCCTACAATTTCGGGTTCAAGGACATTCAAGGTCATTCACCTTTAAGGTCACCATATGGTATACTACTAATGATGTAAAATACGACTAGCACTATGGCAACTGTTTGGTGGGAAATTAGGATCGACCTTTCCCAATGACCTTTGAACTTGAATTTCGTATTGAGGTACCTTCACTATGACGTCATAGCATAATATACGTTAGACTGGATAACACCATTTAATCGGAAGCACTGAGGTCAATGACCTTGAAAGTGCTGATATTACCTTGACCTGTGAACTTTGACCTTGTCCTTTATGCAAGGTGACCTTGACATATAACCTCGTTTATATGGCGTTATGACGTCACCACTCGGTCTCCAATGCAAGCAAATTTGTCCGACCGCGCGATTGTGTCGATCTCAAAATGCAAGTCTAACTTTGGAAGCCTATAAGTAACAAATATTTAGACTGATTTTCAAAATTTTTCTGCAATCGACGCGCCATTAGATTCTCTCAAATGTGGCGGAGTGCCGTTTTTCGGCTATGAGCGGTTCTCCGGCCATCTTGGAAAAACAGGTGGGGACCTCCGAGGCCCCCTCCAGTGTGCGCGCGCCACCGTACTTGGCATACCTTTTCTCTTATCATTTCTATGTCAACCGATCTTCAGCGCGGCCCAATTTGATTTTACGACCATCGACGATCATCGTCACAATGTTGCGTGCTACTAGGGCAGTCCAGTGACATGGCCGGCACGGAGCACCTGGTGGTGTGAATATGCAGAACCCACGCAACATTGTGTGATAATCCATGTGACCAAACAGAGACAAAAATAGTGGAATAACCTGTGGCGAAATTGAATTAGCCGGCGGATGCTCATTTCTATGCTCATCTTTTCTATGCTCATCATCTCTAACAGTCCAGATCAAATTATCGAGTGCACTCCATTTCCATTGTTACAATGTTGCCGCTACAACATTGGCACAAGGTTATCTCGCAGTTCTGCTGCAATATTGCTTTTACAACATCGTCACAAACATTGTTTTCACATCACTGCAATGTCAACAGAATGTACGTTGCTGGATCCATAAAATACTTCCTTTAAGGAAGAGTGTTTGTCTCGTCACTGAAAAGCGATGTACTGGTTTTATTGTCACATTGTTATGTCAACATTGTCGTTGCAGTATATTTTTTTCAATAATGTTATCACAATATTGCCGGCCCAACGTTGAGTTCAGGTATTCTGAGCACCTTGTCTGGTTGTATCTACAATGCCGGCTAAATATTGTGACAATATTACGTCTACAATATTTTTGCAGCACTGTTGTGAAAATGTTAAAGCAATATGGTAATGACAATATTGTTTAGACAATATATCCACGATCATTGTCACAATGTTGTGTGCTACTAGGGCAATCGGTTGGGCATCTTCCGGGTGGGAGGAGGGGACACCATTCAGACCAGGAGGTGCAAATTTTGACGGAAAAAATATAACAGGTGGGTGCCAAACAGGGGTACAGCCAGAGGTTTGGTATGGGGGGCACACCAACTTTGAGGGGCATCCCGGGAGAAAAAGGGCACTTTTTAGCATAACCTATAAAACTTACTGTATCTTTGTTTATATCATTTTTAGGCATCTTTCGTTCAATAAAAATGCAAATCAAGCATTAACGGAGAAGGAAAGCTCGATAAAAACCGAAAAAATCACCAAAATGTCATGGAAGAAGCCAAAACACGACTGTTTTGGATAGATTTAGGGGCAAATCAGCCAACTCATGCAAGTGCTTAACATCAGAGAAATCAACGGAGCCTGTGATATCGGTTACCATGTGCAAGTTAAGAAATATTGAAGCCGAAGATTCATTTGTTATGCCCTCTGTTTTTGTCGTGACGAGTGAGCCCTGGTTAAGCGCGGATTAAGTTCCTTACCTCCCACAATCGCCGTGGGACGAGGAGTGGCATCGTGACTTTGGAAGAGTACAATTTTTGCTGCCGGAATAATTTGGGAGATACCTTTTGAACGCGATTATTAAGTTCCATATTCTCAAGGATCGGTCCCAGTTAAGAGTAAAGAAAAAGTGAACAGGCCGGTGGTTTGGATGGGGATGGTGTGACAGGGCTGAAAATTGTAGAAACTAGCTTTTAATTTAAATCGATTAGTAGAAATCCTGGTTTAGGGGCTGCGCTCTGAGCTCAGGGGCACATGCCTTTTTATATCGTTCCTTCCCAGAATCCAACAGTATAATAAGCAATTTATATAACCAGGGGTGCGTAGGCATCACAAACCGCTTTAGCGATGCCTCATTCCTCGTTAGCTCCATTTTACAAGATGAGTTTCCATGGTGTTCTGATTCCCCATCTGTTCAAGAACAGCTCTGGGGTCCCCAAGTGCGGATCAGAGCCCTACAAAGCAGCTTTCCCCATCGTCCCAGTTTTGCCTCCAGAGACTAGACTAGCTCAGTGACCCCACCCCGAGATTATGGGAGTTGGCCTTGTGTTCTTATTCTCTGTCTATTCAAGACCACCTCAGGAGCCCCTGATGTAGATCAGGGCCCCCAGAGCAGCTCATACATCACCCAGGGACTAGACTAGCTCAGTGGCCCCAGAGATGGGGTCATCAGACTGGCTCAATGGGCCCCAGATAGGCTCATAGGGTCATAAACCAGTTCAAGAAGCCCCAGAACAGTTTAAGGTGCCAAATCATCTCAGGGGGCCTCAGGCCAACTTAAGGGGCTCTCACAAGCTCAGCGTCCAGACCAGCTCAAGGGTACCCCTAGAACCCAGATCCGTTCTTGGGCCCCAGAACAGTTCAGGTGCCTCGGGTCAGGGGCACCAAATTAGCTTAGGGATCCCTCACCAGCTCGGGGCCCAATCAGTTCAGGAGCCCCAGATCGGCTCATAGGGCACCAGATCAGCCTCGGCGACAAACAATCAGATCAGTGGTCCCCGACCAGCTCTGGGCCCAGATCAGCTCGGGGGTACCAGATCCAGTCAGGAGGCACTTAATCACCTCAGGAGCCTCATACCATCTCAGGGGCCCTCATCACTCTCTGCGGGCCCAGCTCAGCTCAGCACTTTAGAGCTGCTCAGGAAATCACGTAATCAGCACAGGAGGCCCAGGTCAGCTTAAAGGGCACCATATGAGCTCAGGGGACACCAGACTAGCTCATAAGGCATCAGCTGGGCTCAGAAGGCACAATGATGTCTCAGGATGCACCAGATCAGCTAAGGGAGCATTAGCTCAGCTCAGGGAGCAATATATTTGCTCAGTGGGCATCAGATCAATCAGCTCGGGGGCCCAGATAACTTTCTAGTCCCCAGACCAGAGCGGGGTCTAATCAGCTCTGGGAGCACCATATCAGCTCAGAGGGCAAGGGATCAGCTCAGTCTTCCCCGACCAGCTCGGGGCCCCGATCAGCCCGGGGATACCAGATCAAGTCAGGAAGCACTTAATCAGTCCAGGAGCCCCATACCAGCTCAGGGGCCCTCATCAGCCTAAGTGGGCCCAGCTCAGCTCAGGGCCCCAGAACTGCTAAGGAAATTGCTTAATCAACTCAGGAGGCCCAGATAAGCTTAAAGGGTACCAAATAGGCTCAGGGTGAACCAAACTAGCTCAGGGGCACCAGGCTAGCTCAGAAGGCATGGGATGGGCTCAGGAGGCACTAGATCGACTCAGGGGACATTAGTTTAGCTCAGGTTGCACCAGATCAATCAGCCCGGGGGCCAGATCAGTTCCTAGCCCCCAGACCAGAGCAGGGGCATAGATCAGCTCAGGGAACATAAGATCAGCTCAGGGTGTTCCAGACCAGCTCAGGGGGCACCTGATCAGCTCAAGAGGCACCATATTGGCTCAGGGGACAGTAGATCAACTCCAGGGGGCATTAGATAAGGCCAGGGGGACAATATCAGCTCAAGGGGCACTAAAACAGCCAATAGGGCACCAGGCAAGCTCGGAGGCATCATACTAACTCATAGATCATTGGATAGATTCAAGAGGCACAATAATTTGCTGAGGGGGCACCAGATTGACTCAGGGGCACCAGATTAGCTTAGAGAGCACGTGATCCGCTCAAGGAGCCAAGACCAAGCTCAGTGGGCACCAGATGAGCTCAAGGGGCACCAGATTAGCTCAGCCCCTACGATTATTGGCGACAATGAGGCATTAGCTGGTAACAGATTACGTGGCCATACTCTTACCAAGTGCTTGAAAAGGCGACAGAATGCCTTAGCTGACCAAAAAAGGCACTAAATTATCAAACAATAGTTTTAATCGCTAAATGCAGTCTAGTTGCACCTAGGTTCAACGGCGTGGGGCACTAAATTTCGAGCGGCACGGCACAAACAGGGTACACCACCTAGGGATCAAAAGGGCACTCTGGCACCGATGGGGGAAGGCACGTGCCCCCTGTGCCCCCCTGGCTGCGCCCCTGGTGCCAAATCTTATGGGCGGGAGCCGGTTCTTGCATCCTGGGCGGGAAGCGACATTCCACTGCCATTGCGATGGTCTCAAAGTGTAAATTTTAGTTTAATCCGCGCCCCACCGGCAGGGGCACCGCCACGGAATTTTCGCGGGGGGGACGGACCCAGGCTGGTGCTGACCGGGGGAGGCGAATTTTGAGTATATTCGGTACTTGACAGCATTAATGACCATTGACATAAAAATTGGGGGACGTCCCCCCTGGTCAGCCAACAGGGGGACGCGTCACCTCGGTCCCCCGCTTTCGGCGCCCATGCCCACCGGGGGTCCGGCGCCACCTTCGCCCCACCGGGGTCATCGATGGCCAACCATCTAACTCCGAAAATATGGGGGTTAGCGCAAATCTGCAAAGTGCATTAGAAAGCTCGTGTGAATTCAGTACGAAATTAATTTAATGTTTAAGCGCTCAGGTCAATGGTTTGACCTCCAGAGGTCAAATTAGGTCACAATAGGCTATTTTCACTCAAATATGCAATTTTTAGAAAACTGGGCATAACTCTTATGCCATTAGAGCTATTGAGATCTGGTAAACTACATTGGATAGGAAAATTCCATACCTTATTCCGTTATGTTAAACGTAATGACCTCCCGCCAGTGGTTTGACCTCCAGAGGTCACCTCGTGACCTCATATGAGCTGAGGTCATCAAAGGTCCGGAAGTGACCTTGTCGTATATCAAATGAAAGCTAGTGATGAGATATACACGATGGTATTTGATTCAACGCTCTAGCTTAATTAGGTCAAAAATGATTGCCAAAATACTGTTTTTGACCACTGGTCACCTTGGATGCCTTTGGAAAAGTCAAAGGGAAAATGTGACCCATGGAATCCGTAAAAGGGTGTCCAAGAACGCTTTTCTGTACAAGCTGAGCATTTGCAATCGTTTTTGTGGCCTTTGGATCATAAGACAGCTTTTTCCTATGCTTTTTCAATGGAGAGGTCACCTCGTGACCTGACCTTAGGTCATGAAATCGAAAAAACTCGGATATACACCTTGTAGAACCTGGCAGGGCCATGAACTGTAGGAAGTTTCAAATCGATCGGCTAAGAAACGTAGCTCTTATAGGGCTCAAAAGTTGAAGTGAGGTGACCATGGTTGACCTCGCCTGTTGACCTGACCTTGGGTGTCCCGGGGTAAAAAATTTCAGGGATGATGTGGAAATGATGGCGGCGAGATACAGCCCTCAACCGCGGGCCTGCGTTTCGTCGTTTTTCTGCTATCCCGAAAAAAACCTTAGGGGGCATCGACCCTAGTCAAAAAGTCCTATAGGATCCTACAGGATTTTTGTTTGGAAAATCCTATAGGATCCTATGCATAGGATTCCGCATAAGATTCCACATAGGATTCTGCATAGGATTCCGCATAGGATTCTGCATAGGATTCCGCATAGGATTCTGCATAGGATTCTGCATAGGATTCCGCATAGGATTCTGCATAGGATTCCGCATAGGATTATGCATAGGATTCCTGTGCGCGAATCCTATGCAGAATCCTATGCGGAATCCTATGCGGAATCCTATGCAGAATCCTATGCAGAATCCTATGCAGAATCCTATGCAGAATCCTATGCAGAATCCTATGCATAAGATCCTATAGGATTTTTGTTTGGAAAATCCTATAGGACTTTTTTACTAGGGGAGGGGGTGTCGCGTGGCCCCGCGCTAGACACTGTTGTTCTTCAGCAAGAACATGACGGTCCATATCCAGTGCGGTTTTGCATGCTGTTCTGACGGTATTTTGAAGGATTATTGCGTGAAGTCGTGTTGGATCCTCGCTGAAATCTTCAGACATGGGTAGAGTTCCGAGAGGCCCTTCCTGCAAATCAAAGCCACGACATAATCACACATGTTATGTGGGACTTCTGTGTGGGTAAGCATTTCAGCGTAATTGCCGATTGTCGGACAAACGCAACTTAATTCATTTTCGCAGTAAAGTGGCGAAACAAGATTTCAATATATATTATTTTTGCCAATTGGCAAATCATCAGGGGTTAACCCCTGATGAAACTATTTGATTTTTATAAAACTGTCATGCGATGATGGAAAACCCAGCATGACTGCATGCTGGTCCATTACCAGCACACAAATCATAACATGGTTAGCATTTCCTGTCATTAGTAACCAATAAAAAGCAACTGAAATTATGAAAGTTTTTATTTTAAGGGAGATACGCGAAAAATTATTATTGTGGTTTCTTGCCATTTGAAAAATCCTGATTACGAAACTGTCTATTTTTGTATCTTCGGCAAAATTTTGGGAGGCCACTCACTTATTATCGAAATAGGTGAACAGTTCCGATAAAATTCTGAAACCTTATCCAGTCAAAAAGTCCTATAGGATCCTATAGAATTTTTTGGTAAATCCTATAGGATCTTATGCAGAATCCTATGTGGAATCCTATGCAGAATCTTATGCATATGATCTTATGCAGAATCCTATGCGGAATCCTATGCAGAATCCTATGCAGAATCCTATGCATAGGATCCTATAGGATTTTCCAACCAAAAATCCTATAGGATCCTATAGGATTGTTTGACTAGGGGAGGGAGAGACACAAGAGAGAGACACGAGAAAAGAAGAGAAGAGACAAGAGGGAAGCGAAAAGGAAACGAGAAAGAGAAAGAGAAGAGAAATGAAGAGAGGCCAATTCTTAAAAAGACAGAAGGCCGAGATTTCTTGGTACACAACTTGAACTTCAGGAATAAATATCACATCATAACATTCGGGAATACATGTCACTTCCTAGCGCAAAACATTGGCTCGACTGGCTTGCCATGCTGCACATAATTAGTGGATGTCGAAGACGCCGCGTTCTTCCTCATCATGCAGATTTGCATGATGTCCAGCACAGTATCGTGAAGGACTTGCGCAACGTTATGTTGGAATCCTCGCTGAAATCTTCAGACTGAGTAGATCCCAACATACTCTCTGCCTGCAAATAAAATCCACGTCAAAATCAAACATGCTATGACTTCTTTGTCAGCGAAATAGCTGAGTGTCAGACTAGTGCAACTTAATTATTATCGCAGTAAAACGATGAAACTTGATTCCAATGACACGTTTTTGTCTTTGTCGACCTCAGATGCAATTATTGATTTCAACAACCCTGTCATGCAATGACTGAGAACCCACTGAGTGCATACTGTGATGATTACCTACCAACACACAAATCACAACATGATTAGCATTTCGCACCACTAATAACTAATTACAACACAGCTGAAAAAACATGCAAGCTTTTAACTGAGACCTTTCGATACTACTTCTACAAATTGTAGGCTCCTTAGAACGGGCTTCAACGTAGACCCATGCACCTTCCGCACTGATTTGAAACGACTGCAGCGGCGCGGCGGCCGGCGGCGGGGCACAACGTTTCAAATGTGCCGACACGCCATTGACTGGCCGGCTTCCCCCTCCTCCGTCCCCGTTCCCAACGCACCATGCGCTGGGTGCGTTGGATGTCCATGCCGTCTCGTCCGCAAGACGGCAGAGATACATTTCAACGCCGTCGACGCCGCTTAACCCAGGATAGTAAAAGCTAAATCAGTAAAAGGCTTTCCTGGCGGCTAAGGCCCAGGATTGGCGTTGCATCGCGCAAATTTTGAACATATTGCGTGGCTGGCAATGCACCTCTACACATTTTCGTGGGTCCGTATACTTAACACGTAGGTCTTGGTAGTCAGAGGCGGATCTGGGCCAAACGTTTGGCGGGAAATCCAGATCCATAGGCGGATACAGGATTGTCGATCGTAGGCACAGTGTCAGGGGGCACCATTTTTAGGCACAAACCCCTTTCAAGTAGGCGTAAAGACCTATCGCAGGGGCCACGGAAGTCGTACCCTGGGAAGGGGGAGGTGGTAATTGACATTTTAGGGGGATACTGTTGACTTTCAGAAATGCCTAAGGGTTGATCGGGGAGGGGAACGGAAAATTTCCTCCTTTTCCCTTCCCTATGATCCGCCTTTGAGCAGGGGAAATCATGTGTTGTTTTTACCGCAAAGTTCTGAAATTAGGTGAAATTCACCGAATTGGATGGACGACATGACCGCGGACTGCCCCATCTCCCTTGATCCGCCCCTACAGATAATAGTCATAAAATGATAAAACAGATAGCGGCCCAATTTCATTTGGACGGTGCGTTTTCTTGATTCTCGATAGTTCCATGACTTGCCTATCTTCCTACCCTTCCCTTCCCTTCCCCTTTCAACGCTCATGGACCTATGCCCATAGGGCAGTACAGGATCATAAAATCCCTATACACTTTCTTAGAACTAACTAATCCTCAGTGGCGAATCCAGGGGGCGGGCAAAAAAGGCATTTGCCCCCAAACGGAAAAGTTCGGGGCAAAACTATGTTTTTGCCCCCTCCCCGCAAGTGATCGACCTCCTTTTTTCCCCGACTCCTTTTAAGTTTAGAAGCAAGATTTTGGTGCTTCAACTCTCAACTTCAAACAGAACCAGTTAAGTTCAGTAGAAATATGGGGCCTTGGATAGGAAAAAAGTATCTTGGGCTCATATTTTCAGCCCGTGACGTTTTGTTTTGTTTTTTTGTTTTTTGCTTCTCGCCTCAAACACCCGTACCATCATGCCATAGGATTGCTTCCTCCGCTGCATCCGCCTTTGCAGGCAATAGTGAAATGAAAAGAAACATATAACTATCTGTTGTTATAAACTGGGCCGTCAATGGCCCAATTTTCTTTGGAGAGGGCAATCAATCAATCAATCAATGGCTTTTTATTAGGCGTTCTGTGCATAGCACCTTTGCCTGCCTCTTAAGGAGTGCGTGGGAGAATTTTAGAATTTTGTGTGAGGGCAAGCTACGTTAGTCTGTTAAAGCAATGGGAGTTACTTCAAGTAATGGGTTGCAAGATGTTTTAGCTTGCGAATGGACGGTCGTGGCAATGGCATAGCCATGCCAAGGGAGGTCTTTTAATAAGTTTAGACCCGCAGAGTGCGAAGGTTATTTCTGTGGTTGAAGACCTTAAATTTAGAATTTAGAATTTGGAATTTAGAATTTAGAATTTTGTGTGTCAGCTACTGATGTCCGCTTGTCTACGTTACTCAAAATCCTCCGTTAACTCAGTAATTTTCGTATTTTAGAAAGTGCGCTAAACACCTGGCCAGGGTGCCGCGAATTTACCCTGCAACCCGGAGGTGAGGTTGCAGCTCCCTCTCCGGCTGGGCAGCCGCCGCGCAGAGGAAAAGAAGTGTGAGAGGATAGTTAGATTGTTAGTAAGAGTATAAGTGTGGTTAAAGGGCTTTTTCTAATTTTATATCGTTTCACGACTTCCCCCTCTTCCCCTCCACTTTCAACGCCCATGGACATATGCGCATCGCGGTGGGGCGAAGGTAAGGACTATAAGTCAACAAAGCATGGGCCGATTAAAAAAATCCTTTCACCAATCGACGCCTTCCTGAATTATCTTACATCAATCAGCCTCGTAGCGTTTGCCGGATAAGAGCTATTCTCTGGCCACCGCGGACAAATAGATGAGGTGCGCGGACCCCCTTCACAGCTCGACTCAGGCTTCTTTCTACTAAAGGGTTTTGGAGAATTTTAAAGTAGTTATATAGACATTTAGCAGAATCCACTTTACCAGAAGCTTACAACAACAAACAGAAATCGGTGGCTGGCTGCTGGCATGCAGTGGCTACCGTGCGAAACTATATTATTTAGTTGATTATTTAGGCCAAGGTGATTGACTCAAGGGTATTTAAAATATGTACAATATTTAAGCTGCATGTACATGCTGTCGTGGGATAATAAGTGGAAGGTTTTCTTTCTTACACACACACATAGAAGACTGCATATTTCCCATCTAAATATAATGGCAAAAGTATTTTTTTACTTCACATGGATGCTCTGGGTAATATAAACATTTTAATAAAATTATGTTGTGTAAAAATGCTGGATTACTAGATTCTCTAGTCTTTTCCATCCATCAACACATCAATTTAAGAAGCATCAAAACAGAAACATAATAAAACATATGCTTAATAACTTACATAGGTACCTATGTTTTAGTGTTATTTCCCAACAGAAAAAAATTCATTAGTTCTCTGTGACTCTGGGCTGTGTCACCTGTTAGGCACTGGGACAAGCTAAAGAAAACATTGCTCAAATTTTCATGACATCATATCCTCATGACACTTATGTCGTAAAATAAGGGGTTAGATTAGGTGAGGTCAGGTTTGGTTATGTTAGGTTGCATCACTAATTGGGATCAGGTTCTCCATCTTGAATTCTCGTCCAGTAATTTGCCAGTAATACAAGACTGAGGAAAGCAGAAGAGCAATATGGTATTGCCAATACCTGTAGGGGGTGATTTTGTAATCAAATATATTTTGATACTAGTATGAGGGAATTCTATGTCAGTAATTTTCATATTATTACTTGAATACCACACATTTAAGCTCATCATTTTGTAGATTAATTTTTAAAAGTGCCAGGGAGCTTCCCCCATCTGTTGTTTCGCATCTGCAACACTTGGCAACAAATGTGGGAAAGGCTTGCAAACAACCAATTATTTTAGTTACAGCCTTAATCAAGTGAGTAACCTTGTGCATTGTGCCAATGTCGGCAAGAGGAGGTGGCCATCTGCAGATTGTATACTGGCCACCTACTGTTACCTTCTCTGTGTGGTAGTGAGGTCACCCTGCCAGCGTTGCACAGCACCTCTGATAGTGAGGCATGTGCTGACGTCCCATCCTGGGTATAACTGGCAGAGGACCACATCCTTTGGCAAGTGACAGGGCCCTTTGCAATGTCAGAGATGGTTGGTAGTGACTCCCGTTTGATCAAAAAGTGCTGCCTTTTCTGAAGGCCACCAATTTCAGAATCATATATGGCCTTGGTTGTGCACAATATGCTCTAGGGACCATAGCCTGGATATTGTTTGTCATACATCAGTCTAATGCCCTAATGCACATAACCTGTGAGTCTCCTGGGCGACACTGTGCACAGAATTACCTGATGCTAAGCACCTGCTTCCCCCTGTGGGATCATACACCTCATGCTGGGACTTCACTGCTGGGCAGCCAGTCTGCAATGTATGGCAGCAGGCCAGACAAGTCGCACCAGCCATCTAGAATTTTCACACCAATTTGCACCGCCAGCCGCTAAAAATTAGCACCAATCTGCAATACATTAGGGAGAAAATGCACATATCCCTACCTACTTTTTATCCCCCTCTAGTGTCACTATAAACATTCATCCCCCATACCTTAGGCAGATCCAGGATTTCCAATCAGGGGGAAGGGGGCGCATCCGGCCCAGGGGCGCCACTTTTGACTGGAAAACCTATCAGGCATGGGTGCCAAATCGTGTCGGTCGGCACCGATTGTCACATCCTGGGGAGGGCAGGGTTTGAAAAAACCTGGGTGTTTTGTAAAAAGCCCACGGGTCTGGGTTTTTGCGGTTTTTGTGGGTTTTTTCCCGGTTTTTTATTTTGTTTTGTAGCATTCTCACCGCACCGTTTCTAGATTAATGTCATTGTTTGAGCACGCATTCAGACTGTGATGCTTTCAATATCATCGCTTTCAATATCATCGTTGCCTACCAGTCTTTGCCTTAGGTGGTGGAGGTGAGAAGAAGCTCCTATTCCCCAAGCTGTTCTGAAGTATCCGATTGACGGCAGCGTGCAGAACCCTTCCTAGTTTATGGGCACCCATGGATAAGAAAAATGAACCGACTTTTGACCAGAATAACAATTTTTGGGACTTATAAACTCATCCACTGCTATGGTCATGCGGCATCGTCCACTCTTGTTACTGTTTTCTCTTAGGAGCCGGATTCTCAGTACTCAAGAAATCCACCGGACGTAAGCCCGGACGACCCCGTAGAAAGCAAGTGCGACAAGCACCACACCACTGCGCCCCACAGGAATTCATTTTTTTTATAAATCAGTAGCTCATATTCCTCATGGACAAATGCTAGCGCTGAAAATCTTAGTCGGGTACATCAATAAAGGCCAGATCACAATTCTCAGAGCACAGCAGGGGCGTATCCATTATTTGCTCAGGGGGAAGGGGCGTTGATATAGGCTCCGGGGCACAGCACGGGGCCCGAGCGCAAAGATCGCTAATGAAAATAAAAAGAACGTCAGCGGTGGCCGATGAGATGGTGGAGTGAATCGGTGTGGTTCACGTGACTTTTATTGGCTGTTTTTACCTACATTGTTTCTTTGTCTATCTAGCTAAGTAAAGAGTGGTATCCTTTTTATTATTTTGTGACTCGGGGACCATCGTGCCCCCAACACGAATTCTTTGGGCAGTTTTAGAAAAAATTGACCGGTGCATTGAGACACAACCTCCCCTCCCGCCAGAAAAAAACTATTGAGTCGCCCAAGAACGAGTCTAGGGATCCCCGAGACCAGCTCTGAGGGCCTCGTGAACCAAGACAAACTCTTGAAGACTCTTGAAGGTCCTCGAGACTAACACTGGGAGCCCCAAGAACAATTGTTGGGGTCCTCCGAAACCAACTCTGGGGACCCCAAGGAACGAATCTAGGGACCCCCGAAACCAACTTTCAGCCAGGTTCAAGACCAACTCTTATTGGCCGACGAGACAAACCCTCGAAGGCCTTGGAGACAAACTCTGAGGCCCCCGAGACGAATTCTTAAAGGCCATCCGAGAGCAACCCTGGGCTCTCCGAGAAAACTTTCGGATCCCCCAAGTCAGAATATTGGGCCCCCACGAGACCAACTTTGGGAGCCCTCAGAGACCAGCTCTGGCCCACCCCCCCTGCCCCGTGACAAACTCTTGAGGGTCCTCCAGACCAACTCTGAAAAACCCGGAGAAAACTTTTGGGGCTGCTCCAGATACCAATTCTGGAGGCCCAGAGATAAACTCTGATGTCCCGATAGCCGAATCTGTGGCCCCAAATTCAAAATTTTGGTGGGCCTTACCAGACCAACGCTTGGGTGCCTGAGACTTGCTATTGAGATTCTCCGAGACAAACATTGTGATGGTGACAGTGTTCTTATAATCAACTTGGGGAGCGTAAATCGGAAAACGACAGGAGGCCGTGCAGGAATCTCTTTACAGTGCTTAAGCTCAGCAAAGGGGAGAGACGGTCGCCCCACATTGGCTGCGCGCCTGGAATACAGCACGATGTGATTCCACCACCATAAGCCATTTTTTACATTCCAAGAGCTGGACAAAGAACTTTTGTGTGACTAAGGTCAAAGTCAGTCAGAGTCACAATCTGAGACTGCACTGTTACTTGGGCATATTTTGACCTTGCAGATATGTTTATAAATTAAGATATATATAGGTTGAATTCTGGAAAAATGCATGGTGCAGACCAAAACGTACGTCATATTCAGAGACAGTATTGGTGTTATCCAGCGACTTTTACATATGGCAAAAACAAGATAGAAATTTGTGTTGCACAATTTGCAATTCCGACATGTGGATTCTTAGGAATGATTTTCCTGGTAAGATCGCAAGAATTTCCAAATGCACTTTTCCAGCGGGTTGTATGAGGTGGCATATGGTACCAATTCTGCCAATCTTTGACATATTCTACACATACCAAGGCTTAGTAGCTTTAAAAGTGATGTGAATATAAAAAGACGACATTTTTACTCAGGGGCATCTAGAAAATGATTTATGCAAAAACCCGGGTGGGTTTTATCCATTAAAAAACCCACTAAAAAAACAACCCGGGCAGTGGGTAGTGGGCAGTGCCAACCCTGGGGGAGGGTAATGGTATTTCAGGGGCACCGAAAGTCGATAGAGGGGAGGGGTGCGTGCCACCTTTGCCCCCTGGATCCGTGGGACCGCGGCTCAGGGGGAGTCCGTTTCGGGGCCCAGCAGTTTGCTGGGTGCCGAGGCCGACTCAGGAACTCTCCCGTACATCTGGGTCCGGCGAACCGGGTGGGCATCGGAATTGACGTCCCGATGCCTCGAGCTGGGTGCTCTCTGCGCAACGTTGTCTGTGTAACATTTTGTGTGCTCTTTTCTTTTTTTGTTGTTGTACTTTTCACCTGCACAACGATGTATTGACACCAGATCTGAACGAATCGTGCAATCATACGTTTATCTGATCCCAGATTGAGCACTTTCAGCGATTGCCCTATTTTGGGGGCTATATAGCCTTACCAGGCTGGTGTACCCGGAAGCCCAAATAACCAACTAAGCAGACAGTCACTCCCAGACTGGTTGAGAGCACGCCACTTGAGGCACATTTCATGGAAGATCCGGACTTCTTAGCCGTATTGGACCTTGTTAGGATATCAGCCTCTCATTTGCCAAGGCTTCCCCTTCCTCAGCCCTAGGGATCCCAACCTGGTACGGGAGCTATGGTAGGTGATATCGTCTTGACTTTTCGAAGAAAAATGGTTACACAGGATGGCAGCATTGTGTGTGGATATGTGTTCTGGTCGGTCAGCTCCCAGAGCTGCCATCGCTGATTAGATGATGGGACCGTCAGTGTGTCCCTGATTGGCGGACATGAAGTCGGAGTTGTCTTGAGGGGCCCAGGGGCGATCATCTCCGCCCAGAAGCTGGAGAGCCGCTGGTCTCAACCGAGCGTTTCTGTCGTTTGTCGTCCGGACAGATCGGCGCCCCTGCGCTGCCGTCTTAGGTGCCTCTGCTCGTCTGCTGCTTTCTTGTTGGCGCCAATCATAAGGAGTGAAACCACCCCTGACCACAAACCAGTTGCTGTTGGTCCAATATGCAATGTCATCAGTTGGATATGTAATGAAAGTCTTTTGAAAAAGAAAAGAAACAAAATGAAACTAACGACTAGAGTGTAAACTCCTCAGCCTTGATAGTTCAGGAATCCCAAAGGATGTTATGCTGCTGTTGTTCTTCCCAGATGCTGCATTGTTAAAAGGAGGAATTAATCTCAAATCTGTGGTGGATTGGATAGGCTACGTTTTCTTTACCTGTCAGAGCCGTCTGTGATCGCGATAGTTTCTGGGTGTGTTTAACTGCATGTCTGGGCTGGCTTGTGCTGGCTCGCCTCGTGAAAGGGTTTGGGATCACTCGTTTGTGTTGAATTAATGTATGTCCACTGGCGGCGGAACTGGGGGGGCACCGGGGCACAGTGCTCCCCCTTAAATCAGAAATTTCAACACTAACCCCATGGCATTGACTGGAAATAAATGTGATGAAAAGTCCATGATGCCCCCCTTAAATTCAGACGTTCCGCCGTCACTGTTAATGTCATTGTCACAAGTGGTTGAAATCATGCGGATTTGCAACAACGTTATATCTATCCTTTTATTCTTCTTTTAAGGAGGAAATAATGGCCGAGGGAATACAAGGTGAGAGCGATAGAACGGCGGGAAACAAGAAGCTAACAAAATCCAAATCTGGACTACGCAGCATTCCCATCAACAACACAGAGAGAAGTCCATTCGAACTCAAGGAGCCAGCATGGTCGCCGGATAAGGAGGTGAGCTTAAACGTATTTCGCAGTTAAATTACGTATCAGCCTGACACCGTCCCGACCCCCTCCACGTCCATCACGGTTCTGGCGAAGGAGGCGGTCTCAATCCCACCCTGCCGGCTCTGGAACTCTGGAACCGTTTTTCTTGCATGGAAGTAGCAACAGCCGTGGGAAAGCTCACTCTTGGACGAGGATTGTACGATATTGGGCCACCGTCTGCCGTATTCATGTTTACGTCCTTAATGCATTTGAAAGTAAATCCCTTTCTTATTTTGTGTATATATTCTTATCCTGGAGGCTTCCGTGCTGGGCGCTTCACTGTACTGTCCTCCAAACACACTTAAAGTGCTGGCGCAGGTACTCGCCGCTCTGTTCGCTTCTGAGTCCTCACTCTCGTTGGGAAACCCCAAACATATTGCGAAAGAACACATAACCCATGTTGGTTCCTACTCCTCCTCCTCCCCACCTCCGTGCCTTCAGTCCTCTAATCAAGGAATGTGGTGGCATCGAAAGGGATTGACCAGTTGACCGCTAGTCTGAGCAGCATTCAGGCCGTGAGCAGTTTTAACCCAAGTGATGGACTCATTTTAAAGATTGTTCTTCACCTAGCTCGGCTCGCCGTTCAGGGTAAAGATATAACCCTCTGTTGGGTGCCGAGTCATGTTGGCATCCGACTGAATGAAGCAGCTGATCCTGCAGCCCTGAGGGCTGCTCAGAGACCCTGTAGAAGGAGGCAGTTGATTCCTGCTCGAGATCTTTTCCCACATATATCTGGCCACCTTCGCAACGTATGGCAACAGCAATGGCACGAGCAGACAAATAACAAGCTCAGGGTAATAAAACCCGACATTGGTGAGTGGCCGTCCTCTCTGCGCTCCCATCGCCGTGAGGAGGTGGCTCTGTGCCGTTTGTGAACTTGCCATTGTCTGGCCACTCACCGATATCTGCTGTCTGGCGATTCTCGACCTCAGTGTCGGCGATGTGCGGCCCCCTGTCGGCACGTCCTGGTGTCGTGTCGTGAATATGACAGTCTCAGGCTTTCATATTTCGGTTCGCGTCTTCTCACACTGTCACTGCTGATTGGTCCGAACTCGGACATGATCGAGAAGGTGCTGGCTTATCTTAGAGCCACTGACTTCGTGATTGTATTTGGTACCCTGGCTGAGGATTTGTGTTTTGGTAGGGAGAGTGACAATAATAATGGGAGTTTTTTAAGATCTGTGTCGTTTCCTCTTTTGGAAACCTCCTTTTTTACCACACAACTTTTCTGAGGACCGATTGGAGCGATGAGAGCCCTCTTTCAGCTATTTTTATACAGACACAACTAACAGCAAGGCATAAAAGTAACAAGGCCGCGTTCCGCAGAAGTCTATTTTACGTTGTGTTTCATTGGTAGTGATGTGGGCGCTATATGGCCTTTAGGGTTAATGCGGCCTTAAGCCCAAATAATCGATCAATCAACCAGTTCGCTGGGGCTTGGCCATCAAGAGTTAATACGGTGCCAAGAACGATTCTGGATCGCTAGTTTTACGCCAGAGTGCCAGAGGGCCCACAGCATTGCCCAGGAGCGCTGTATTGAAGGGTCTGTACTGGTTACGCCAGGGAGTGCATCAGCCAGCAGAAGTACCACTGATGTATCCCTCTGTCGAGAGCCAGCAAACGAATCACAGTTTCACAATCGTCAACGAGTGGCCTCCACCGGAAGGCACGGTGCATCGAATTGATCATGTTGAGAACTAAGTCTTCGCTGCCCTCTATAAAAATGGACCGTGCCGTGCGGGCTCCCGCCAGCTCCTACCTGTAATTCATGGTCTTGTTATTTGAATCTCTCTGTATTCGGGAAGGGCAACAAATCCATAGGCAAAGCTGAGTACGTGAATAACAGCAGTTCTTTTATTTATGGCACATGTCATGGGTTCAGCGGACATTGTTATGACAGGTCGATAATTTTTAGTCTCTTGCAACCGTAGAACTTGGTTCAACGTTCATTTATGGTTAGTGGCCTGATGGCCTCGCGATTGGTCTGCAGCCTGGATTGTGTGAATTTGTAAAGACAGAGTTCTGCTTGGGTTTACCCGCCTTCTCCCCTCAGGGGACCGATCTTCACTTGCCGGATTCGTCCGGCAAGTTAAGATTGGAGCAACGGGGTGTGACGCGCCCGGGGCCCCAGTCAGCCTTGGGAGGCACGCCGTCGCATCGCCGCGGACTCATCATGTCTAGCCCTCCGGCGGCCGCCGCCTCTTCCGACCTCGGTCGGTTAGAGTCGGCGTCTGCCGTCGGCGGCTCTGGTGATGAGGTCCGCGGTGGTACTGATGACTGCCTTACGGGCCCATTGTTACCTGGTGGGTAACCGTATTGGATCGGGTCAGCTCTGTCCTGCACCTCCCGGTACGTAGCTCCTGTTTGTTTTTGTTCTCTTGTTTTGTTGATTATTTTTAGTTCCTGTCATCCTTTTATGCCTTAGTTGTTGGTTCCACAGTTATTTGCCTTCTTCGGCATTTTATGGGTGTAAGGCGCCCACTCGAGGCCTATCTCGAGCCCCGGCGACGAGGTTGACGGGATCCTGGGGGGTTGAGGTCCCCCTCGGGCGGGGTCAGTCCCGAGGGCTCCAACACGCCCCCTTTGGCCCAGATATCTCGATCCAACCGGGGGTAAGCCGTCCGTAGGCTGCCGCGGGCGGCCTAGCTACGCGGCAGTGTCTACGGACACAGTCGCTCGGTCCAGCTGGGAAGGGGGGATTATGTTTTGGGCGTGCGGCGCGGCGCCCTTCGCGGTGGGGACTGTTATAGTTCTTGCCGGGCGCGACGCGGGCCGGGGTTTCGGAAACCGTCTTTTTCGAGACCCCGACCTTTTGCTCGCGCCTGGTTGACCGCAGTCTCCGCTGCGTGAGGGCTGCCGCGTTTTGCTTCGTCCCGACTCATGGCCCTGCCGGCCCACTGGGCTGATGGCGTCAAGGGGGTGGGTGCGTTCTGATCGGAGGGGTTGCGTGAGTATCTCTCGCCCCTCTGAGACGGGCGCACCTGCCCCCGTAGGCACTGTACCAGCCCCCGGGCCCAGCTATTGACAGCTGGCAACCCGGGGGCCGAAGGTAAATACTTTTCTCATGGCATCCTCCCAAGCATCTACTTCTACTGGAAAGACCCTACGGACTCCGATCCCTGCTTCGAACTTGACCAACCCGACCACATTCTCTGAAACCACTGATGTGATGGACTCTACGGATGATAGACCCCCCGCGCTAACTAGACCACACCAGGCTCGCGCTTCAACCCCTGTGGGGGACAAGAACACTCCCAGAGTTCTCGTCCTCACTCTTGAGGAGGGTGACAAGGTTAACCCCTTCCAGGTCGCTCAGGCCCTGGCAAATTTTGGAACTGCAACCCACGTCTATCGGCACTCAGGCACAAAATTGGAAGTGACCATGTCATCGGAGGCAGAAACACGTGACCTATTGTCTGCTAAAAACCTTTCCTATTTAGGTGAGGGAAAGGCAGTGATCTGTGTACCAGTCTCTGTCGCTCTTCATCCGACAAAGAACAGCGCTGTGGGAGTTGTTACTTGTCGGGAACTGATAGACTCCACAGAGGAGGATGTTCTGATCGGTCTGGAGGAGCAGGGTGTAACGAAAGTACGAAGAATGAGCAAGAGATTGAATGGCAAACTCGTGCCAACGAATACTTTCGTTCTTACTTTCGAAAGCAAGGAACTCCCCAGAGATATTCGGGTTGGTTGGCTCTCCGTGCGTGTTCGTATGTACGTGCCGGACCCCACACGGTGTTACCGTTGCCAGAGGTACGGTCACGTAGCTAAGTCGTGTAAAGGGCAGGAACACTGTGGGAAGTGTTCGTCTGTGGGGCATGGGTCAGCTGCTTGCGAGGCTGATGTCACGAAGTGTGCGGTTTGTAGTGGGGACCATGAGGCGTGGTCACGTACATGCCCCAAGTTTCTCTCTGAGAGAGAAAAGCTTAAGACCAAGGTCCTGGGGACGACCCCCAAAGAAACCTCCACAGCACGAGACAACGTCGGCAACACACCCAGCTCACTGGAACCGACTATAGAACAGACGACGGCTCCTCGCTCGACTTCTTTTCGGGATGCTCTGGTGGGAAAGACGCAGCGTGTCAACCCACCTGCCACCATGGATTCATCCATGCGAGACATCATGCACCTCTCCGTGCGTGAATTTATGAATCTGCTTGGCGGTCAGGTGCTACAGCCTGACAACCAACTTGATGTCACGAACGTTGAAGCCCAACCTGACCAGCCACATAGGGTCACAGCTGAGAAGAGTGTCCAGACAGACCCAACGGATGACTCGGTCGTGTCGGCATTAGCGCCGCAGACCAACGGTGGCAGCAGAGACACCGCTGAGAAAGGGGTGCAGACCGGTACTCACAATAGGCAGCATTCAGTAGCTCATACAGAGAAAGCCGGAGAACAGTCCCAGGAACCCCCTGCAGCGAAACGCGCACGGGTCAACCGAGCAGATGCTCCCGGCCCTGTGAGTACCAAAATACCTCCTGCTGTGACACAGAGCGAAGGAGCCACTCCAAAAAAGGTAGGAAGTGCGGTACCCACCATCACAACCGTAACAAACTCAACATTACAGACGTCCACAGAATCGAAAGGCAGAACACCCTCAAACAAGATAACCAAACGGTTTGGCTCGGAGCGGTCCTCCTCCGCACCCCCAAAGGGCCGTGACGTGAGCAAGGAACAGATTGGAATCATCCTATCTCCGGGTCACGGGGATACAGGGCTAATGCCCCCGCCATACCCTCCGCCACCTCCGCCTCCACCAACACCACCTACGAAAACTAACAGGAAATGCCCCGGCACAATCGTGCGTGACGGGAAACGCAGGCTATCCTCTCCAAACTTACGGTGTGAGGAAAAATCCCCCCCAACACGTGACTGAGGAGAAAACAGATTTTGTTTTTCGAGACTCAAAAGGAAAGAGAATTTGGGTGCCAAGGGTACAAAAAGAGCTTCTTCATCCACGGCTGCATTCTGGTTCCACCGAGAGTATCGGAAACGTGCAACATGTGTGGCAGGATGTGCCGCGCCCATCTCCAGGTAGTGATGGGAGGCACCCCGGTCACAGAGTTCGAGAGGCGTACATGGACAGGGACACAACATTCGTGCGTCGCTCTCCGCCCAAAGGTCTGGGATACCCGGAACGAATGACAAGACCACCAGCAGAGTGGGACACACGTACAGCGTGGTGTGTCTCAGAAATGTTTGACGGCAGGAGTTGGGGAGACGTAGTCTGTATTTGGTTGATAGGTTTGTTATATTGGGAGCTGTTTTCCAATCCACCTAGTGTGCTGTGCCGAACACAACTTAAATCGCTAACCCTACTTTTTTGTGCATTATAAACAAGGATGGGCGCGAAATGACCATGTAGTCGAAGCGCCCTAAAACCCCAAACAACAACAACAACTTACCCGCCTTCTATGGCCGGTTCGGTCTGAGAGTGCTCTTCTAACCATCCTCTCAGCCACTGCTCAGAACAGTATTTCTGATGTAGTTTTCTGGAATTTGGATGGTTCGACAGCTGCCGAGTATCCAACAGCTGTCGCGGGGCAGCTCCGCCGGGACCCCGATGCATAGATCCCAGCCTCTGCAGTAGACCGTCTGTGCTCCCTCCAGAGCCCGGAGTGCTCCAACAGCAAGTGCGGCGTCAAGTTCGACTTCCTGAAGCGGCGCCACCACTGCCGGCGGTGCGGCCAGATATTTTGCGGCCAGTGCTGCCAGACACGCGTCATGCTGCCGCGCATGTGTTTTGTCGACCCGGTGCGGCACTGTTCGCGATGCAGCGGCATCACCGACGCCGAGAACAGCTTCTTCAACGGCAGCCTCAAGCTGCTCATTCAGGGTAAGCAACGGCTGCCAGTCGTACCTGAGCGGCAGAACATGTTGTCCAATACTTGACCCCAGTTTTGTGGTCTTCAGCCATCTTATTGTTGAAAATCTAGCGTATGAAAATTTTGGTTGCTTTTCGGCTACGTTGGTGTCTGGGACAACCAGACATCGCCGGTTCTCTTCAGTAAACGCGACCGCACTGTACCTACACAACACCCCACGCTCGTCTACAGCTTCTAGCAAATGAATCGGCACGCACTAGGCTCGACAGTTTTTAGCTAATTTCTGGCGAGCTATCGCTCCCTCGGCCATGATTAGAAACAACATGTGTATGTTTGCCACTAGCTATATATTGCTAATCCATAACGTATTGTCAGCCTCATATTTAAGAGCTGTCTGCAGGAAACATTTCCTTTGATTAATATTTACTATAAAAATTACGTTTTTGTTAAACATTTCTAGAATACGACCATGCCGAATATTGGTGGGCACGCCATCGATATATAGTAGCAAAACACACAAGTTGTATGTTGATTCACGCTCAAGTGAGGAGTCCGCCAGCAAAAGAAGAAGATCCGTCGAATCTAGTGTGTACAGGTTCAGCTGCAGGGGTCTGTCCCAGTACCTGCGCCCCGGGCCGGGCCGCGGTCTACACCGTGTGACGGCGCGCGCCGCGTGTGTATCAGGCGCGCCGTTTGACGTGGAGGCGGGCGGCAGCAGCACGCCCTGTCAGGTTGCGCTCTCGCCCGACCACCGGCTGATGCGGTTCGAACCGACTGCGCCGGGCGCCACGCCGCCCGAGCGGGTGGAGGTGGCGCGTATCCTGGCCACCGAGGTGCGCCTCTCCGACATACCTTATGGTGAGTGGCATGCACGGTGCGTAGCCGAGGGTGTGGTCACACCTGTTCATAGGGCTGGGGGAATGGGACTGACCTGGAGGTGACTGGTGGAGACCATGCTCATACTAAATGGCAGTTCATTACTGTTTGATTTGGGAACGTTTGCAACAGTCTTCTTTGATAGGGAGAAAAATTTCCAAAATCTCAGTGCCACAGTTTCAGGGAAGGGAAACATTTCCCTCTTCCTGCACATACATGCAGCACCCATGAACTGGAGCGTTTTAGAAGGCTCATGAGGGTCTTAGTCATGCGGGTGCCGCTTGGCGTATGCCCCTAATTTTTTGCGTGCTCACTGAAAATAGGAAAACTAAAATGTCTGTGGTCGGAGCTGGTTGCACCATAAGCTGGCGTGTCCTTGGTACTGGTACCGAGTTCGAGCTTACTGGAAGTACCGATTGGGGTTTGCAGGCGAGGAGGCAACACACAGCTAGTCTTCAGGGACGACTTCGAACTAGTGCCTGACGTTTTTGTACTGATCTGTTATGCCTTTTTCCCTTTTAAAGAACGGGAGGGTAATTCCTCCTTGTTATGTTACCCTCAATACAGAATAAAACAATCCGTTCATGTCCAAGCTGCATGTGGGCATATTGGCTAAGACGTTTTTCCAAGCGTGGAAGCAAATGTGCTTGGAGACGCCTTCATAGCCCCGAGCTTTGTCGATTTTAAATTTTCGAGAGTTCAAGTTTCAACATTTCTTGCTCCTGGTGTCGCAAATCAAGCCCAGAGGGAAAGGCTGCTTCCAAAACGCGATTGATCTGTTATTACAGAGGAAGCCTGTTGTCGAATGAACTGTGTATCCGGATATACCGGCGGATCACGAGACATTCGCGCCGGTGTATCTTCGCGTCACAAACTGCCGATCTGTCCGTTTCTGTCTTCTGTGCTGTGTCGTGAGTTCAAACACCGACAAATCTTATGATTCACCATGATGTTCCATTGAGGCTCATCTTTTGAGATGCTTCTAGTGTGGTGACATTACATAATGTTATTTTTAGATTGCTCGGAGGACCTTGACTGTAAGTAGTCGTCAGCTTTCAGCATGCAATTTTGTACGCAATGCCGGTGCTGTTGTGGACGCCACCGCTGCACGTCTATTTATCCGTGAGCCCTGACCTACCTACAGCCATTTCACTGGTCAGGCGCCTGTCAGTGATGAACGAAATGATGCAAAACGATCGCATGATGTCCCAGAGAAACCGTGTTATTGTCCAAAGGATTTGTTTATACACCTTCCTGCTGTTCTGAAGAACAATAGTGTTTTTATATTGTTCGTAGGACTTACAGCTTCGGGTATAATACTACAAAATCCGGAAAGCTTTATTCGACTTTATTGGTATTTATCCGGGTGGGAATTTACTCTCCCTTCTTCCCCTAAGGTTTCTCGAGGTTGCCGGAGAGCCTGTACGAAGCGCTACCATACTTGGTGAAGCTAGTTCTTGATGAATATTTGATTCTTTCGCATGAATTTAAAGTCTAAGTCATGCCAGGTCAAGTGACTAGATCAGGTCGCCACCTCACCTAAATATATTGTAAGTTGCTGTAATGATAGTACGTTCCATTTATTGATGAGATTCATAGCACATATTAAGGTTATTTAGTGCCACAATATGTAATAACGGATTTTTGTGTTCCGACGATCTGGGCTTGGTAAGGGACCGTGGCCTAAACCACTGCTAACATTTTGCAATGCCTGTTTTTCAAACCATGTGTCTCAGATCAACCTCAAATTTTAAAGGCATGCGTTCATGGCCTATCCCCGAGGTTGTGCTGAAAATTTGACCTGTCGCCCTTTGGCAGGCCATTGCAGGTCACGTGAGCAGTTTTTTTATAATTAAAGTATATTTCGACTAGGTGGATAGTTTTACTGTCTACTAGTTTTCCCGTTATCGTGTTCATATTATCGCTGCAAGTGGATTGATGTACATTATGTCCACTTTAGACAACATGAGATAAACAAGTGCATCTCATTTCAGCAATTTTTATATTTTATGACCTCGATACTGACGTGACAGAAACTGACCGAAATAACTTTGATTGCATTCGTGACGAGATTCCTTTTTTACCTTATTTCTTAACCATATTTGTTTTCGAGTTAGCGGGTGTCTCCTCCCAGTATGGCGGAGGAGGCTTTTATCCTCCACCTGGGAACAGGATAAACTCTCCTTAGTCTCGGTGACTTGGTGCATGGAAAATTATCGAATCTATTCCATGTTGTGTGGGGTTATCGTATACATATGGTGATAAAAGCGCATGCCTTCGACTTTCTCCTATACCGGTGGACTCCAATGCATTGCGATTGGTTGTTTCTCTCTGTATGAATTCTGTGCCGAAACACGAAGGTGCCGTGAACTGAAACGTTTCTTTAGGGATATAACGCAATTTTCAACGTTCCTGTTTTCGTCAACTGTTGCATTCCATTCGAAGGCCGGTTGGCGATCGCAGCGGACCGTTGTGCGTGCAGGCCGCCGGACTGTGCTGGCAACAGCCAGGGGCGGATCCAGGCCTCTCCTGGGGTATGGGGACTGTGGTCGAGGGGTGCAGTTCTGGAGTCGAGCAGGGGCTCCCTAGTACTGCGGAAGGCGAGTCGGATTTTGGAATTTATGTCTGTATGATTCAAGGTGCTGTTTTTTGTCCAAAATTGTTCCGTTTCACGCTTCATAGATACCTTTTACATTTCAATCCTAATATCAAAGCCTGCCTGGAACTTGTATCCTGTCATCGAAGCCTGTCGTTTTTATCCTGATACCTATCGCAGCTTGTCGCTTTTATCCTGATATCGAAGCCTCCCTGTCAATATGATCAAGTGGGCGCTATTTCCCCGGATTGTGTCCCTATGCTGGAGACTCACATCGCAACAGGCCACCCAGTTCAGGGAGATCGGTTTTACTGCTGAGGAGTGTGCGCCTCCCTCCCTGAAGTCGCCCCTGGCAAGAACGGGAACCGCGCAGGACTGGCCGCTCGCCTGCGGCGGATCCCGCGGACCTACCCAGCGCGGCTGCGGTATCACCGCCGTGCCGTGCAAGCACACTCCTCCGGTAGCACCTCCACTTGAAGTGGCTTGTTATTGTTCATGCCCGGTACGTTATTAATTTTGAGTCTTCACCTTGGGACTAGCGGCTGGGTGGGCACACCCGGGTCCTGTTGCATGGTCTGGTATGCGGGATCCCGGAACCCGAGGTTCCGTGTTCCGCGCTCGACACCGACGTATAAGGTCTGAGCAGTTACGCGGTCCTGGGAATACCTGGCCGGCGCGCTACCTTGGCTGCCCCGCTCACGGATGTCGGTACGCGACAGCGTGCCCTCCCAGGAGCCCAACCATCGCGTGGCTATCGTGTAACGGTAAGTGGGCCACACTTTTCGGGGATTGTACACCTAATTGGAGGTGGCATTTGTGTATGGAGTGCTCGTCGCACGAACTGCATGCGTTATATGGCTCCACGACTCTATTTTAGTGGATTGGCGTGCGGGGTTGAAACAAACATCCAAACTTGGGGTGTATGAACTTAAATATAATTGCCCCCTTCGGTCGCACTAGAATCTATTTTAAGTTTATTTTTACATGCTATATGCACTTACTTTATGACAATGCTGCCCGCTTAACACTCTTATACGTACGATTAGGTTTGAAATATTTGTTGGCACCCTTACCTTCCTATCTAAGGGGAAGGTAAGACTAACAGTCATGAACACCAGAATAAGGCTATAAGAACTCAAAATACTATCAGAACTCATAAGACTATCAGTCATGAGCAGTGCCGGCTACACGTTCACAGCATTGCTGTCAGTCGGCCTGTGATGAATGCTGCCAGTCGGTCAGTGAGGAGAAGGGATGCTATATCAGTCGGTCAGTGAGCAGTGCTGTGTCAGTCGGTCAGTGTGCAGTGCTGTGTCGGGCGGTCAGAAGCCAGTGCTGGCTCAGTCGGTCTGTGAGCTGTGCTGCATCAGTCGGTCAGTGAGCTGTAGTTGGTCAGTGAGCTGTGCTGTATCAGTCGGTCAGTGAGGAATGCTGTCTGCCGGTCAGTGAGGAAAAGGAATGATATGCCAGTCTGCCAGTGAGCAGCGCTGTTTCAGTCGGTCAGTGAGGAATCGTGTCAGTCGGTCAGTGAGGAAAATACATGTTATGCCAGCCGGTCAGTGAGTTGTGCTGCATCAGTCGGTAAGTAAGCTGTGCTGTATCAGCCGATCAGTAAGCTGAGCTGTATCAGTCGTTCAGTGAGGTATGCTGTGCCAGTCGGTCAGTGAGGAATGCTGTCAGTCGGTCAGTGAGGAATGCTGTCAGTCGGCCAGTGAGGAATGCTGTCATTCGGTCAGTGAGGAATCCTGTCAGTCGGTCAGTGAGGAATGCCGTCTGCCGGTCAGTGAGGAAGAGGAATGCTATGCCAGTCGGTCAGTGATCTGTGCTGCTGCATTAGTCGGCCAGTTAGGAATGCTGTGTCAGTGAGGAAAAGGAATGCTATGCCAGTCAGTGAGCTGTGCTGTATCAATCAGTCAGTGAGCTGTGCTGTATCAGTCAGTCAGTGAGCTGTGCTGTATCAGTCAGTCAGTGAGCTGTGTTGTATCAGTCGGTCAGTGAGATGTGTTGTATCAGTCGGTCAGTGAGCTGTGTTGTATCAGTCGGTTAGTGAGGGATGCTGGCTGCCGGTCACAGTGAGGAAGAGGAATGCTATGCCAGTCTGTCAGTAGGCAGTGCTGAATCAGTCGGTCATTGAGCAATGCTGGTGCCAGTCCAGTGCGCATTGTTGTGTCAGGCTGTCAGTGAGCAGTTGACTGGCTATATCAGTAGGTAAGGGATGTTGTGTTGGTGAGCAGAGCCGTGACTGTGAGCGGTGATGACGCCCGGCCGGTCAGTGAGCGGTGATGACGCCCGGCCGGTCAGTGAGCGGTGATGACGCCCGGCCGGTCAGTGGGCGGTGATGACGCCCGGCTGGTCAGTGAGCGGTGATGACACCCGACCGGTCAGTGAGCGGTGATGACGCCCGGCCGGTCGGTGGGCGGTGATGACGCCCGGCCGGTCAGTGGGCGGTGATGACGCCCGGCCGTCTCGTGCAGCGCCGGGGCAGCCGTTGCCGGAGTGCGTGGTGGTGACGTACCGGGCCCCCGGCTCGGTGGAGCAGCGCTGCGTGCAGCTGACAGCCGGGCCGCAGCTGCCCGACTGGCGACACTCGGCCAGCTGGATCCTCGCCCTGCAGCGGGTCAGTGCCCGTCCCCCTGCCTCATGTCTGGACCGGTTCCTGATCCATGCGGTCGGCCTTCTTGCCGTTTTCCTTGCCAAAAACATCGGCCGCTGTGGTGTCAGCGCAAAAAAAACGCCCTTCTGCATTAACTGGTCAGCGCTTTTGTTCTCGCCTAGGCTACCCATTTGGTAAATTCTCTGAGGGAGCGAACATTACCTTGAATAATTGTTGATGTTCTTACCATCATTACATCTGATAAACGACAAAAGGATTGACGACTAAGCTTGTACTTCCTGTGCCAATCTGTCCTATTAACCCTCGCCCCACCGGGGGGCCATCGATGGCCCCCCTAAGGTTTTTCCGGGATAGCAGAAAAACGACGAGGCGCAGCACCGCGGTTGAGGGCTCTACCTCTCACTGCATCATTTTCCCATCATCCCTGAAATTTTTTACCCCGGGTCACCCAAGGTCAGGTCACTAGACGAGGTCAACCAAGGTCACCTCACTTCACCTTTAGAGCTCTGTAAGAGCTACATTTCAAAGTCGATCGATTTGAAACTTCCTACACTTCATGACCCCTCCAGGGTCTACAAGGTGTATATCCGGGATTTTTTATTTCGTGCCCTGAGGTCAGGTCACGAGGCGACCTCTCCCATTGGAAAAGCATGGGGAAAAGCTATTTCATGATATAAAAGCCACAAAAATGATTGCAAATACTCAGACTGCTCAGAACAACGTTTTTGGACACCCTTTTACGGATCCCAGGGGTCATATTTGCCCTTTGACTTTTCCAAGGTCATCCAAGGTCACCAGAGGTCAAAAACAGTATTTTGACAATAACTTTTGACCTAATTGAGCTAGAGCGGTGAAACAAACACCATCGTGTTTGTCTTGTCACTGGCTTTTATTTGATATACGGCAAGGTTACTTTTTGACCTTTCGTGACCTCAGGTCATATTAGGTCACGAGGTGACCTCTGGCGGTCAAACCACTGGCGGGAGGTCTTTACGTTCCACATAGCGGAAAAAGTACTGGCAATTTGCTATCAAATGTACTTTACCAGGTCTCAATAGCTCTAATGACATAAGAGTTATGCCCAGTTTGCTTAATCATTGCATATTTGAGTGAAAATAGCCGATCTTGACCTAATTTGACCTCTGGAGGTCAAACCATTGACCTGAGCACTAAAACATGCGAAGTAATTTCTTACTGAATTCACGCGAGCTTTCTAATGCACTTTGCAGATTTGCGCTAACGCCCATATTTTCGGAGTTAGAGGGGGGCTATCGATGGCCCCCCCGGTGGGGCGAAGGTGGCGCCGGACCCCCGGTGGGGCGCGGGTTAACACGCGCATTAACGGGGGCGGGTACCCGCCCCCTCGGGTTTTCGGAGATAGCAGAAAAACGGCGGCGCGTAGCGCCGCCGTACTTGGTATACCTTTTCCCTCATCATTTTTACAACTTCTGTGAAAATTTTAAGGTTAGGTCATCCCAGGTCAGGTCACCAGTACAGGTCAAGTGACCCGACATAAAAAAGTTTAAGATAGCATAAGTCGGAGCAGGGTGAACTTATCCGATTGTAACTCATATCACATAATGGCCCCACCGAGATCTCTAAAATATGTTCCGGTATTTTTTATATCGATGACGTAAGGTCAGGCACGAGGCATGACCTCTCCATTGGAAATACATGGGAAAATGTTTTTTACGGAATAACTCAGTAACGGATGGTGATAGAGCATTTATTTTAGCTGCATTAGACTCGCCTGGGCTTTACGGTTCTAATGATATGCATTTTATATAATTTGACCTCTGACCTGACCTCAGGTCAGGTCAAATCCTTTGATTTGACCTAACAAGGTCAAATTATATATCATTCGATTTGGCTTGCTGAGAGGATTCATATGGTTCAAGTCGTTTTGCTCTATCTTCAATTGTTCAGATGTAATGGCCGAAAACCCTTAATTTACATGTTATCCCTATGACGGGCATGTTTTGACCTCTCGTGACCTTAAATGTGACCTGACAAAAAATGGTTCAAATGTTTTCGATGGAGAAGTGGATGGGCAGCCCAACGCCGTTTACCGTTTTTCGCTACCTACCGTGGTTCTCGAGATCTTAGGGGGGGCGGGTACTCGCTCCCTCCGTCAATGCGAAGGTGGCTCAGACCCCGTCAATGCGCGTGTTAATGAATAAGGAAAAGCCACCCTTTCCAGCCCAGACTCCCCCCTCGTGCAAGTTTCGCCGTTCTGAACCAGTAGGTATTTCTGAAACGCATGTGATTGTTGGGGTTTGCGGTCAAGGGCGCATAAATAGATGTCCGGTAATACCCTAGAGCTGTGTGTTTAACAACTGGCGGGAGGCCAGTATTTGTTCCGTATTTGTCGAAATTGACGACAGTTTGTGGTTAGCGTTTTTCCGCGCTCAGTCCCGTTGTGAAGCGTGCTGCCGTCACCGAGGCCTGGTTCCCTCGGCAGGCGATGCAGTTGGTGTACGAGGGACGCCAGCCGAGTCAGTTCTGAGCCAGCCCGCTCCCCTAGGCTGGCGTCCTCTCCTGGTCGATTCTGCTGCCCTGCTCCGCCTCTGTGCGGACGCGGGCCCTTTGTTACGCCGCACCTTCTCAGTTGAAGGGTCTCTCGGAGACCTGTGCGGAGTCGCAGCCGTCCGTGTGAAGCCTGTACGGCGGGTGTCGGCGCTGCCGCGCCGGTACCAGCCCGTGTCTGTGTGCTCAGTCGTTCCGCTTTTGGAGGCGACCAGCCATAAAAGCTGATGTCAATGTGTCCGCCAGCCAGCGAGCGATGTCCTGGCCGTGACTGGTGACGAGCCCTGGACCAATGCTTGGCTCAAATGCTACCCGGTGACGTATTCCGTAGTATAAGGTAACGCCATGATATATGAAGTTTGTACTGGGCTAGGTAGAATTATTGCGGTGAAATGTATACACTTTTAGAGTGTTTTCTAGCAGGCCACAGTGAATTCGATGTTAAACTGTATCGTTGCACCTTGTTATAGCACTTTTTGGGAGATTTATGTTTTTTCAAGTACGTTTACGTTTACGGCAACTGCAGTCGCACTGCTCGCGAGATCTAACCGATCGTTGTTACAATAATGCATCAGTACTTTTTCTGCCGATTTGTGACGGCAAGGCGGAGTGTCGTCCTTATTGCAACACCGCACGCACTTGATTCGTGGCGGCGGCTAAGCAAATTAATTGGACGGTTATAACGCAAAAAGACCCGAGCCGCAGCCTTGCGTGCCGCGAGAAGGCGGCGTCCTTGGCCGTCTCGCGGGACTTTCCGCTATCTCAGATCTGATGAATGGCCCAGGTATATGATGCGCCTTTGGGCGTGACCGCGTTGCATGTGCTGCGCTGGATAGTGAAGGTGAGCTCATGCAGGGAATCTCCAGAAATAAGGTCGCCGCCCATGTCCTTCCAAGCTGGGATTGACCGGGGCGGTATTACCAGCACAGCATCAGCGGAAAAGTGTCCGCAAACGTTGTACCCAGATGTCTGATAGGCTCGTACCGTGTAGGTATATCTAGTTTTGCAAACTGGGAAAGGGACTGCGATCTGCCTTTATCTGGGCCTAAATGTTTGGATATTTGTTCTGTTATTCGGCTGGTTTTGTGGCCCACTCAGTTATTTTGTTGGAGGTCTGGGAAACACTAACGTTTTCCCTGCAGTTAACATACTGATATTGGCCGTGAACTCCTCGGCGTGAGATTGATGATACTGTTTGGTACAGAAGGATGGCCGGTGTTTTGGTAACCTTAGTATAGTCTATAAATGCAGATATGTATATTTTCAAATAAAGTTACTTAGACTTGTACGTGGTACTCTGGTCCGTCAGACGAGGCGGCGCTGGATGCCGGGAGACCCGCCTTCTGTGCAGGGGGCCCCCTGCTCGAATCTGACCTTGTTTCTAGACCTCGTGTAACGCTGCTAGTCTACTCAAATCTAATGTAATACTTGTCTGTGGATCGAGATGTCACTCGTTCGAATCTGACCAGTGTCTTGACTGGTTCAGGGCAGTGATATCACACACCTGCCTTGCCGGTCTCCTGTTCGTATCCGACCTCTTCCCTACCATTCGTCAATAGGATTTGTCAATCATTAGGTGATCTTCTTGTACGTTGTGGAGTCCTGGCTTTCAGTCACGAGCCTGTCCTGAAGCCAGCATGGTTATAATCTGGGGATAGTTGTCTAGGACTTGATAACTGTCGCCAGAGTATGCCACACCGTGCCTGGACACTGTCGTGATTCGACTCTATTATGACACGCAGACCGCCTCATTTTTGGCTACATCCTAATGTTGAATCATCGGGAACAGGTCGGATTCGAACCGTAAACCTGCAAAGAAAATGGGTGATAACGCTGGCCTTAAACTTACAGACACGGGTCAGATTCAAACGAGTGGCCTCTCTCGATCCACAGACAAGTATTCTATTTGCAAGTATTCTTGTATTAGTTAATTAATTCTATTCTATTGCCCACCCTCCGCTGTTGACCGTTTGTCCCAACTCCTTTTACATTTATAAACAAGATTTTGGGGTTTCAACCGAACCAGTCAACCTCAAACAGAATCAATCAACTTTAAACAGAACCAGTCAACTTCAGTGCAAACCTTGGTTCTCTTGATATTTAAAATCGCTTTTGGGTGCATGATCCTTGGATCGCAAAAGCAAGCATTTAGTGGCCACATGAGGTCAGGTTAAGGTCATTCTGATCTAATAGTCAATATGCACATCAATCGACTCGTAATAACAATATAAACGTAATTGTATCAAAATAAAAGCTTTACCGTCATTTCCTGCAGTTATCAACCAAGTCTGGAAATCTGCTTAAGTAGCCCAGATGACCTCTCAGAGGTCACAAGTGAAAAAATTACAACATGAAACTATAAAGGGGCCAAGGATACTACGATTTGGAGAATTTGAGGGTATGCTTAGCTGTATCTACACAAATAAAGCCCAACTCCTGTTTGCCCCTTGTTTTTCCAATGAAGAGGTCAAGATCCGTACCTGACCTTAGATCATCGATGTGAAAAATCTCGGAATGTATGTTGAAGTACTCGATGAGCCCATTGTGTGGTATAAGTTTCAATTCGATAAATTCACCTTTTTATTACTAATGCCACCTTAAACATTTTTGGAGGTGAGGTCACGACCTCGCTGGTGACTTTACCTGAGGTGATCCAACCTTAAAGTTGTGTAGAAAGTTGCTGAAATGATCCAGGATTCGCTATGCCAAACACTGCGGCGCTTTGCGCCGCGGTTTTTTTGCGTGACCTAGGAAAAACCCGAGGGGTGTTCAAACACCCCATCGGGGCAAGGGGGTGAAAAGAATAAAACCATCAAACCAGATACAAGTCTGGGAAGCTAGATTCAGACCAGTGTTGATGCCAAATGAGCAATGATGCTCGGAACATGGCGCTGGTCAGCAGCCTGGGCGTGTGCCGCACTTGCTCAGGAGAGGCCATTGACAATGCACGTTTAACAGATGGAAATATAAATACTTCTACCATCCACCGTTTTGTCCCGCTTCGTCTTGCTCTATCTTGCATAGGTATGCATGTACACACCGCGGTCAAGCATGGACATTCCAGGTATAGAGACAACAGATGGAAGCGCTCGCGCCCCGTTTCAGGAAAACTAACACCTTACGGGCGCCTCACCATTGTCCACGCTGTACACCAGGAAAAGCGGGTGTGCATCCTCGGCGCAGCAGAGGGTCGCGCGGGGCCTCCGTCCAACACAAAAGCTCGGGAGTCCCTGCACGCAGGCTGCGACACCGAACCAGCACTGACACCGGCGCATCGCGTGCACTGTCAGTGGCAGCCGACAATGAGGAAACTAAGGAAATGCGTGTTGCGATACCCAAGTGCGGTGAGGCTCGGCATGTGCGCGTGTCAATTTGCGACGTTCCCGCACTTTCCGGACATCCAGTTGCCTAGACTTGTCTTCACAAACGAGACCGTCTGAGCCGGAGTTGAGTTTACCGGCTGAATTCGAAAGGCGATCTTTCATCCTGATACCTCGAGGAGGGCGGTTGTCCTGAACGTGCTAATGCCCAATTTGAGTAGAGAAACGCGTAGCGATGATCTCACCGGCATGTCCAAGACTATCTGTTTAGCAGGAGGGGAGACTGGGGCCGAGATTATACAGGTGGTGCCACTTTGCGTGGAAGGGCGACTGGGGCCAAGATTATACAGGTGGTGTGAAACTCAAAATGCAAAACAGACGAAGCCTATGCAGACTAATTCATTGTTTTCGATTCTTTCGGACGGAGGGGCATAAATCAGGACACTTTATACCTAAGAACCGGGGTCTACTTTTTTATTCCCAGGCCCCCTAATCGGTCCCAAGCCCTTTCTGTTTTCCTGTGCTGAGGATCAGTGACTTTCTAGCAGTAGATTAATTGCACACTCGTTACTGGTTCGGTACAGGCTTTTGTGCCCTTCCCCAAACACCGCTACGTCTCCCCCTCCTCCAGGTTAACTGTGCCGATGAGGAGAAAAGCAAATGTGCCCCTTGGAGCCCAAGGGGTTGTTTTGATGTTGACTTGTGTCCCTTGGAGCCAAAGGAGTGCCCTTACCTTTGGTCCGCAATAAATAAAAAATTTTAAAAAATTTCAGGTGGAAAACAACATAAGCCATTGAATAGACTTTAAGAGATTGGGGGACTTGAACAGGACTAAATATGAAACGTGAAAATTGTTGAGTATCAGCACGGAAACCACCCAGTTTCATTTTCTGTTCGTTTCAAATTGTACCGAGAGAGGGAAATCGCTGAGAAAGAGAAGTCGCTCTGACCAGCCTGATTCCAGGAATGGTTTTACCAGCGATGTCGACAGTTCTTGTTTTACGCAGATGCACCAATGATCCCGACACGGCCGTACGCGCAAAAGCCGAAACCCTCGGAAACGCTCATTTCTCAATACGACGGGTTTGGCGACTAATGAAGATGCTTCAAGAGGGTTTGCGACGTGCTGTGCACTACTCACTTCAAGTAATCATTACAAAGGTATCACTTTCTTGCCGTGGGGCTCCGGAGGACCTCTTTCTGTTTAAATCGCTGCACCAGTCTGAAAATGTTATCATAACTGTTTTAATTTAATGGCACATCAAATCATGACGACCAATGCATCGCTAACTCCTATTCAGTCCAAAGAAATTTCGAACATAGATAAAATTTGAGAAAGCCCGCCAGGACTTGAACTCAGGACGTATCGCCCGAGAAGCGACCACTCCACTTCAGCCACTTATCTGTGGCACAGGTTTGGCAGTCCAGTTCAAATTGTACATAACATTAGCTTCGACGTTCTATATAATGTAGCGTCCCTGGGATTCCCCTGATTTCTGCCCGCCCTCACCTGAGCTGGCGGCAACCTGGGAGGTGGGCCGCAACGCCCCCTATATCCAGCAGTCCGACGTCGATTAAACCGTGAGCCACCTTCAACCCCTACCCCAATAAACCAAATAACCCCACCAAGTGATATTAGAGCTTCAACGAACTAAAACCTTTGGATTCTACGCCATCATTTAATGGAAAACTGCGGAATTCGACGATAGGATTTAATAATTTCCCATCGTCGAATATCTTGAGAAGCAAGCAAGAGCGATGATTAGCCAGCACGGGAGACGCGAGCGCCTAATAAAGTCATCTTGAAGATGGGACACGATTTGGATCTTTTTTACCTTCATCCAAAAGCACGGCTACGATGGCCACGTTCTGAGAGTTGGGCGTCAGTCAGCACTTCAGATCAGCTCATTATACGGTATTCATCTGAGAACAGCCAAAGCTAGCAATTGGCTTACACGTAACCACTCTCGACCCTGCCCCTCCCCCTTAACACCGGAGGAAATTAATGCAAACGTCTCCCGGTCTACTAAATATTAGTGGAGCTCAGCGTAATTAATATTGCATAGCGACCTGTTCTACTAATGGCTTTCTACATCACAATGGAAGATATTTCTTTGCAACGCTCAAATCTCGCCCGTTATATACTCTCCGTCGTTCCCTTTCTTAACCAATATCAATCTCCAAAACTTCATTTTTCGGAAATAACCACAAAACGGTGCCCCTTACAAGATTTCAAAGCATGCACCAACAACGAACATGAAGTTCGTCAACACGTCCCATGGGGCCAGCTGATTTTAAGGGTCAGCTCCGATACAGATTCCGGATCGGGACGCAAATATATTTCTGCCGAAATTGGCTTTCCCTAGATCAGGCTCACTTCGCACAGGCTCACCTCGGGATTTGCCTAAGCGTTGCCTGGGTGGCTCACAGCGGGGGTCGCCACCGCACATTCTGCACACCAGATCAACCCGCCTCGTGCAAAGTGGATGCATCGACGAGAAACACGCCTAGAATATTCCAGATTTGTCACGGCAAAAGTACAGGGAGCTGCACCACAAAACCTGGTTGGAATACTACAGCCGTTCCAGCTCCACCTCCCTAGTCTTTTTTTCGATTTCGAGAAAATATTATCTATTTTGATACAGGCTAAAATCATGGATACGTGGTGCACCGCAAATTCTTCACCGTCTGCGTTTCATAATGACGTCCAACGGAAAATAGGTATCTCTCGTTGCTTATGCACTAGAGATACTGTTTTCCTTAACACGGCAGCGCACAACAGTAAAACGCCTTTGTTAGCAGTCACGGAGTGGACGCTTTGGTTTCAGAATGGCAAGTAAAGGTTGGCTCCAAAATAGTATGATGGTTCACCGTTATTCTTATAAACGCAACAGAATCAGTTCATTCGGGAATCAATGATCTCCTTCAAATACATTTACATGGCACACAATACAAAACCGACGGGGAAATATTAAAAAGTAATTTAGGTGTTTTTCTCATCTTTAACTTCCTAAAAAAGTTAACTCGACGTCAACTACAACTTCTTTCCAACTTTGAATAAAATAAGAGTCCAACTTTGGACTTTTTCCAACTTTTTTAAAGAGAGCTTTTGTAGAACCTCACGCGCATTCCAACTAGGAAACTTCTCAGAATGCTTGTTCAGAGAGTTTTGTAAGATCTCGGGCAAACTGACACCCTTAGTTTGTAGGGTTAGATGTGTTCGAAAAATTGATAAGTACATATTATTGAATTAATTCTGCTCGCCATGAGCGCAATTTTCATTCTGGTTTGCAGATATATAAACTCTTGCATTACCATTCGCAGATCCAAATTTTTCATTAGAGTAGTGATCGGACCGGGCCGGGCCAGGCCGAGTCGCTCATACGTAAAACATATCCATATGTAGGGACAGACCACGAGAGTGCTGCACGTCCGCTCGGTAAATAAAAACAAACAAACAGGAACCGGGCCCTAATCAGAGAACGGGTCTGATTAAATACAAATAAGGTATCAAAATGTCAACTTCTTAATCTCATAAAATACCATCACAAAGCTTGAGCTTAGACGTTTAATTATCATTATCGCAACAAGTTCATCCATTGAATCATCTGTCCAACACACACATAACAAGAACGAGCAGATAATTTGACGTGAATGGCGCCACCTACACTACCGGAGGACCCTGAAGCGCCGTAACAGCCGCACCGGCGCCACCAGAGCGGCCAGCCCGAGTAGGCGCACGTTGCGCCGGTACCACTGCAGGTTGTAGCGGCGGTGTTTCTCGCGGTGGCGCTCCATAAAGTCGCGGTAGAACACTGCCATCTGGTCGTCACTGACGGTCGACGTAGCCTGCTGCTCCACGAACCGGCGCCGCTCCTGCCGGCCGCGGCCGCGGCGGTAAAGTACGAAAATCACCAAGGGTCGCCCGCTCAGATGCGAACATATCGGACAGATTATACAGTCTACCACAAAACACCAGTTGCGTCATGTTCGAGAATTTACGAGTGGCCTCATGTTCAACATATTGACTGGAATAGAGAATTTAGCACACGCCCCTGATCACAACTTCTCAACTATCCAGATAGCGCAGAGACAGCTAAGACTTTCAGTTTCCGAGAAGTTTCCGAGAAACGATATATCCCGTTGCCCACACAGATGGAAGGGAAGGTGGATTATCTATAAACAAATGCTAGTTTGATAATAACGTTGAAAAATGTCCAGGGTATAATGCACAAGGACATACGAATAAACTTGGGGGCTGACTTGTGAGATATCTCCATCAAGTTCTCCATGGGCATGGGTAACTCTTTTAAGTCACAAATCAATTCTCGGAATGCCTGCTGGAGGTACGGTGCTCACCGTCAGCCAATCAGAAACGTACCTGCGAACTTAGAATTCAATAAAAAACATAACACAATCGATCAGAACAGTAGAAAAAACTGATCAACAAAGGTATCATCACTCTACTGATTTATATGCAAATTAACCAAACCGATGACCATCGCTAAACCCAGGTGCCCCCAGCTTCATATGCATGTGGAGGAGGACTGGGGGCGCATTTACTCCAGCATTCTATTATGAACTATTCGGACTCAGCCTTTTTTCATCCCTTACCTTTTTGAAAGATTTATTGTGTTGTTTCCAGTATGTGTGATTCCATTCCAGAACACTGGCTTGGTTTACCCTCAGCATTTTTTCAATTCTTGTCTCATTTTCCGGCACATACTGACGAACAGGGCGAAGCTTGGAAATTGGGTCTGGGGGACCGATCCAGTCCTCAGATATCTTATCTGGTAGAAACGGAGACTCCGGCTGTCTTTGCTTGGCCATGGCTCGACAGTTCTAGAAATATGATTTTTCTGTCCCAGGGCCAAAGAAATGCATTAGTTTTCGGTATGAATAACATATTTGTGAACATAAGGAACAAAATGGTAACAGTTTAACAGACCAATAGATCACAAGGGATGGAGGCTTATATATATATATATATATATATATATATATATATATATATATAGAGGTTATAAAGAACTGTGTAGTTATACAAACTGACTATTGTACCATCCACAATACACCCATGACTATTCCAATTTGACGTCATAAAGACAATTGAACGTATTGGAGAAGGGAGTAAAACTGAGTCAGTAAGACTCAAATTCCTGTACTGTAAAAACGATTCAACGAAAGTAACATATTGATAAATAAGGCACATGTTGATATGACTATTAACATGTGTGCCTGGCGCCTCGGAGCCACCCTCCCCCACCTACTCTTCCTATGTGGGCGGAGAATTGTTCGCAAGCGAAAACGCTGCCTGGCTACATTCAAGAGGATTCAATGCATTGATTGGTGAAATATTTTGAAAATCTAGTGATATCAAAAGCAATAGCAAATAGCAATGCAATTACTCATGGCATGAACTTTTACTAACTGAAAATTTCATTAAATATGTAAAACTACAGCCATCAAAATGTGTGAACTCCACAACCAGCAAATCATCAACAACAGAGACCCAGATGGAGAGAGGATTTACTCTGAAGAGTTAAAAAAACCAACTCCACCCTCCACTATGATGTAGTGTGGCCGGTAAGAGCAGGAGACCGTAGCACAGGTGGCTAAGCTAACCAGTAGCGCCTCTGATCATCAGTCACCACCGAAAACGCCCAGCAGTCAAGCCAGCCGCTATGTGGCAAGTGGAACAGCCCAGGGGCGAGGGAATGAGGGGCGACACACCAAGGCAGCAGTGAAGGCAAAAATTACAATGCATTAATTCATGACATGACATGACATGCCATTTTCACAACATTGTGATAATGTTGCTGTGTTACTAGGGAGGGCAAAAATTAACGTTTTACTTTATGACGTTATTTACAAAGGGATCAACATGAAACTCAAGAACACCACGCTTCGGAACACGCTGATTCTGTTAGTGAAAACGGTGAGTCGCCAGCTACTATGGTTCCGGAGCATGGGCTTTTCAGCAGGCCAAAAAGTAACGTTTTACGATATAACGTTGAAGTTAAGGTAAGGATTGATATGAAACTCAAGAAACCCGTTATTTAAAATTTATGACGTTTTTAGTGAAAACCGTAAGTCTCTAGCTGCTATGGTTGCGGAGCATGGGCTTTTCCGCATGGCAAAATTAACGTTCTACGTTATAACGCTGTTATTTACCGCGGGATCAACATGAAACTCAAGAATACCACGTTTCGGACCACGCTGATTCTATAACCCTAGTAGCTCACAACATTGTTACGATGGTCATGGACATATTGTCTAAGCAATATTGTCATCACAACATTGCTTCAAAATTGTGACAATATTGCGGCAAAAATATTTGTGAATGTAATATTGTCACAATATTTAGCCGACATTGTGGATACCACCAAACAAAGTGCTAAGAATACCTGAACTCAACGCTGGGTCGGCAATATTGTATTCACGCTTCCACAATGTTGTTGATACAAATTACAACCAAGTGGCATTTGTGGAGGAAATACATTATTTGAAATAAGACACAGGCATGTTTGATCCAGTACTCCAAGCAGCCCCTCTATATCAAATAAAAATGATAAAAAACATTGTGAGTACAACATTGTGACAATATTGCAGCAATATTGAAAATTGAAAACATGACTTAATTGTGACAGTATTATTTAAAAAAAATATTGCAAAGACGCAATTGACATGGTTATGTGATGATAAAATTAAAACATCGCTTTTTCAGCATACGAGATAAACTCTCTTCGTTACAGGAACCTTCCGCTGCGAGACATTCAGCTCTGGGCGAAAGGTTGGCAGATTTAGGCAGTATATTATGGCTCCAGGAACGTATACTTTGTTGTCATTCCAGTGATATTGTAAAAAGAATGTGTGTGACGATGTTGAGAAACAATATTGCGGCAAAATTGGGAAAACAACCTTGTGACAATCTTGTAGCGGTAACAGTGTAACAATAGAAGTGAAGTGCACTCGATAGTTTCATTTGGACTGTCACAGATGATTAGCATGGAAAATACAGGACAGTTGCGTCACAACCCAACACCGAAAAGCCCTGGTGAGAAGCAGAGCTCCCTCAAAGCTGCGAGGCCTTCCGCCGGTTAATTCAATTTTTCGGCCGGCTAATTCACTATTTGTGTCTGTGTTTGGCCACATGCATTATCACACAATGGTGTGGTATGCAGGTTCTGTATATTCGCACACTAGGTGCTCCGCGCCGGCCATGTCACCAGACCGGAGCCAACCAATGAGATGCCATGTTAAGCGTGACGTCATGGCATCTACCGTGGCTTGACCCGGTATCTTGGGCTTGATCTGCCTCACGAGTCGGGCAGTCTGCACGCGGCACTGGCCGGCGGCGTGTGTCAATAGCATACGACTGCAATAAGCTGCTCAACGCTCTCGGGTCGGGCAATCTGCGCGCGACACTGGTCAGCTGTGTGCGTCCACATGGTCTGGCTGCAATAAACTGCTCAACGGAAACTCGAGACTTATTTCTGACGGACTCGAACAAATGTGACGATTATCAGTAATATGGACATTCCCACGATATTGGGAAACAATATTACAACTATATCAGAAAACAATATTGCAAGTACTTTGCATATCAACATCAATACAACATATCCGCAACTTGTCCACGACATTGCAGCAAGGTGGAGGCATTGTTTTGACAACATTGTCCTAAAAACATAATAACGGTATTGCCACATGTTTATAATATTGTCACGATATTACAACAATGTTGTAGCAGTATTTTCCTAGAAATAATGCCCAAACAATATGGTTACAATATTTCTGCAACATTGCTAGAACAGCAAGGCATTATGGCAAAAAATAATATGTGTGAAAAGGGAGAGCTAAACGTATTTGGAGAGCCATGTGTGGCAATAACACTATTAAAACACGATTTTATGAGGATATCATGTTTATTACAGAAATATACAGATATTTCACTTTCCGTACTGTTGTACAGACAATATAGTCACAACATTGTGAGAATGTTGCTGTTTTTCTAAGGTAGCAAAAACTGCAAGTCACTAGCGACTATGGCTGCGGAGCATGGGCTTGTTCGCAGGGCAAATTAAAATTGGCGTTTTACGTTGTTATTTATGTGGGATCAATATGAAACTCAAGAATACCACGTTTCGGACCACACTGATTCCCCTAGTAACACAGTAATATTGTCACAATGTTGTGAAAATGTTACGAATATATTGTGACAACATTGTCCGACAATGTTGCCAAAAATATTTTTTGTGGACACGGGACAATGCTGTGACTATATTGTCTGGATAACATTACGGAAAGTCAAATGTCGTTATAATTCCTTATTTTAATACAAAATCCCTACAAAAGTACGTGTTAATAGCAGAATTGTTACGCAAGAGTATCCAAGTACTCCTTTGTCTCCTATTCCAGAGACATTATTTTTTTCCATAATGCCTTGATTTGATAGCAATGTTGCAGAAATATTGCAAAAATGTTATTTGGGGCATTATTGCTTAGAAAGTATTGCTACAACATTGGTGCAATATCATGGAAATGTTAACCTATTGTGGCAATATTGTTTATGTTGTTGTGACAATGTTGTTAAAACATTACCTCCCCTTCACTACAATGTTGTGGATATGTTGCGGATATGTTGTATAGATGTTGATATGACAACATGCCTGCAATATTGGTTTTCAATATGGCTGTAATATTGCTTCCTAATATCGTGGGAACGTCTACATTACTGATCATCGTCACATTCGTTCGAATCCGTCAGGAAGAATGCTGGAGTTTCTGTTGAGCAGTTTATTACATTCGGACGATATGAATACACTGCAGCCGGCCAGTGCCGCGCGCAGATGACCCGACCCGTGAGGCGTTGAGTAATGTATCGCAGTCGGACGATATGAACACACGCGGCCGGCCAGTGCCGCACACAGATGGCCCGACCCATGAGGCAAAGAACAGTTTATCGTAGTCGGACGATGTGAACACACGGGGCCAGCCAGTGCCGCGCGCAGACGGCCAGAACCATGAGTGTTATAATCCCGTTATGCTCTGCGGCTTCGTCTCGCGCACACGTAAATGTTCTGTGCAGTAGCAGGCTGTGCTAGGCTCGACTCTCACCGAATGCAAACACACACCGACCACGGTCACCGCCGCCGGCCAAGCCCGGGAGGGGCAGCGCAAGCACGCCGGCCGGCGGGGGATCACAACATCTCGCCCCAAGACGATTGCTGCATATAATTAACATGAACCTCTTGATGGGACAAAATGCAGCAGCAACTTGTCTTCACACACATATGCGAATCGTTTGAAACACACTAATCATACGAGCGGTCGTTGCAGCGGACCTGGAGGTGCTGGGGCTGCCGACGGCCGCGTCGGCTGGATCTGTCTGGCTGGCCGGGGCGGGAAGTTGTGCCTGCTGCAGCGACACCAAACGTTCCATCATTGGTGGGAGTCGCTCCTCCCGCTCCGCCAATAGCTGCGCCTGTTGCAGCAACAGCTGAGACAGTTTCTCCACATCACCCATATTTAGCACTGAAGCGCAGAACAATAGGAGCGAAAACTAAACACTAACACAATTCACGACCGCGCCATGTTATAATCCCGTTATGCTCTGCGGCTTCGTCTCGCGCACACCGAAATGCTCTGTGCAGCAGCAGGCTGTATTAGGCTCGCCTCCCGAGCACCGACTGCCGTGACCACATGCATGCAAACACACACCGGCCACGGTCACATCCGCCGGCCAAGCCCAGTAGGGGCAGCGTAAGCACGCCGGCCGGCGGGGGATCACAACAATGAGACGCTGAGCAGTTTATCGCAGTCGGACGATGTGTACACACGCACCCGGCTAGTGCCACGTGCAGACTGCCCGACCTATGAGGCGGGTCAGGCCACGGTAGATGCCATGACGTCACGCTTGACATGACATCTCATTGGTTGGCGCCGGTCCGGTGACATGGTCGGAGCGGAGCACCTAGTGGTGCGAATATACAGAACCCGCACAACGTTGTGAGATAAGACGTGTGACCAAACCAAACAGTGAAAAAATAGAAGAATTAGCCGGTGGAAAAATTGAATTAGTCGGCGGAAGGTCTCGCAGCTTTGAGGGAGACACACTTTCACCAGGGCTTGTCGGTGTTGGATTGTGGCGCAATTGTCCTTTATTTTCCATCCCCATCATCTCTGACAGTCCAGATGAAATTATCGAGTGCACTCCGCTTCCATTGTTACACTGTTCCCGCTACGACATCGTCACAAGGTTATCTCGAAATTTTGCTGCAATATTGTTTTCACAACATCGTCACAAACATTGTTTTCATAACATCGCCGCAATGACAACAAAGTATACGTTGCTGGACCCACAATATACCGCCTAAATTTTCAAACGTCGCACCCAGAATTGAATGTCTCACTGCACTAGTTTTATTATAGCATAAGCATGTCAATATTGTTTTTGGAATATTGTTACAATAATGCTGTCACAATATTGCTGCAAAGTTGTTGCAGAAACATTGTCACAATGTTGCACTAACAATGTTTTTATCGTTTTTATTCGATATTGAGGGACTCCTTGGAGCACTGGATCAAACATGACTATGTCGAATTTCAAATCATGCATTTTTTACAAATACCTCTAGGTTGTATCAACAACATTGTAGAAACATTTATACAACATTGCCACTCCCACGTTGAGTTAAGGCGTTCTGAGCACCTTGTTTGGTTGTATCCACAATGTACGCTAAATATTGAGACAATATTACACCCAAAATAGTTTTGCCCTCAATATTGTGACAATGTTAAAGCAAATGTTGTGATGACAATATTGTTTAGACAAGATATCCACAATCATTGTCACAATGTTGTGTACTACTAGGTTCCAATAGTGAAAACGGTGAGTCGCTAGCTATTATGGTTGCGGAGCATGGGCATTTCCGCAGGAAAAAAGGTTTTACGTTTAACGTTGTTGTTAATGTAAGAATTGGCATGGAACTAAAAAAAAACGCTTATTTAGAATTTATAACATTTTTTGAGACAACTGCAAGTCTCTAGCGGCTATGTTTACGGAGGATGGGCTTTTCCGCAGGTCATTTTCCGCCGCTAAGTCCCAGCCCCTGAAAATCCAACCAAGAATCCCACACATTGCATGCGAAACCTACCCACAAAGAAGAGTTGTCTCCTCCGATTGGCCTCCGATAATAATGGATTGCCCAATTTGTTTTGGATTCAATTGTAGTAAGTGCGTCAGGTACAAGATACCTTTACTTAAAGGTACGTTCAAGAGGCATTCCTTTACGCTTGACTGACGTCACAAGGGCGTGGAGGAGTTCCTTCACCTTTGGGCCGTCTGTCAAACTGCTGCTAATGCCACTGCCCGCTTATGAATTTGTGAGAATACACGGTAATGAAGTTTATCTCAAGTGCAATAAATAAGCATTTGATCTTCGATTCTGGGCCTCTTTTTGCAAAAAATGGATATTTAATCATTTACATTTCCCATACTATTTGCTATGAAGTGTGACGTCACATCCACTGATCTGCGCTTAGGATGAACTCGTGGAAGACGTCCGCACGCCACGAAATCCGAAACCCGATTTACAGCTGATAAAGCGTAAAATTCGTAGAAAACAGATGGCACATTGAAAATATCATTAATCAAACTTTGAATGACAAAAAAATCAAATTTAAAAGTCACGTGACTAAAAATAACCTTTTCTTTCAAGTCAATTCTATCTGTAAGAACCGTGGTCAATTCAAGTAATTCTACCCTCAAGCTACCAAAGTTAAAGGGAGATACGCGAAAAAATTATTGGCTATATCAAAAGGTTACAAAAAGTTGTTTCAGAAGTCCTATTCTCATTTTTGCGAATTCGGCCTGCAAATGCCTTAAATTGCTCTCAAAGTCAACATTTCTAGACGACTTTACCGGTACACCTCATATCGATGTATATGACGTACACACGGCTAAGGCTATCAATTTCTCTAAGAATTAGGTCATATCTATCCTAAACAGTGATGTAGAACTTTGAACTACTACAGAAAAAATTACTTTAGAAAAACAACATTCCAAAACTCTTTTGAAACAGAAATATAGGGCTTAAAAGAAATCACAATTAACCAATCAGAAGTCTACGAATTCTCAAACCGGGGTCACGTGACCTATCTGACGCAAAAATTTTGTCAACCTGGGGCCGAAGCAGAAAATGACTCAAGACCCGAGGCACGAAACCGCTGAAGACTTGAGTAATTATGTTTTTTTCGTTTCTAGGGCAAACTAATTCATTTTGTAGTTTTTAAAAACTTTTTAAAATTAATTCAAATACAAATACAAGAAAACAGACATTTTATTATAAAACATTACTTTTCAACTTTAAATAGTTTTCGCAAAGTAAGTGATGGGTATGGGCATGGGTAAGTGATGGCCGTTTTATCGAAATCGTTAACCTATTTCGATAAAGTGACCTCCCAAAATTTTGCCGAAGATGCAAAAATAATTGATAGTTTCGTTATCAGGATTTTTCAAATAGCAAGAAACCACAATAATAATTTTTTTTCGCGTATCTCCCTTTAAAGGGAAATGTGGCACCTTGGTCGAATCCTGGAATTTAGTGTAATTAGGCGTACTTTTAGTCAAAAATAGTGAAAACACTCATGATTTCTCTGAAAAAATGTACAATAAGCTCAGCATTTGTTTTTTAAAAATACTCCTCTAGAAAAAGAAATAAATATCAGACTGTGGATGATGTCACGATCTGGCAACCACTACCATACTTGAAACGCTTCAAGGGCTTCGATTGGCTGATGCTCATCGTGACGTCAGCATATGTTGTCAAACCAGTAGCTCACAACAATGGCCGCCGGCGACGGGGGGCTGAGGGGGCTGGTTTCAGGTAGGTTTTAGCTTTTTTCTACGGAAATATCGAGTTCCAAGTTAAATGAAATATGGAGTACCGTGTCTTCCGACCTGCTTTACAACTTGGCTATCTCAGTTAAAATCACGTTGCGAAAGTGCCACATTACCTTTAAAGGGAATGTGGCACCTTGTTCGAATCCTGGAATTTAGTGTTATTAGGCGTACTTTTAGTCAAAAATAACGAAACCACTCACGATTTCTCTGAAAAATGTACAGTCTGTTGCGAAAGTATCGTTCCGTTCCAGGGGTGTCCGACCAGGCGGAAATATGAAGTTTGGGAACCACATGTCTGAGGGCGTGGCCTGTTCGGCTGGTCGACCTCCCCAGCGGTTAGCGGGTCGGACCGATGAGGCTGGGGTCAGCCGGGAGGGGTGCGGTGACCCATTGCTTTCACTTTCAGTCGTGGAAACTCCTGTATTTGAGCCTCCCCA
>JAOTON010001923.1:0-148641 GCA_034440635.1 Lepas anatifera | reverse complement strand
ATATACCACAGGCAGACATGTGCGTAGGCAGTGGGGGCAGGGCAAGAGTGTATGCAGTGGGGGCGGGCATGTGTATATACAATACAGGGACAGGCATGTATATATAAACTACAGGGCAGACATGTGCACGTAGGGCAGTGGGGGCAGGCATGAGTGTATGCAGTGGGGGCGGGCATGTAGCCTTATACAACTACAGGGCAGGCATGTGTATACTACAGGGCAGACATGTGCACGTAGGCAGTGGGGGCAGGCACGCCAGAAGTGTGCACAGTGGGGGCGGGCATGTGTATATACACTACAGGGCAGGCATGTGTATATATACTCACAGGGCAGACATGTGCTGTAGTACAGTGGGGGGCAGGCATGAGTGTGGCATGCAGTGGGGGCGGGCATGTGTATATACACTTACAGGGCAGGCATGTGTATATATACTACAGGGCAGACATGTGCGTAGAGCAGTGGGGGGCAGGCATGAGAGTGTGATGCAGTGGGGGGCGGGCATGTGTATATACACTACAGGGCAGGCATGTGTATATACCACAGGGCAGACATGTGCGTAGGCAGTGGGGGGCAGGCATGAGTGTACATGCAGTGGGGCGGGCATGTATATATATACACAGGGCAGGCACGGTTATATGGCATGTGTATATACACTACAGGGCAGGCATGTGTATATATACTACAGGGCAGACATGTGCGGCAGGCAGTGGGGCAGGCATGAGTGTATGCAGTGGGAGCCAGGCATGTGTATATACACTACAGGGGCAGGCATGTGTATATATACTACAGGGCAGACATGTGCGTAGGCGAGTGGGGGCAGGCATGAGTGTATGCAGTGGGGGCGGGCATGTGTATATACACTACAGGGCAGGCATGTGTATATATACTACAGGGCAGACATGTGCGTAGGCAGTGGGGGCAGGCATGAGTGTATGCAGTGGGGGCGGGCATGTGCATATACACTACAGGGCAGGCATGTGTATATATACTACAGGGCAGAACATGTGCGTAGGCAGTGGGGGCAGGCATGAGTGTATGCAGTGGGGGCGGGCATGTGTATATACACTACATGGGCAGGCATGTGTATATATACCATAGGGCAGACATGTGCGTAGGCAGTGGGGGCAGGCATGAGTGTATGCAGTGGGGGCGGCATGTGTATATACACTACAGGGCAGGCATGTGTATATATACCACAGGGCAGACATGTGCGTAGGCAGTGGGGGCAGGCATGGAGTGCCAGCTATGCAGTGGGGCGGGCATGTTATATACACTACAGGGCGGGGCATGTGTATATATACTACAGGGCAGACATGTGCGTGAAGGCAGTGGGGGCAGGCATGAGTGTGTATGCAGTGGGGCGGGCATGTGTATATACACTACAGGGCAGGCATGTGTATACATACACTACAGGGCAGACATGTGCGTAGGCAGTGGGGGCAGGCATGAGTGTATGCAGTGGGGGCGGGCATGTGTATATACACTACAGGGCAGGCATGTGTATATAACTACAGGGCAGACATGTGCTTAGGCAGTGGGGCAGGCATGCGTGTATGCAGTGGGGGGCAGGCATGTGTATATACACTACAGGGCAGACATGTGCTTAGGCAGTGGGGGCAGGCATGCGTGTATGCAGTGGGGGCGAGGCATGTGTATAACACACTACAGGGCAGACATGTGCTTAGGGGCAGTGGGGGCAGGCATGCGTAGTATGCAGTGGGGGGCGGGCATGTGCATATACACTACAGGGCAGGCATGTGTATATATACTACAGGGCAGACATGTGCGTAGGCAGTGGGGGCAGGCATGAGTGTATGCAGTGGGGGCGGGCATGTGTATATACACTACAGGGCAGGCATGTGTATATATACCTACAGGGCAGACATGTGCGTAGGCAGTGGGGGCAGGCATGAGTGTATGCAGTGGGGGCGGGCATGTGTATATACACTACAGGGCAGGCATGTGTATATATACTACAGGGCAGACATGTGCGTAGGCAGTGGGGGCAGGCATGAGTGTATGCAGTGGGGGCGGGCATGTGCATAAACACTACAGGGCAGGCATGTGTATATATACTACAGGGCAGACATGTGCGTAGGCAGTGGGGGCAGAGCATGAGTGTATGCAGTGGGGGTGGGCATGTGTATATACACTACAGGGCAGGCATGTGTATATATACTACAGGGCAGACATGTGCGTAGGCAGTGGGGGCAGGCATGAGTGTATGCAGTGGGGGCGGGCATGTGTATATACACTACAGGGCAGGCATGTGTATATATACTACAGGGCAGACATGTGCGTAGGCAGTGGGGGCAGGCATGTGTATGCAGTGGGGGGCGGGCATGTGTATATACACTACAGGGCAGGCATGTGTATATATACTACAGGGCAGACATGTGCGTAGGCAGTGGGGGCAGGCATGCAGTGTATGCAGTGGGGGCGGGCATGTGTATATACACTACAGGGCAGGCATGTGTATATATACTACAGGGCAGACATGTGCGTAGGCAGTGGGGGCAGGCATGCGTGTATGCAGTGGGGCGGGCATGTGTATATACACTACAGGGCAGGCATGTGTATATATACTACAGGGCAGACATGTGCGTAGGCAGTGGGGGCAGGCATGCGTGTATGCAGTGGGGGCGGGCATGTGTATATACACTACAGGGCAGGCATGTGTATATATACTACAGGGCAGACATGTGCGTAGGCAGTGGGGGCAGGCATGCGTGTATGCAGTGGGGGGGCATGTGTATATACACTACAGGGCAGGCATGTGTATATATACTACAGGGCAGACATGTGCGTAGGCAGTGGGGGCAGGCATGCGTGTATGCAGTGGGGGCAGGCATGTGTATATACACTACAGGGCAGGCATGTGTATATATACTCACAGGGCAGACATGTGCGTAGGCAGTGGGGGCAGGCATGCGTGTATGCAGTGGGGGCGGGCATGTGTATATACACTACAGGGCAGGCATGTGTATATATACTACAGGGCAGACATGTGCGTAGGCAGTGGGGGGCAGGCATGCGTGTATGCAGTGGGGCGGGCATGTGTATATACACTACAGGGCAGGCATGTGTATATATACTACAGGGCAGACATGTGCGTAGGCAGTGGGGGCAGGCATGCGTGTATGCAGTGGGGGCAGTCATGTGTTTACCCAGCAAATAACCTGCATGTGTATGTCCGGCAAAGGGCGGGGATGTGCATGTCCGGCAAAGGGCGGGGATGTGTGTATGCAGCGAGGGGGAGGTTGGCGTGCTGCGAGCAGGTATGCAGGAGGAGGCAGGAAGGTATGTATTCAGGAGATGACCGGTGTTTATGTGGGAGAGGACAGGCGCATGTGCATGAGGGGGAGAGCAGGCCATTGTGCATGAGGGGAGAGCAGGCCGGTATGCATGATGGAGAGCAGGTGAGTAGGATGCATTAACGGGTAAGGATTGCCGTGTGCTGGACGTTTTTTAGTCGTGTATTCGTGTATAATATATTGATTTTTGTATCATCGCACGGAATCTGCTAGCCTTGCAGTGGTCATATTGCTTCACCGCCGGGGTGCCTAGATGGCAGCACCACTGACAGCTCGTCTTTTTCAGAGATACGTAAACAATTTGGCCATCGGCTATTTTCGATGTTGAGCTTAATCTGCATGATTGTGGTCGGTGTGGGGCAGGACGCATGCGCCAAGCTCACCAACGGAGGGGCGAGACCTTTTCTGGTGGGTTGGCTGGTTTTTGTGTTGGTCTGGTTTGGCATGCATGCTGCTGCCTCTTTCATTTGGAAAAGTACCGGCGGCGTTACGGTAGCAGTTTTTTTTTGCAAAGTTAAATATCACCTTTTCTTGATGCTGTTGTCACCTTGAGTCTCTGGAAGCTAGTTTTGGGGTTTACGTGCCAATCTGCTAGATTGCTTCCTTGTCATTATATAGCATTGGTATCAGTCAGGGAAAACGGAGAACGAAGTATCATTCCGAGTAATTAAACTCGTTGCCTTACCTGATTTATTTGTGATGTTTCGCTCAGTTACGCTTTTCAGTGCGCCTGGCTGTTGGGCTCTTGTTGTCACCTTATGCTGTTTTGTTTTGTCTCTGCACCTGTCTGGCTTTCCAGTGGCGAGTCTGAGAAATGGTTTGAGGCATGACATATTCCGTAATCAAAGGACCTGTTCGTACCCTCTGGCTCTTTTTTGCTCAGGGTCAATTTGTAAAACTGACTGCTGGGCTGTTATTAAGTTATGCATATGAAATAATTCACGGCTTTGTTACATGTGGCGTTTCTGCTGTAACCATCCCTATCAAATTTCACGTTGCAAACTGCGTTGAACCCCACCCTCATATTTTGTCTGTTATCGAACTACTTGGAAAAACGTGCAGATCTGTCCGCTCCTTCACCGTGCCGTCAGCCGGCCTCTGTCCGCTCCTTCACCGTGCCGTCAGGCGGGCTCTGTCCGCTCCGGCAGGCTCTGTCCGCTTTTTCACCGTACTGTCAGGCGGACTCTGTCTGCTCCGGCAGGCTCTGTCCGCTTTTTCACCGTACTATCAGGCGGGCTCTGTCCGCTCCTTCACCGTGCCTCTGTGGTGCCGTCAGGCGGGCTCGGTGCGCTCCTCGGATCTGGAATGGATGCTGATTCAGGCAGCGGACGCCCTGATGGCCGACCTGGTGCCCTGACACTGCACGTGTACGGCTCGCACGTGCTCCGCACCTGTCTGGAGTGTCTGGCCGGCTTTCGGTTCCCCAGCTGGGCCGCAGCCGCAGCAGTCAGGAGCAGCGGTGGCGGGACAGTAGTGAGGAGGTCAAACTCAGTATAGACAGGTCGCCGATCACGCTTATAGGCAAACTCGTTCAGATGACCAAGGCGGTGAAAAACTGCGGCCACCTCAGAGGTGAGATAATGTGAAGGGAGACCGAAGTTATTGGGTAGAATTTTACCGGTGGGTGTCACTTTGGGATTTTTTTGCCCTCGGATCGACTGGGGGTAATTTCTACATTAAAGATGCTCCCGGTGTTCGTTTTTGGATTGTGCAGAGATATGTTTGTCAGCGAAATATTTGCAACGTTGTATTAAGGGATTAGATATGTTACGAGATCTGATGAATATCTGAAACAATATCCGTATACGGAGTCGCCTGAGTGTTGATGCCGACCCTGTCTCTTGGCTAGATTACTGCTAGACTGGGAACCGAATCCAGTAATCCTCATTATTGGATTATAATCCTTATATAGTGCATTATTTCTCATGTCTGGTGGTTCTATTCAGTTCCAAGCCCATCATGGAAGAACTTTTCTATGACAGGTCTGCACTGGTCTGGTTTGGTACTCTGGGTCTTATCCGCGGTCCTGGCATCACCTGCCTGAACTCTGATGGTTGTGCACCCACATGGTAAACTATCGCCATTTGTATAGCCGCGTGCGCTGTTTCCGCCTCTTGAACGGCCCGTTCGTCCGCCCGGCAGACGGCCTCTCAGACCCCAACTTCTCGATACTGGTGCAGCTGCTGCTGCGGCTACTGCACGCGCGCTCCATGGAGAGACTCGTTCACAAGCTTGTGAAGCGTCTCTCTAAGTTGGGGTTCGGCGACTCAGCGCCGGCGCAGGGGTCGGATCCGGTCCCGGAAGTCTTCTACGACGGGCCCCGGCTGAGGGCGCTGGAGACGACGCTGGCCGTGTGCGACGAATCCAACTTCTGCCGGCTTCAGCGGAAGTACTTCAGCGGTCGCCTGCTGCCGCTGCTGACGACCAAATTGGGGTCGATGGCCATGCAGCGGCTGGCGGAGGCGTGTCCCAAAGCAGAGCTGGTGAGTGTGGCCCCGTCCCTCCCCGGAGCTGGTGAGTGGTGGCCCCGTCCCACCCCGGAGCTGGTGAGTGTGGCCCGGTCCCACCGCGGAGCTGGTGAGTGTGACCCCGTCCCACCCCGGAGCTGGTGAGTGTGGCCCCGTCCCACCCCGGAGCTGGTGAGTATGACCCCGTCCCTCCCCGGAGCTGGTGAGTGTGGCCCCGTCCCTCCCCGGAGCTGGTGAGTGTGGCCCCGTCCCTCCACGGAGCTGGTGAGTGTGACCCCGTCCCACCCCGGAGCTGGTGAGTGTGGCCCCGTCCCTCCCCGGAGCTGGTGAGTGGTGGCCCCGTCCCACCCCGGAGCTGGTGAGAGTGGCCTCGTCCCACCCCGGAGCTGGTGAGTGTGGCCCCGTCCCACCCCGGAGCTGGTGAGTGTGGCCCCGTCCCACCCCGGAGCTGGTGAGTATGACCCCGTCCCTCCCCGGAGCTGGTGAGTGTGGCCCCGTCCCTCCCCGGAGCTGGTGAGTGTGGCCCCGTCCTCCCCACGGAGCTGGTGAGTGTGACCCCGTCCCACCCCGGAGCTGGTGAGTGTGACCCCGTCCCACCCCGGAGCTGGTGATTGTGGCCCTGTCCCACCCGGAGCTGGTGAGTATGGCCCCGTCCCACCCCGGAGCTGGTGAGTATGACCCCGTCCCTCCCCGGAGCTGGTGAGTGTGGCCCCGTCCCTCCCCGGAGCTGGTGAGTGTGGCCCCGTCCCTCCACGGAGCTGGTGAGTGTGGCCCCATCCCTCCCCGGAACTGATGAGTGTGACCCCGTCCCACCCCGGAGCTGGTGATTGTGGCCCCGTCCCACCCCGGAGCTGGTGAGTGTGGCCCCGTCCCACCACGGAGCTAGTGATTGTGGCCCTGTCCCACCCGGAGCTGGTGAGTGTGGCCCCGTCCCACCCCGGAGCTGGTGAGTGTGGCCCCATCCCTCCCCGGAACTGATGAGTGTGGCCCCGTCCCACCCCGGAGCTGGTGAGTGTGACCCCGTCCCACCCCGGAGCTGGTGAGTGTGACCCCGTCCCACCCCGGAGCTGGTGAGTGTGGCCCCGTCCCTCCCCGGAGCTGGTGAGTGTGGCCCCGTCCCTCCCCGGAGCTGGTGAGTGTGACCCCGTCCCACCCCGGAGCTGGTGGAGTGTGGCCCCGTCCCTCCCCCGGAGCTGGCGAGTGTGGCCCCGTCCCTCCCCGGAGCTGGTTAGTGTGGCCCCGTCCCTCCCCGGAGCTGGTGAGTGTGGCCCCGTCCCACCCCGGAGTTGGTGAGTGTGGCCCCGTCCCTCCCCGGAGCTGGTTAGTGTGACCCCGTCCCACCCCGGAGCTGGTGAGTGTGGCCCCGTCCCTCCCCGGAGCTGGTGAGTGTGGGCCCCGTCCCTCCCCGGAGCTGGTTAGTGTGGCCCCGTCCCTCCCCGGAGCTGGTTAGTGTGGCCCCGTCCCTCCACGGAGCTGGTGAGTGTGGCCCCGTCCCTCCACGGAGCTGGTGAGTGTGGCCCCGTCCCTCCACGGAGCTGGTGAGTGTGGCCCCGTCCCTCCACGGAGCTGGTGAGTGTGACCCCGTCCCACCCCGGAGCTGGTGAGTGTGACCCCCGTCCCACCCCGGAGCTGGTTAGTGAGGCCCCGTCCCTCCCCGGAGCTGGTGAGTGTGGCCCTGCCCTGTTGTCACAATGTTGGTTCGCTGTGTCCCACTCTCCCATATCCCTCCAGTGTCTCGGTATCCTTTTCCTGTGTTTCCCTCCGTAACAGTCATTGTTTATCGAGAAACGCCAGAAACTCTCCTCATTGATTACAGTATATTGTGTGTCGTACACTATCAGGGAACCAAGACATTGCTAAGTGTTCCCATGGCCTCACAAAGGGTAGACCACGAATTTGACCTGACTTGTTTGTCGCAAATATGAGATCAATCCCTAATAGCGAAGTTTTGAGCCCAGCCACCCTTGGGATACCCAGTAGGTTTCATATTGATATGCTGAAATTTTAGAAGCAGTGTAAGCTTAAACTTTTTTGGAACTGGAGTTCACTTAAACTTGGCTTGTGATGTGAACCGACGTTGCATTCAATTGCAGTTCAGATGAAAAATGCGAAAAGATCAAGGAACAACTATTCTGAGTTTGGTGGCGCTGCGCGCTGCCGTTTTCCAGCCAGCTCGTTAAAACCTTGGGGATCAAAAAGATCCCAACCCTGACGAAGGTTTGTATGGCATCCGATACCTAAAGAAATGAAAGGACTTTCAAATATACATCAAATTCTCCAAAATTATGCTAAATTATATGCAGTATAGATGGCAGCACCTAATAAGCACTTCCACACCACTGTCAGCGGAAGCAGCAGTACGACACCCCGCAAAGAAATTCTCCCAGCGCAGATATCGCCGCTATAATGTCCTTCGCTGGTAGCCTTCGCGCTGATCGACCTATACTTACTTGTCCTGTGTGCCTTGTATTTTTGTAGTTCCATTACCTGTACTGTTTTCATGAACTGAAAATAGAGGAGCATCCGTCAGGTTAGGTAGGTAACGCCTTCTTGTATGGCTGGTAGTTGGAAGAGATCCTGGATGAACTGGAACCCGACAAGACTGCCACCTGGTGGTGGACTACGAGACTACCCATTGCACTGGCTGATGCCTGTGTCAGACTCTTCTCTCAGCAAGCTCGCTTCATGAAGGTCGGTGTTGGGGCTGTGCGCCATTGTGGGAGGTGTTGTAAAGTTGAGATGTGATGCTGCATGTTGCCAGGAAATGAAGGCGAAGACACCTCCGTCCAGCCCTGATTCGAGAAGTGGACGGAATGGTTCGTTTGGAATTCAGGGCAGTCATTGATCCCCCCTTCTGGCCCGATCATTTCAATGAGACTAGGAGGCTCGGTTATAGTGGGAAGTTGCTCATCGGTTTTTTTCATTTTAGCAAGTGCGAAGGACTTTGGTTCGAGTAAAAGCGCTCCCATTTATGTTGTTCAAATTGCGGCTGTTGCGATCCTCTCCTTTGGGGAAATTCTAGATAACTGCTCTGTCTTGTATCTGTGATACCTCTGTTTGGTGTATCTATCGCGTAAAGTTAATCAGATCTTGGGCCATAATGTGACTGTAGCCATGGGTGTGGATTGTTACCTCATGGGGTTCCCGAGTACCCCCATGAAACGTCGAAATAGTGTTAAGATCTGCCGTGGGAAGGCAAAAGACCGTAACTCGATTTTCTTAACTTTTCAGGAAAAGCAAAAAACCGTTTTTCTTCATAACTCTGGACCTAGTCAATTTTTTGTTTGAGTTTGATATCACCGGAATCGTTGAAATGAGCTGCATCTTTTGATGTAGGTCGTTTCATGCAAAACAAACTATATCTTTAAAAATTCAACAAACGTGTTTTGCCTTCCATCTTTTGGTCACAAACGTCAATATGAAATCAGGCAAAGGGCGTAGAAGCAGGCAAAAGACCGTAAATAAGCAGTTTCATTCATTCCAATACCAGGCAGAAGACCGTATCAACTGGATTCGTTCATTTTATGCCCAGTCAAGTCAGTCTAGGCAGCATTTGGTATGGGAGATTGAAACGTTGCCTCGCTACGGGATCAGACACTGTGTTTTCTGTACCACCCTTTAGTCAAGCTAAGGTCACTGAGCAACCTGAAAACCCAAATGACCGATGCAGGTCAGCTTCTGCATAACTATTGCTCAATGATGAGCAGTGGGCACTCGGGGCCAATATTCTATCGTCGGTATCTAGACGGGCTGAGGTAGATATAGCACAGCTTCGCATAAAAGGTACATTTAATAATCAAATTCCATCACATTTCAAGTGTGACTACCAAGAAAACGAAATGAGCTCGGATGACGTTAGGAAGAACGCATTCTAACCTCACTGCGATCAATCTCTATCCCATGAGATCACGTACTTTTGGAGACTTGTGATCTGCCCAGAACAAATTATTACAAACAAGTTGAATACAGAACAAGTTGAAATTATTCCTTCATAGATCAAGCGTTGTCCTTGTTGAGTTGTGCCTCGTTCTTTTGAACACAAGAGGATGACCACGCCGTAACTGAATCACCTTGATATGCGCCAAATATGGGCGTTGCCCATCCTCACTCAGCTTCTTTAACTTTGTCTGGCTTACAGCGTTTTCTGTATAGGAGAATGTCCTGGATGCATTTCTAGGATCACCAATGATTTCTTAATAGTGCTCTTGAAGTCCACTATGTCCACAGACCGATCCAACTTTCTTCAAGCTCTTATTGTAATCCCGATCACGTCAATGGCAGCCGATTGGCCGCCCTTGACGTGTAACACTTCTCGAAATACATCAAGTTCACTTTCCGAAGTTGTAAATATTTCGGGTGCACAGACTGGGTCAATGCTGTAATCAAAGTACAATGTTTTTTTGTGCACAGCGGCTGTTCAGCTTAAGGGTAAAATATTCAGTATAGCGATGGCCCTCCTCGAATCTAAAACAAGGAGAAGGTAAGTGCCAGTGGAGGAGGTGCCCCTAATCGTACTTCCCTCTGGAGAAGAACACCTGGTCACCGCCCCGGCGGAAAAACTGTGCAGCAGCACTCGCGCCGAGCTCGTTGTTATCCGTGCGGCGCCAGAGATGGACGGTGCCTCATTCGAGCTCATCATTGTTATATGCACAGATTCCCAGGCTCCCCTCGCGACCCTTGCGAACTGCGCGGGCGCCCAACGGACCCCGATGAGCGTATTGTTGCGTCGTTTCCACCTCGAAATCGCGGCCAGAGGTCAGGACACCTTCCTGCAGTGGGTTCCGGCCCACTGTGGGCTTCTTGGAAATGAAAGAGCAGACGCGATGGCTTAGGGGGCCTCCAGCCTCCCACAGGAAAACGCACCTGCGGACGTCCGCGGTCTCGTCCGAGCCGTCGACTGCATCGCCTCCAGGGTCTGGCATTGCTGCTGGTCTGACAGCGTGTTCAGATGCGTTATGGGGGACTGGATGCCGACACGGGTCCTCACCCAGAGCCGGAAAGACATTGTCAACGTTCACCAGGTGCGGGCGGGGCACTGGGGACTCTCCAGGTGTACCGCCACCGCATCAGCCGTCTTCCCTCCAGCCCCTGCGAGCAGTGAGCGGGGCCGGCACGCTGCCTCGTCTGCCGCAAATGCCGGGACACACCCGAGCACGTTCTGCTCTGGAGTCCGTGTCTGGCGGGAGTGTGGCTCCACTTTTTCGGTAGCTTTCATCCAGGTCCGGCACAGCTTCGGGACAGGGGGAGGGGGCGTGGTGAGTTTGGCTAGCGACTACCTGACACCGAGAACGTATCGGCTACGGCCAGCACGGGGGACTGCTACACCACCACACCACCATCACCAATCTAACAAAAACAGGATGCCACATTGAATGCATCTCTTCCCGCCGGGCCCTCGTGCCACATTACGAAAGTGAATGTGTCTCTTCCTGCCGGGCCCTCGTGTCACATTACGAAAGTGGGCCTCGCACCTGCTTTTGTTGGCAGACCAACTGGTGCGAAATTCTCGTTGTAAATCACGAGTCGGGACAAGAACTGAAAATGTTTTGTGGAATGGATGGGCACAAAAACACCTTATCATATCCGCTGTAGGGATCATTGCCTGGGGCTCCACGTATTTGCCATCATTTGCCTCGGTTGGGGGCATACAAGTATATATCATGGGATGCCACCGCGTTGTATGCCATTATGTGGCGCTCGAAGATCTCTCTGCACAGCTTGTTAGCTGACATATCGACCTCGTTTGTCCTGAGGGGCAGTGATGGTGTTGGCGGCCTATCCCATCGTTGTCAAGAAGAGTGGCTTCACACAGCCAAAGCGGTAGCTTTGTCTGGGGGCAAGAGCCAATCGAAGTGCTGGCGTTGGTTGCGGCGATTCCTCGTGCACGTACAACAGAGGACGCCAAATGACCCATTCATGGGTGCCTTTTGAACGAAAGTGATACATTTTGGCCTGGTAACAGGCTGGTGAAGTGGTTGCGTAACATTGATGGTAACGTACTGCTGACGGATTTTGCTGTTACCCGCGCCCCGGTGGGCCTCCGAGCCACCTTCGCCTTAGTGGAGGGGGGTGTTTGAAAACCCCTCGAACTCGGCTTCTTTGCGGGATAGCGAAAAAACGCGAAGACTGGTGGATAGCTCATTCATATTGAAGCGGAAGCTACTTTGGTCACTTTTGGCTCAGGTCAATATTGAGGTCATGACAGGTCAAATAAGGCTGCATGTTAGGGTAGTGCTTTTGGGCTTTATCGTCTGATAGAGTTGAATTACAATCATTTTAGGCACCATTAGCTTCTTCTCATCACGTTGAGTCGAATGATGTATAATGTGACTATGTTAGGTCAAAACACAAATAATGTGACCTCAGGTAAGGTCAAGGTCACTTTCCGACCTAGCATAGTCAATATACACATCAATCGACTCGTAAAAGCAATATAAATGTGATGGTTTCAAAATACAAGCCATATCATCAAATCCTGCAAAGTTACTGACCCAAGTCTGAAAACTGCTTAAGTATCCCTAGATGACCTAACAGAGGTCATAGGTAAAACATTGCAGCATGAACCTGAAAAAGGGACCCAGGATACTACGATTTGGAGAATACGAAGGTATTCTCAGCTGTATCTACACAAATGCAGTCCAATTCCTGTTTTCCCCATGTATTTCCCATGGAGAGGTCATGATCCGTACCTGACCCTAGGTCATCGATTTGAAAAAATCCCGGAATATATTTGTAGCACTCGGTGGGGCCATTATGTGTAATAAGTTTCAGTCCGATATATTTACCCATTTCTTACTTATGTCACTTTAAACGATTTTTGGAGGTGAGGTCACTTGACCTGCACTGGTGACCTGACCTGAGATGACCCAACCCTAAAATGTTTGGGAAATTGATCAAGGAGAAGGCGTGCCAAGTACGGCGGCGCGAAGCGCCGCCGTTTTTCGCGCGGCTGTAAAAACCCGAGGGGTGTTCAACCCCCTCTTGGGGTGAGAGTTATAGCACACTGTGAACATCCCAGAATGTGGAGTTTTAAACCATTTTGTAGCAGGAAAAACCCGTGAGTGGAAGTTACGGCGATTCGGGTGACTGCGAAGGCGGTTCTTCTAGTGGATCGTAGCAGGCAAAAAGCCGTAAGTGGGTGAAAAGTGTGTTACGGTCTTTTGCCTGATAATTCACGCCACCAAAATAGACTTACGGCATCACGGTAATTTTAAAACTATAAAATAACCAATTTATAATTTGAATTTTAATATGATATTCACGTCATCAGATGCAGCTTAACGTGCGCTTTCCAATGATATCAAAAACCGAAAATCGACCATTTTCGAGTTACGGGCTTTTGCCTTCCCACGGCAGAGATATCCTCTAGATTTATGGGTTTTTCATTGTATGGGCTTTGACGTGGTGTTAGACATTTGGACCGGCCCATAGGGATGCTAGAACACGCTTTATATTATACTATCGCCTTTTTGACATGATGGTTATTAACATTGTATCAAATTTGGACACCACCGGTCATTTTTAAAAACCCACCCCTTTGACTGCAGCAGCTTGCACACTAATGACTGAGTCATTTCACCAAATTAATGTCGTCTCTGAAGTGCATGCACGGTTGAGTCTCGTGGCGGGAAATTCGCCGTTGCTCACACCCCATCAGTTTGCCCCCCTTCTCGCCGGCCTTTGTAGCCGTCTCTGTGACGTCGGCCTGATCTGTCGGAGCCGGTGCATGTCTGTCGCTGGCGGCGCCGTCGCCTCAGTGCGCGCACCTGTCGCCGCAGCGCACCCCGCGACTGAAGCCGGGCCAGCCGCCGTACGGCAGGGTATTGCCCAACGGCAGGTGGGCACACTGCCCGGCGGCTGCCAAGTGCCGCGGGTGAGGTGTTTGTGGCCGGCACGCTGTTTTGTGGGGTTGTCGCCGGCGGCGGTGTGGTGCCGCCGGGCAGTTTCGCCTTCTTCGCACGCCAGCTGGCCGAGCTGACGGAGGGGCTGATACTCTCCAGGGAGGGTTAGCGCCGCTGTCAGGCACCGCGGGCCGGGCGGCGGCCAACGTGTCACCGGGTGGTGTGGAGGGTTGTCGGTCCCGCTGCGGCAGAAGGCTGCCGCGGCTGACTCGGATACCTCGAATGGCTGGCTCCTGACGTGTGACCGTACCCACTGATCGGCGAGCTTCCGCGAAGAATGTGCCTAGGTCCGTTGCTTAGACGTTGATGATCGTGATGAAATCTGTTCAGCGAATGAATATGAATCAGCCCTGGTCGCTGTGGAAAACCGGGCTTCAATGCTCTAAAATCAGTTTTGCACTTGTGTCAGGCGGCGACAATCACGCCAAAATATTCTGCGTCTGTAGAAAATTTCAGCACCAGGTTAGCTGTTTTACGAGCTATCGCGCGTTCCTATTGCAGCCGTACATTCCACGCCCCCTATCTGTCCTGGCGCTGAACCGAGCCGCGTCTGATCCTTCAGATGGCGGCCCGCCTCGTCGACTGCAAGGCCGCGGCGCGCAGCGGCGACCTGGTCTGCTGCCTGCTCTACCGTACCTCCTTCACCCAGTGGCAGAGCCTGCAGGCCGACCCGCACTCAGCGGACGTCAACTACACGGACGGCTCCCGGCTGCTGCAGGCCATGCTGAAGTTCTCCAAACCCACCCGCGTGAGTGGCCTCACGCAGATATGACGGCTCCACTGTGCCTGGGGGAGAGGGGGGGTAAGTATTGTAGTATATATATATTGTAAAGTATTGTTTGCTCTTATTTGGGCAAAATTCCTAACTTCATGACGAACATAGTTATTGTCGATATATTTATTTTATGTCAACTCTTTTTAATACGGGCTTTTCCCCACCCTCTGACCAAATGAACACACAAATGGGTAAAAGCTTGCATCACTGTGTCCGCTCGACCCACCTCCTACCACAGTGCCCGTGTTGGCACTCCGGTGAGGCGATCCCCACCTGTGCCGTGACCCCGGTCAGTATCATCAACACTCCACACGATTGTGGCTTTAAAAGCGTCGTGGTTGAGTGATTATAAGCTAGAAGGAGTGGTAAGAATGGAAGGTGAAAAGAGGATGGATTCACCGAGGGTCGCGCAGCCACAGGCAATGCGCTCACACCCCAGGTGGGTAAGGAAAGGATAAGGATTAGTACCGGTTAAAAACACTCAGAACAGAATCACACCACTAACATTTATACTAAAATAATATGGGGAAAATATTTATTCTTCGGCTTTTATTCATTTGTTTTCGATCTGATACATTTCGTTGTTTATCAGTCCCGACGATGCTGCACTCGCCGCTGACCTGTCTCCCCACCACCCCCAGCTCATCAACAGCGTGCTGGACATGGAGCTCCGCCACCTGACGGCCATGCTGCACTCCCAGGCCGGCAGCTGGGTCATGGACTCGCTGATGAGCTCGTCACACATGAGCCACAAGAACCGCAACCGCCTGCTGGGCAAGATCAGGGTGAGAACTCCGTCACTGATGACGCGCTAATGACGTCATCACATATGACTGGTAGGGATTGCAACCGGCTGCTGGGCAAGATCAGGGTGAGGACTCCGTCACTGATGACGTGCTAATGACGTCATCACACGTATATGGTAGGGGTTGCAACCGCCTACTGGGGAGGTTCAGGGTGAGGACTCGGTCACTGATGGCGCGCTAATGACGTCATCACATATGACTGGTAGGGGTTGCAACCGCCTACTGGGGAGGTTCAGGGTGAGAACTTGGTCATAGATGACGTGCTAATGACGTCATCTCGCAACCTCTTGGAGTATAACAGGTGAGGGCCCTCTTGCTGGGTGAGGTCAAGAGTTTTATCATCCACTGTTCCTGCCCGGGCTCAAATGCGAGGTGAAATACAGCTACGCGATAAGAAGGCTTCGTTGCCTGGGTCAGAACTAGTGGCAGCATTGGCGTGAGTTCAATTCCAATGATCCCTGGGAGAATGTGACGGACTTTCTCATCCAGAACTGCATTCTTTTAAGCAGCCGCACTTTTGGTATAGGTAAAAAGACGATGAGAAAATTACTTTAAAAAATGTGAATTAAGGTAATTCACATTTGCACCATGAGGAGGGATTAAGAACCCTTTATCCTTCATCCCTTAGATGCTGACGCAGACTACTGTTGAAACGCGTACATCTGCTGTGCTGGTGTAAATGTTGAAGGCAATTACCTGGCTGCCAGATTTCTCCATTTGGTCTCGTAAGGGGCAGCCGAAGTTGCTGAGGCGTTCCCACAAGAGTCCAGGTGTACGGCGACCTGGGCGCTGACCTCGACAACGCTCTCCTCAGGACGAGCTGGTGCCATTGGCGGGGTCCAAGGGCGGCTCCCGCTCGGTGGCAGCCATCTGGAAGTCCAGCAGTGTGCCGCAGAAGACCTTCATCGCCGAGGTGCTCTCTCCGTTCATTCAGACGCTGCAAGACAGCTTCTATGGCGGGTGCGTTCTCCAACTGAGGTGCAACGTCAGTGCAGTGGCGGTCTAGCCAGTCGGTTTGGGAGGCAAACCAAAGTCAAAAAGAAAAAAAAAGTCACGCAGTAAATTGCCTAAAATATGATTTCCCGGTACGGGTGTTTGAGGCAAAACAAAAAAAACGTCACGGGCTGCAACAATATGAGCTCAAGATACTTTTTCCTATCCAAAGCCCCATATTTCCACTGTACTTAACTGGTTCTGTTTGAAGTTGAGAGTAGAAGCACCAAAATCTTGCTTATAAACTTAAAAGGAGTCGGGGAAAAAAGGAGGCCGATCGCTTTGGAGAGGGACAAAAACATAGTTTTGCCCCGAGCTTTCCGTTGGGGGGGGCAAATGCCTTTTGCCTCCCTCCCGGATCCGCCAATGCATCAGTGTAGTTTTCGCAGGCGGAGGCTTCGTGAGTTTACAGGGGCTAGGTTACATCAGCAGTCAAAAGGATGCGTGGGTTTGAAGGAGGGAAAGCTGAGTTTGCTGATGTTTTGGGATAGAAAACTAAGTCCGCGCGGCATGGAATGCTGAAACGGACGGGTGACGACTGCCCCTTTAAAAGTTCACAGTCTTGGACGGTTAAGGGCCCCCATGAATTACATAACGCATGTTTAGTGATCTTTGACCACCTTCCCCTCCCCTTTGTAACGTTTTTGACATCTATTTGTAACGTTTGATATGCTGCCGCTGACTCCCCTATCACTCCCCCCCCGCCTCTACATTATCTAATTCATAGACGGCCCCTTACAACAAACAAAGGTTCAAAACATTGTGATAAAAGCTAAACATGGCCATGACAGTAGAGGCAAGCAGGGTTCTGGCGTGGCAAAAAATCTGATTATCTAATTATAAAAGTTAGCAGCAGGCAGGGCGGGCTGTTCTCGGTGTTTGGCCGGTTAGGCGGGGGATTGGTGCTCTGTTGGCCTGCGGTCATGGGTCACTGAGCTGAGTCGGTTCGCCAGGTTTGCCGTCCGTAACTTCGCGCTGCCGCTCTTCGTCAAGAAGCGCGCCGACTGGACGGCGTACGTGAAACGAGAGGCCAATAAGAGGAAGATGTTCGCCGACCTGTTACCGACCAGTACCGGTAGGTGGCAGCAGTGTCATCCCTCCAGCGTTCAGCGTGTACGGGGTGGCTGTGGGGGGAGGGGATGTCGGCTCGTAGCATGTTCAGAGATGGTGTCAGAATGGGCAGTACCCAGGCGGGCACCATCTCTGGCAAGGGGTTTTGGGCACTACCCAAGCTGGCACCATCTTCTGGCAGCTGGGAGGGGATGCTTTGCCAGTACCCAACCTGACACCATCATCTGACAGGGAATGCTTGGGCAGTACCCATGCTGGCACCATGTTCCGACGGGATGTTTGGGCAGTACCCAAGCTAGCAGGATTTTCTGACGGGAGATGCTTGGGCCGCACCCAAGGTGGCACCATGTTCCGACGGGATGTTTGGGCAGTCCCAAGCTGGCACTATTTTCTAACGGGGGATGCTTGGGCAGTACCCAAGCTGGCACCATGTTCCGACGGGATGTTTGGGCAGTACCCAAGCTAGCACTATTTTCTGACGGGGGATGCTTGGGCAGTGTCCAAGTGGCACCATCTCACTACCCAATGGGTAGTCTGTGTGATCGAAGGATTATAGCCAGAGCGTATTAGCGATTTGCATGGTGTGACATTGTTGTAATTTTGGTGATTTGGAAGTTTATGTGGCCAGTGACAGCCCTATGGACAGGGGATTAGGGACAATTTTAATTGCGGGCGAAATCAGCATCATATTCATTCTTTTTATTCGGCGTAATTTTTTTCAGTTAAAATTACATATAGCCTGCAAGGGGCAGGACTTATAGCCTGATTCCTACCCGTCATTGATGATTTGATATGGTTTACTCCTGAGAATTCCCGGGATGTAATGCAGATAATGATAAGTCAAGTATCAATGTTGCATGTAGTACACGGGCGCATGTGGCCATTGCATTTGATTAACATATTGGACGTGGTTGATCGTTTGCGTGTGTTCTGGATCTATATTGGGAGAACAGTTTCAATTTCGACCAGAAACAAACTGGAACTCTCAGCAGTTGGGAAGTAGATAATTCAGAGCTTCAGATGTGGCCTTACCTCAGTGTCATATTCTCTAACACAGGCGAACCCTTTAAGCGATATGGTATGTCGTTCTAGCGAAGTGATCGGCCTGTTTGCTCTCTATTTCTTTAATCTGTACCTATGTCTCGGTCAGCCTCCGTTTTCGCGCCCTTTGTTTTGACCTGACCCAGGCAGACGGATCCAAGGGGGAGCGAAGGGGGTGGTCTTCCCCATTGGGTCCATACTTTGTGTTTATCAAATTTTTCGTCTCAATTGCAGCCCACTTTCAATGTCGGTAGTATGAAAATGACTCTCAGAATACTATAGAAGGTGATGGTTTAGGCTAGGATACAGCTGCCTTTTGTGGACTTCAGGCGCCGTGGGTGCCCTGACCACAAAAGTCCACCCGAAAACTGTGATAACTGTGCGCTACAGCCGCCTTACAATTGTCTTTAGAAGCTGGCCCCGGCGTGGTTTCATGCCCGTCCGCTGCGACCCGCAACCTCCGCTCTACCATTTAGCCTCCCTTCTTCAGACAGGGGTGCCCCTTTGTCCAAATATGTTCTGTGTTTTCCGGTAAGACTTGTGGAACACTCAGTCCCCTAAAAAGAAAATCACCTCGGAATGGCGCCTTTCGGAACGGACCAAATACCTCCCCACGGGGTATAGTGCCCTCCCTGAGGCTTCCCTCCCCGTACCGAAATCCTACTTCTGGCGTTGCCTGATCCTCGTACCCGCGCTACCCTCATTTCGCTAGCTCTCTTTCCCACTCTTGAGCTTGTCCAGATCACTCCCACGGAACCACTGTTCTAAACCCTCGGGGCTCCCCTCTCACTTTCGCTCTCAACTCAGACGCCTCGCTCCAACTCTACGTCTCTCTCTCTCTCTCTCTCTCTCTCTCTCTCTCTCTCTCTCTCTCTCTCTCTCTCTCTCTCTCTCTCTCTCTCTCTCTCTCTCTCTCTCTCTCTCTCTCTCTCTCTCTCTCTCTCTCTCTCTCTCTCTCTCTCTCTCTCTCTCTCTCTCTCTCTCTCTCTCTCTCTCTCTCTCTCTCTCTCTCTCTCTCTCTCTCTCTCTCTCTCTCTCTCTCTCTCTCTCTCTCTCTCTCTCTCTCTCTCTCTCTCTCTCTCTCTCTCTCTCTCTCTCTCTCTCTCTCTCTCTCTCTCTCTCTCTCTCTCTCTCTCTCTCTCTCTCTCTCTCTCTCTCTCTCTCTCTCTCTCTCTCTCTCTCTCTCTCTCTCTCTCTCTCTCTCTCTCTCTCTCTCTCTCTCTCTCTCTCTCTCTCTCTCTCTCTCTCTCTCTCTCTCTCTCTCTCTCTCTCTCTCTCTCTCTCTCTCTCTCTCTCTCTCTCTCTCTCTCTCTCTCTCTCTCTCTCTCTCTCTCTCTCTCTCTCTCTCTCTCTCTCTCTCTCTCTCTCTCTCTCTCTCTCTCTCTCTCTCTCTCTCTCTCTCTCTCTCTCTCTCTCTCTCTCTCTCTCTCTCTCTCTCTCTCTCTCTCTCTCTCTCTCTCTCTCTCTCTCTCTCTCTCTCTCTCTCTCTCTCTCTCTCTCTCTCTCTCTCTCTCTCTCTCTCTCTCTCTCTCTCTCTCTCTCTCTCTCTCTCTCTCTCTCTCTCTCTCTCTCTCTCTCTCTCTCTCTCTCTCTCTCTCTCTCTCTCTCTCTCTCTCTCTCTCTCTCTCTCTCTCTCTCTCTCTCTCTCTCTCTCTCTCTCTCTCTCTCTCTCTCTCTCTCTCTCTCTCTCTCTCTCTCTCTCTCTCTCTCTCTCTCTCTCTCTCTCTCTCTCTCTCTCTCTCTCTCTCTCTCTCTCTCTCTCTCTCTCTCTCTCTCTCTCTCTCTCTCTCTCTCTCTCTCTCTCTCTCTCTCTCTCTCTCTCTCTCTCTCTCTCTCTCTCTCTCTCTCTCTCTCTCTCTCTCTCTCTCTCTCTCTCTCTCTCTCTCTCTCTCTCTCTCTCTCTCTCTCTCTCTCTCTCTCTCTCTCTCTCTCTCTCTCTCTCTCTCTCTCTCTCTCTCTCTCTCTCTCTCTCTCTCTCTCTCTCTCTCTCTCTCTCTCTCTCTCTCTCTCTCTCTCTCTCTGCTTGGTCCGCCTGATGAAGACGTCACTTTTTACCGGATATTGAACAGCAGTGTGGCGTCGTTTGTTTTGATTGTCCGCGGAGCGGTGCGTCGCCGCCGTCGCTCCGCGCAGCGTCGCTACCGCCGCTGCGTTGCGCACGCGTTCGGCTCCTCTGAGCTGGGAGCCCGGGCTCCGCCGCCAGCTATAGATCTGAAACGCTGCGTACGCCTCGCTCGAATCGATTGATTACTTGGCTTGCCCGGGGGATGGCGTTTGAACGTGTGCACCCCGGTTAGATCATTGAAGCGGGATGGGCGGCGGCGGCTGGGCGTCGGCTGGAGAGGACGGCGGCGGCGGTACCGGCGGGTGATGTAGCCAGCACCAGACACGATGGATCGGCTGCCGACATTGCGGCTGGGCAGATACCAGCTGTCGCCTGCTCTGAGTGGTGGGAGAAAGACGCGTATTATTTTGTTTTGCATGCCACTTGCAGAGAGCTTTGCAGCGAAACATAAGGCTGGTGGGGCCGATAATGCCTCCATGTTCTATTTGTGACGTTCCACCTCCGTTATTCTTCGTTTTGATTTGTTCCAATTCGATACAGCCACACCGAAGGGGTATATATACGGACATCATGGGTGTTATATTTATAAACACGCGGGGACTGGTATACAGCGAAGGTGCATTGAACTTCAGGGAAAGCAGTATTTTTTCTGACTGGATCATGACTTAAGTATTTTTGTTAGAGATATTATGGCACGGACAGGCTTTATTTATCACCTTTTCGTCTCTTTAAAAATTATAGTAAATCTAGTTTTTATATCAAACTTTACTTTCATCTTTCACCTGATAATGGGATCAGTATGGTCCTGAGCCCGGTTGTAGGTAATAAACAACCATAGCCCCTGCGCTCAACAATATACCTTACGAAAATGATAAAGTTGTGTGTGTAGTTTATCGTAATGTCTGTTGACGGGGATGTATAATTCAGGACTTTGAATTAGGTAAAGAGATTCTTAAGTGGTTTCCCAGGAGCAAATCTCGCTCAGTGAAACCTAGAAACGAAGAATGCAGTGAAGTCATGTTATGAGTGTAAAACCTGTGGCGTAAATTCGTTATAGCCGGTATGAATTGGCCTGGTTTACCTGTCTGGCCCATCACAGTTCCGGAGCTTTGCAAAAATATTGTTTGTATATCAAGCGCGTGCTGCCTATTTCTTCTTCTCTTTTGTTAGGTCCACTCTCAACAAGCATACTTGAACTATAACATAAAGCGTTGGCGTGGCAAGGTATATATAGGAACCGAGATCACAAGAACACTGCCGAACTGAAGTCACGTAATTGAATTGGCCTTAGCTTTTTCTTAGTTTTTGTTTTACTGTTGGCTTCACCTTAGAGAGTTACTAGTTTTTCTTTTTGTGTTTTATTGAAACACATTTGTTATTCCTGATGCCACTCCTTAGTATTAGGCGACGTCTCCTGGACAAAAAACAGCTCCCAGATCAGCTAAAATTCTACATCGGCTACTAAAAAAGGCTTGCATCAGGTATTCAGTGCGTCCATCCAGGCAAGGCGCTATCTCGCGCGGGGCTCACTCGTAAATAGGGCTGCACTGCGTTGCGATTGTACTGGGACATCGTAAATAGCGACAGACGACATCGTAAATTGAAAATGCCTTGCTCGAAATTCGAATGTGCTGTCTTTGAGATTCGAAAGTGTTGTCATAGCTATTGAAAGTCCATTGGTTTGGAGTACTTCTCGTCGTTCTCGCAGTACTTGAATCACCCATTGCAGAGTTAAAAACATTTGCTTTTTGTAATATGATGGCTTCTCTTTTCTCCACAGGACTGTTTCTATACCAGTGTTTGGCTAGCATGTGCATTCAGACATTAGGTGGAGTGAGCAGGAATTTAACAGTGCTTTACATCAGTGTCCCAAACTGGTTTTGAGCCTGGCTTTTGAGTGTACGATTTAAAGTGGAAAATATAGTCGGCGAGTGGAACATTGGGAAGTTACAATATTCGGGAAGCCGATTAAAACCCTTATTTAAGCCATAAATTCCAGTTTTGGAAGATTTTTATCAAAATGTACTTGCTACCATACTTTTGATGATTTCATATACACAAAGAGTATTGAATTGCGCTCAAAAGGCTCCACTTCAAAAGAGAATGAAAAATTCCGTACAAATAACAGAAGTGAGTGGAAAATTCAGCCCGCCTGGGTGCCGCTCTGCACCCTGCACCCTTCGATTTCGAAGCACTGCTTAACATCAATGTCTTGACAATAGTGTGATAGGTATATGCATGCGTATATCTCACTCACCATAAACGATGCGATCACCGCGTGATGGATTTTCAAGCTTGTCCATTAAAAAATCGTACTAACGCTCAGCCTTGGCAATTGGTGTCCTTTTCGGACTTTATTTGGAAACAAACATCCATTGCTGGATCTAGACATGTTGGCTTGGGCTCAAAGCGCCCGCCAGTGGGACAAGAAAAGGCATTGCCCCAAAAAAACCGGGGCAAAACTATTTTGCCCCCAAAGTGATCGCGCCTTTTCCCGACTCCTTTTTAGTTTATAAGCAAGATTTGGTGCTTTAACTCGAACTTCAAACAGAACCAGTTAAGTTCAGTGTAAATATTGGGCATTCTACTGGAAAAAATATCTCGAGCCCAAATTTTTCTTCCCGTGACGTTTTTCGCCTCAAATGCCCAAAATCTACCGGCTAGTGATATTGTAGCACAGCTTTCACGGCGTGACGTTTTTCTTCTTTTTTTTTTTTTGCTTTTCGACTTTTACTTTGGTTTCCCTCCCAAGCCCACCGGCTAGATCCGCCACTGGCACCCGCCAGTGAAAACGTCCTTTGCCGTTCTCGACAAATCGGAGAAACAAAATGAGGATCTCGAAGGAGTGAATGATAAATGAAAAATTAACTCGTCTTTAAATTGATGAAGGAATAAACAATTTGAGATACAAATTTAGTTCCAATTTTTCCCCTCACGCTTTTATGAAATTCGTTGTAGTGGCTGGGTATAAATTCCTGAAAGTTCCCCGGCGGCTGGGCGAATTCCATTGTTTTTATTTCGGCTCATTATTGCCCCTCTATGATTTATAGCCTAAAAGTGCAGAATCCACAAATCCACAGTGCTTTGCTTGAACTGTCTTCAGTGCTGGCACGCGCCTCACTGAGCGTTGCTCTTAATTCCATCGTGCTGATGGTATATGACGGTAGATTTGACTCGCTGATAGCCATGATCGCCCATCATTGCTGGGGAAATACGCACCTCGGTTCTACTTGAAAAGTTTTCACGTGTTTTGTAGTGTTTCGTAATAAGGAAATTATGGAGCTAAAAAGTTCTTCGAAAAGGCAAAATCAAAGACGCCTCATATTCTTTTGAAGGTTTTGCGCAGCTACGATCCGTAGTTTTGGAAAAATGGTCGAAAAAATGAATTTGGGATCACGTGCCCTACCCCGGTAGGCGGTCTCCGTTCATGCTGAATGCGGGGGGTGCCGACCCGATTTGGTACCCACCGTATAGCCAAGATTCGTGGGAAATCCCTAGTCCAAAAGTAACGCCAGAGCATCTTCGTGGTGCATTTGGCATATTCTTTAATTTTCACTAAGTTTTATGTTTTCATTATTGAGGGGATGTACACGTAAAGCGTCATCCTACTGCTGATGGGTGCAATCCATTCATTTTGTGTAGCGAAATACACACCAAATATCAGCTTAAGCGAGTCAGACGCGTCTGTGATATCGATGCGGGGTGTGAGCGTGCACACGGCGTAAGGCCCCGAATGTAAGCACTGCTCTCTTGTTCTTAGATCAGCCCAAATATATGCCAGCAATTTCAATTAGTCGGACCCTGAGCTTCTGGATTGCTGCGTGGGTGTGAGGTCTGTTCAACCATGTCTCGTGCACCTGCGTGCGAGCGGTTTGACCCGAACTTTTATCAGCGTGCACCACTTGGCTAATTACCTTGGTGCTCGATGCACACCAAGTTTGGATGGATTCAGATGAGCCAGAACCAAGTTACGACGTACTATGTGACAATTTGTTTTAGTATTTGACGTGCCTTTGCTTGCGTACGTGGTACGAGCCTCCCCATCACCCCAACCAGTTTATTCATGTTCAGTCAGTAATTGAATTGATCGTGCTGTAAGATTGTGAAGGCCCCATCAAGTTGCGCTGTATACATTTAAAGATATAAGCTTTTCGTTACGGTGACAGTCGGGTCGTGTCGGGCCGTATCGCGCATGTGTAAAGTTCTATCCATATGTGGGGAGGTGCCTCGGGAGAGTCCGCTCGGTAATGACACACGCACTCTGTTTATCCGGTTCCGAACCTAACCTCGGCCCCTTGTGAAGGAAACTGATTCACTGTTGAACATGTTCTATACGGATAAACTGGCCAATGGCCGACTTACTCTATGACAGAGGAGTATTAAATTAACGGTGTGTTTTACAAAGTTATGTGTTTTACAATTTATGACAGAGCTTGGATTTGAGATCATCAGCACTCCCCCCTGTCCCCCCCCAGCCAGATAAAACAATGAGAGCCAGAACAACCAGAGACCAGAAATAGTCGCATGGTTATCCTACACATTAGCAATGTAATACCGGCTTCATTATCTTCGCGGATTCTGAAAACTGCCCATATCGCATTCTAGCTTTTAAATGTTCGCCTTGAGAGCTTGTTCTGGATGAAGCTTGGCTGTGTTTCGGTTACCGACTGAAAGCGAATATTTTCTAAGGCATTACCACTCGAATTTTGGGCATTGCACCCGACCCAGAGTTTGAAAAATGACGAAATCACATTGATCGTGAAAGGCCCTTTCGAAAGATATCAAGCTTCATGCAGCTAAACATGAAAAGGATTGACTCTGCATCCTTAATATACCGAAAAAACGCAAAGGAAAAAAATCTCAAATATTTCAAGTCACAAAAAAGCGCAAAACTAGAATTTTCCGGATTGCATGTTTGGAGTCTACGCATGGCCAGAGACAAGATAAATCCAGGTAGGTGGTCTCTTCGAATTCTTATACATGAGCTGGAGCAGCGTGCTGAGGAAAGAGCCGCTGTGCCCGAGTATTCGCAAAGCGCGTGACCCCGCTGTCTATGTGACACCGCTTGCATGTAGAGCAAGCATGCGTTAATGCTGTCAACAGGAAGGGCACAACTCCCTTTGTGAATAGGTCTGGGAAGCTCCAACATAGAACAAAAATGGCCGTTCTCAAATTTGAGGCGGAGCTAATGGCAATTGGAGCTTGAGATACATACTAGTCGGAAACCTTATCTCCGGAACCCCAGGCCAACCCGCACCCAGCCCTGATTTGGAGTATCCGGGGCATTCATGTCCGCAGTAAGGAACCCCAACTAAATTAAAAAGGGACGGTTCAGCTGTCAGGTGGGAGCGCGGGTAATGTGTGTCATCTATTTGCCGCGGGGAGTAGCCCAGTCCACCTGAGGCCGCCCCTTGAGCCGGGCGGGGCGGCGCCGCTGTGCCAGCAGCTTAGCGGGCCCAGCCCGTCTAATCCGCGCGGCGTCGCGTGCGTCACAATCGCCTCTTTGCGACAGTGGCGCGCCCAAGCAACGGCGCAACTGCGCCCAGGCTGCCAACCATCACACTGGCTGTGGTGTGAGCAAAGACGAGCTGCGGTGTTGGCTTGATGAAGATGGACCTTAAACGTTGAGCTTGGATTCGAAACGAAAGTGGGGATGAACACTATAGTTGCGTACAGTTTTCCTGTTTAAAGGGAATGTGTCACTTGCCTGCAATGTTTTGTGTTTTGAGGGGCAGTATGTTTCGTAAATAACCGATATGGCCGTGCTTCTGCTGAAAAATGGCTAATTAGTCTAACATTTCGTTTCATTTTCCTCTGTTGGAGGTAAAAAGTATCCAAACCAGCGTGACGGCAAATTGGTGTACGATCTGGTACTGACTCGTGTCATATTGCTCCTCTTCGATTTGCGCCATAAATGAATACTGGTACATATGAATCGCTTTTTAGTTAAACGAGGCTATTATTAGGAACAAAGTCGACTCTTATCAAGTTATGTTGGTTTTCTTTAAGTATTATACTATATTTTATGTTTCAAACTTGGCACTGAAAAAATGTATACGCATTTATAGACGGCAATACCAATGGCGCGTTTAGCACGTAAAATAGGTCCAAGCGATAAATATGTGTCCGCGCAGCGAGACTTGAGCATTGCATCACGCTCCCAAGGTCAGATACCACGTGACCATCCCGGGAGGTGGGAGTCGATAGATGGCTAATTTTGCGCTCTTTTTTCTCCGCAAACGCTAAGTTCTGAGACAAATGAAACACATCAAGTGGTTTCTCAGTATGCTGTATCATATGACCATCTCATTTAAAATCCCATTATGAATGTGCCTCATTCTCTTTAAATCTCAAAAGTGACGCAAAAATGGGCCCCGAAATTTCCGTGGCCATCGCGTCAAGGCTTTACGTTAGATATCAGTGATACTTAGGCTAAAAGTATGTTATGTTGTAAGTATTTTGCCAAAATATTATAATCACAGGCTCTTTGTTCCTCCTCTTTTAATGACTCCATACCTTAATTCATTAACCACGCCTTAATCATTTAAGTGTCTCATCTTTTAATTCCTCCACACCTATATATTCCATGTGACAAATTTGATGTGCCCTACATTTGTCGCCATGCATTTGCGCGCATTAGCAAAATGTCCCGATAAACTGACGGAACACTGGCTCGAATCATTTGTACGGTTGATTTTTCTTACCACGGGAGAGATCCTGGACTCCTTTTGTACACGCAGTCCCTCAGGCAGCCCGAAGTGACGATAAAACTATGGGTTGTAAAGAGATGCTGTCTCTGCTTGCGCCCCAGATTCTTCGGATAAGGCAGCCTTCACCCCCTCAAGCTCTCTACAATCTCGACTGAACATTTTCTGGGGTGTCCCTGGCGGCTTTGACGGGCTTCATTATCTACATTGAGGTTCTGTTAAGTCGCATAGTTCTCAAAAATGTCCCATCAGTTCTGGATTTTGTTTCAAAGGCGTGTAATTTATGTCATGGAAGTGGCATTAATTCTGCTAAACATGACTGTTTTCCCGCAATCCCCCATCTCGTATACTTTTTTCTGCAGACTCCATTGGTGCCCCAACTGTGTTCACAACTGTTGAATTTCCGCCGCCGCACAAACCTGAGCGATCGGCGTGTTACTTGCGAAGATATGACCAAAATATCTGCCCGGGTCCGTTTTTTGTCAGCCTGTAATAGTTATTGCTCTGGGTGCCCGGAAGCGTATCTAAATTTGATTGGCGTGGAAATGAATAACGTGCCTCCGCTCTAGATATGTTTCTAGGGCGCCCAGACTTTATCGGTTCTATACGCTTGATAATAGAACATTAGCCACATTTGCGTTTAAAATGCTGGCACATCTGTTCCACCATTTGCGTTTCTTTGGGTCGAAAAAAGTGTTCTTCATTCAACGATCATCCAAGATTGCTGCAACGCAATTCCAACCAGTCATCTAAGGCTGCTGCAAAATACTTTCAACCCACCACACGTTGCCTTGCCTCTAATTTTCTGTTGGGCGGCAGATGCAGGAAAACTGTTTTTCATATTTGTCCCAGTCTGATCTGCATTCACTATAACCGCTCTCCGGAGCAGCTTTTCCTCTTGTATGTGACTAAGCGTAACCCTTATGTGCTGTTTGAAGTTAAAAAGTGTTTTGAGCTCGTTCCATAACCAGATTCAAGAGCTTTCCACGTTTGTGAGAGTGTGTGTCGCTTATAGTAGTTAGACACCTCTATACATTTTTACCACTTCTGTATTCAGCCACTCGAGATTTTAAGAGTGACGGAAATCTTGAGATCAAAGCTTTGACGCGAGTTATTCGACGTGAATGTGCGGGCCCCACTAGCACTGTGCAACATCAGAGCTCCTCGGAAAAGGCTGCAGGCCGCTCCACATGTTATAATCCGTAGCCGGTGTTTGCCAGTGGTGACAAGTTGTGCGCGAAACACTCGGCGCGTCAGCCGCCGCGAGAATCTGTGGCCCGTGATCGACCGCAGAATAGACGAGACTGGTTTGTCATTGGTGCCGGCACTGGCAAAGATATTGGAACAGAGACATCGGCGCAGCAGTGACCCGTCGCTTCTCCGTACGACCCCGCTCAATTTATCGTCGGCCGAACGACACGTTCGGACGATATTGCCGATCCCGGCGGCTCTGCCCGGCCGGCATGTAGGGTCCGGTCTAATCGCACTCAAACACCGGGTTTTAGACCCAAAGTTTTGATGGAATAAAGGGGGTAATGGTCGCAGGGCATGTCGGCCGACAAGGCGTGTGTTTGAAGTCGGCCAACTAGGCATCAGGCAGTTCTCGGGGCCGGGCTCGGGTCGTGTTTATTGCCGCTTTAACGACCGGCTCGGAACCGACGACCTGTGACTGGCAGTGCTGATCCAGGACGAGCGCCGGTGCTGGAAAACCGGCCACCGAACTGGACAATGTTACCGCCCCGATCTTATATAAGCCCAGCTCTCACCCAGTTAGAGGCTAATCCTGTAGAATTGTGTTAGAATCCTGTCGGCTGTAGGCTGCGGTGTACTTGCAATGGTGGCGGCTGCGGTGAGGTGCCCGGCTCCCGGGCGTCAGCAGCGGCCCCGGTCGGCGCCGGCGGCCCCTGTACGCCCGGACCAGCGCACTGCGGGCGGCTGTGATTAAAGTGGCGCCGGTGCCGTCCGGGTGGGTGGCACAGGTGGCGGCGGCAGCGGCGGCGGCTGGCACACGGCGGTACCGTCGCCTCCACGCACGTTACACCTCGGTACCGACCCAGTCGCCGGTACCCGCCAGAGGGCCGGCCCGCCGTGTACCCCCGGGGGCGTGGCGTGCTGGCAGGCCGGTACGGGGGCTGGCACCGAGTACGACCCGGATCGGCTCAAAGGCTTGTCCGGTGTAATGGCGTTGATTGCGGTGTGTGTTTGTGTGTGTGCCCGGCGTTGATTCTAGTGCGGGAGAGGGGGGGGTGGGGTGACACTGCTGCCAAAGGTTAGATCGGAGTGGGGCGAACTGCCACGGTAGCCAAATATCACTGCCGACTAGGCTGGAGTAATGTCACATCCAGCATCTGGAGGGCAAGGCCATCGCCGCAGGTCTTTGTGTGGGTCAGACCGAGTGGTGGTAGCCTATATCCACTTTGCCAATGTTAGGTCTACCGAGAATGGTTGTTAGAACTTGTTATGTACAAACCAATGCTGCGATCACGTAGTCATCCCAAAGGTAGCATTTGTCGTTTTTCAGTTGTTGAAGGCAAATGACTCGGTCTCTGGCACCATTCTGGACATGATGGTAACACCCTAACATTACACTAATTCAGAGCTGTGGGCATCTCTTCGGAAACTTTGAAAGAATTTGCGTCTACTTCAGTTGTAGCTTTGTACTCGGCATGGCTTCTGCTGTAAAAGAAAGCGCTTATTTATTATTTTTCATCGTAGCTCATAATGGTCCCAAAAAGCATGGTGTTCGATGGAGCGCCACGCCCGGCAAGTTGGATTCTCTACCTTCTCGGTATTATTGAGTGCTCAGCTCTCCACTTACTCTGGTACTTATCTCCTTTTTGTCTCTGTATTGGATGGACACATTTTCTCACACGTGGGGATAGACCATGTTTTAAGTATGCCAAGGCTCAATGTGTGTTTTAATGAATGTTTTTCCTGGGACCAAGAAGTTGAATGAAAAATACGTCTCTCGCAGAGAGCATAAATGCATGAACTGTCTTCTCAAGGACTGTCTATCGAGCTTGGATTATCTGCTAGATATTTCGGCAAGAATTCCCCCCCCCGCCTTACACACAGGTGAAAGCCTTGTTTTGTGTCACTTACCCACTGGACCCGGCATTTTGACCTAGTTTTCTTCCTCATCACCGCGCTATGTACTGCAGCCTATCATTTGCGTAGCCATAAAGACCATCGGCCTTAGCCGCAGCTCGTCTGGGAAGCCGTAGCATCGACTGAAAATTGTCGGATTTTACTGCACAAAAGCACTGTGTTGGATGCTTCCGAACGCATTGTTTGAGCGACAGTTGGCTCTCGCGGCCGAGCCAGTGGCATTGTCGGCGGAACTACCAAGTTTGTTTGCGAAACTATCCGACGCTTTGATTTCATATGCGTCTGTTACCGCGCTGCAAAGGCAAGAAAAACAGGTCGTCCCACTGAACAAAAGTTGCGTGCTCACTTTAGAGCTGGCTGGTTGGTTCGCACGCGTTTGAAACACTGGCAAGCTCGGATGGATGGATGGATGGATGGATGGATGGATGGATGGATGGATGGATGGATGGATGGATGGATGGATGGATGGATGGATGGATGGATGGATGGATGGATGGATGGATGGATGGATGGATGGATGGATGGATGGATGGATGGATGGATGGATGGATGGATGGATGGATGGATGGATGGATGGATGGATGGATGGATGGATGGATGGATGGATGGATGGATGGATGGATGGATGGATGGATGGATGGATGGATGGATGGATGGATGGATGGATGGATGGATGGATGGATGGATGGATGGATGGATGGATGGATGGATGGATGGATGGATGGATGGATGGATGGATGGATGGATCATTCTTTGGCAAATGCAACCAAAGGCACAGGTAATGCTTCTGGATCTGAAAATTACGCACACGGGGCAATTCATCACAATGAAAGCAGCTTTATATAATATACGTTCTTTTGTATTACCCATTTTCTTGAGTGTTTTGTGCAATATGTATAGTCCCCATGTTTCAAATCTGAGTCAATATGACGCTGAACACCACCAGATCGAGAAAGTCCGATCACGCAGTCAATTTGTTTCACGTGACAATTGTTGTTCTGCAGTAATGTTTTCCGTGCTACTTCCCAGCTTTATGGACACGTCTGACCCGCCGTGGAGATCCTGGGGCGAACCCCCCCCCGACATAGCTAGTCCACAAGCGAGGAGTGTTTGTATTCTCCTTACCCGCTTGTCCTGCAGTCCAGAACTGGATTTATTTACACAAGGCGGGGAGGGGCAAACCAAATACCGTTGGGGTTAAGTTTTCCCCCAAACACAAAGTTGGGCCATTTGAAAGAACCTTCCAATTTCGATTAACATATTGCAGCATAGATAACCTAATAATATTGAAGATGACATAATGGTATTGTTACTTAATGTAGCTGTATCTATTTTTTCATTTGAAAACGATCATATGATTGGTTTTTATTATAATTGTGTAAGTTATATTGTAATAATTTATTTTTAATGCCTCGTAAATATTTATTTCCTAAATACGCATGTGGAACAATGGCATAGCATTGAACCTTTCTGAATATTTGACTAAATTATCACCATTTTTTTTTTACTGACGAGACTCTTTCAGCCAGAGTCTCGACCTAGTGCTAGGCGAGAAGTATGCTTGGGTCCAGGCTCTTTTTTGACGATGAGTTTTAAATGAAGCTCTTCTGTCTGCTCCATTGTGTCTTTCGGACAGAGACCCATTTTTCGCATTGTTCTATTGAGTGCGTAATAACGCAGTCGAAGAGCATGCAATCTTTTCAGTTGCATTCATTTGATCCAAGTCGGAGTGCTGTTAATAAGTATGCAATCGAACTGAAGCGGGTATGCTCCATGCGAGTAGTCCTTTTGTTCCACGACAGTTCTTTGTCCTGAGTTTTGTGTTTTCTTGCACATTCGAATCTAGCCCTGTCACTGGAGACATTTAGTAAGTGTCTAACTATGGATTTCTTTGGTTTCGCACTTGCAGGTGCTCTGTGATTTGTGTTCTTTGCTCTCTTTTGAATAAATTTTCCAATCATTGCACTTCATAGGCCTCTACTAAAATGCAACGCGTGCGAAGAGTGGCGTTTTGCTTTAGCGCAGATCTCAGCAATACACACCCTCATTAGGAATAAGATAATGAGGTTTAGATCCACGTGACAGCGGTATACTGTGATTTATTTCCGGTGTCTAAGCCTGCGCCGGACTCAGCCGTGTCACCCGGCCCTCCGCTGAGTGAGCTCTGACGTACGCCCTTCTGCTTAACAGACTGTCTAAAATTACTCCGAAGGCCCGAGCTCGCTCATAGACATCAGCAGAATCAGCTCCATAAATTCGCTCGTTCGCAAAGTAGTGCTGTCGGCTGCCGTGTTGCACTTGCTGGCTGCGGTCGTTCAATACTGGCCGGCTAATTCTGCCCGCTGCCGGCGCGCCGCGTGCGCCGCGGTCTGGGAGTGTGAACTGGTCCCCTGCTGGTGATGGTCCGCCCCAGCTGAAGAGCGGCCCCGCGCCGCTGGCTCCTCTGTCTTCTGCACTGTTGGCCGTCAGTGGTGTGTTGGATTTGTTTGTTTGTTGTTGGGTCTTCAGGTGTTGTTGGTTGTTTGTTTTTGGGTGCTCAGGTTTGGGTCAGGTTGGATTGAGAAAAATGCATGTGTCGCTTCTGGAGTTTCAAATATTGTCAGAATGGTGTACTGAGTGATACGTCTGTCTTTTCTTTCACATGGCTTGTGTGCCAGAGGGAGGATACGTGACTCAAGTGGATGTGGCGCCTATCTCCTAGTTCACAATATGTGACTGGTTCAAATCCCGGTCTGTTCTCTCAATTGAGATCTGACTCTTTAAATCCCTTCCAACTGGGTATAATTTCTCCTAACCGAACCACATTTGTCACACCACGGATTTCGATAAAAAAACGATCAGCGAATTCCAGCTTAAAGCTCTGCTGCATAGCAATTACCTGCCATCTTGAGTTATGCCACTTAACAGCAGGATTGCGGTTGTCACTATTGTTTTCCACGGCTGTTGCCTCCGGACCATATTGTCTGTCTCGGCGAATAATACACTTATATTTCAGGCCCAGATCAAGCTCTCTGCCCTGATGTATGATATATTTCACAGCAGTGATGACATAGTAAAATAGTCATTTCTTCACCCCAAACGGGACACGACGAGAAGCGATTTGACTTCTTCTCCTTGCACCAACACTTACCAGTAATGCGTGAAAGCTGTCCCAAAACTCATATACGATTTGGCATCCCCAGAATTTGTGTTCAATCGTCTACTCATCGGTCTGATGCCTCTTGAAGACGGCACTGTTCGATCACGTTTATTAGCAACGTATTGGAAACCTCAATCCGTGGGATTATTTTGCGTAATTATTACATTTATCTATGTCTTTGACCATTCTTAGTCCTCGCCATATCTTTACCACCATTATCGAGACCATATGTGCATCTGCTCCTTAAAGGGAATGTGGCACCTTGGTCGAATCCTGGAATTTAGTGTAATTAGGCGTACTTTTAGCCGAAAATAATGAAACGACTCATGATTTCTCTGAAAAATGTACAATAAGCTCAATATTTTGATTTTTAAAATACTCCTCTAGGAAAAGAAATAAATATCTGCCTGTGGATGTTGTCATGATCTGGCAACCACTACCATACTCGAAACGCTTCAAGGTCTTCGATTGGCTGATGCTCATCGTGACGTCAGCATATATCGTCACACCAGCAGCTCACAGCAATGGCCGCCTGGTACATGAGAGTTACATTTCGGGTCAGTGGAAATCCCAGCTCGGGGCAAACATGTTTTGCATGACTTTTCCGACTTTAGCAAGAAATTTTGGTGCTTAAAACTAAAAGATGAAGTTAGTATAAATATGGGCTGATAGGAAATGTATCTGCATATTTTAGTGACGTTTTTTTCTTTGTCTAGTTCAAATCACAAAGGCATATAACCAATTTTACGCGCGACGTTTTTCTTACAGGTTGCCCAACCGACGTTCGGTAGGTTTTTAACTTTTTTCTACGGACATATAGAGTTCCAAGAGAAATGATATATAGAGTACCGGGTTTTCCGGCATGCTTTACAACTTGACTGAGTTAAAATCACGTGGTAAAGGTGCCACATTCCCTTTAAGCTTGTTTTGTAGAAGTGAAAAATAGGCTGTTCGACCCGGCGTATTTTTATCAGCAAGTACGCCATGCTATGAATCAATGGTAAAGGCAAACGGGGTGGGGTGGACTTCGCCATATGAATTCAAAGTAAGGGCGGTGTTAAGCCCAAACACTTATGTTATATGCCAAAGGGTAAACGATGATTTCCAGAGACAATGAGATAGTATTGATGAAATATTGCCGCCCCGGTAGCTCAGTTGGTAGAACGTTTCCGGCCCGCTGCTCAGGAACATGCAAAGACATTGCATGTACAGGCTTGAGATCGATTCTCCTGAGACGCTCCGGCGCTCAATGTTTACCCGACGTAGGTCGGCTGACAACTGACTGGTGAGAGGGTGACGGGAGCGGGGCGGCCGTTCCTGTGCTTTGTGGGACGCTACACTTTGACTTCTCAACAACAAACAAAACACAGTTTTTCCTTTTAACAGAGTTAGCAATGATACAGATCGGCAGTTAACTGGGTCCTTGAATATTGGGATAATTGTCGGTTTCGTTTGTGCTGGGAAGATACTGCTCGCGAGATAAAGGTTGAGAACGACGGTGAGTTGTGCAAGGAGCTCATCAGGCGCTCCCATATTTTCTTTGCTTATATGATCGGTGTTATACTTACTTTGTATATCAAGTTAGACAGCATTAATGGTTGTACTATTAACAGCATTGATCCGAAGCGCGAAGTGGTTTTGTTTCCTCCTGTTTTGTTTGTAATTCCAAAATACATACCCTTTTCTGCGAGTCGCATAAAAACATTGGACACCTTAGCCATGAAAGTAGCGATTGAGCTATCATTCGTTCTCCCAGGGGATTCACCTACATGCTGGTACCAAATGAACTGCTCTATTTTAGGTTTAGATTTAGGAAATTGGATGTATTAACATCATGGAAGAGATACCTGCATAATGGAAGGCGTTGATCTTTCTGCGATCGATCATTTGCGTGTTAACGAAGAGTCTGTTATGGACCATAAGTACTGGTTGGAGCATTCCATTACCAGGAAGCTGCATTAGCCGATGATGGTGCCGCAGCCGCGTCGCTAAAGCTCTCGTAAACGGCGCTGTAGATGAAGTCATCGCCAAACTTGCGGCCAGCAGCCCCATCTCCAGAAACACGGCAAATGAGAATAAGCCTATGTGAAGCAGTACCCGCCGTGCTAAGGCCGATATTTGTGGTGTGTCAGCGTGCCACTGGACATCCCCAGACGAGCTTGCTGCTAAATCTGAGGGCCATGCCTTCCACACAACATTTTAGACCTGACCAGCCCTGTCCCTAAATTTGTAGCTGGCGCGATGTCGGGAGTCAAAACTTTTAACCCGTCTGCATTGTCTTCTGCGTCATCACCATGTCTTTTTACTCCGTTTACCCCGGTAGGCCTGCATGGAAGTACCCGCTCTGTACCCCTCTTCCCGTGCTATGTGCCTGTACCGTCTATGCCCCGCTCCCCTGCCTGTCACTGTACCGTCTATACCCCGCTCACCTGCCTGTCTCTGTACCGTCTATACCCCGCTCCCCTGCCTGTCACTGTACCGTGTATACCCCGCTCCCGTGCCTGTCATGTACCGTCTATACCCCGCTCCCCTGCCTGTCACTGTACCGTGTATACCCCGCTCCCCTGCCTGTCACTGTACCGTGTATACCCCGCTCCCGTGCCTGTCACTGTACCGTCTATACCCCGCTCCCCTGCCTGTCACTGTACCGTGTATACCCCGCTTCCCTGCCTGTCACTGTACCGTCTATACCCCGCTCCCTGCCTGTCTCTTTACCGTCTATACCCCGCTCCCTGCCTGTCACTGTACCGTGTATACCCCGCTCCTGCCTGTCACTGTACCGTCTATACCCCGCTCCCCTGCCTGTCACTGTACCGTGTATACCCCGCTTCCCTGCCTGTCACTGTACCGTCTATACCCCGCTCCCCTGCCTGTCTCTTTACCGTCTATACCCCGCTCCCTGCCTGTCACTGTACCGTGTATACCCCGCTCCCTGCCTGTCACTGTACCGTCTATACCCCGCTCCCTGCCTGTCACTGTACCGTGTATACCCGCTTCCCTGCCTGTCACTGTACCGTCTATACCCCGCTCCCCTGCCTGTCTCTTTACCGTCTATACCCCGCTCCCTGCCTGCCACTGTACCGTGTATACCCCGCTCCCTTGCCTGTCACTGTACCGTCTCTACCCCGCTCCCTGCCTGTCACTGTACTGTCTATACCCCGCTCCTGTCACGGTACCGTCTATACCCCGCTCCCTGCCTGTCTCTGTACCGTCTATACCCCGCTCCCCTGCCTGTCACTGTACCGTCTATACCCCGCTCCCCTGCCTGTCACTGTACCGTCTATACCCCGCTCCCGTGCCTGTCACTGTACCGTCTATACCCCGCTCCTCTGCCTGTCACTGTACTGTCTATACCCCGCTCCTGTCACGGTACCGTCTATACCCGCTTCCCTGCCTGTCTCTGTACCGTCTATACCCGCTCCCCTGCCTGTCACTGTACCGTCTATACCCCGCTCCCCTCCCTGTCACTGTACCGTCTATACCCCGCTCCCGTGCCTGTCACTGTACCGTCTATACCCCGCTCCCTGCCTGTCTCTGTACCGTCTATACCCCGCTACCCTGCCTGTCACTGTACCGGCTATACCCCGCTCCCTGCCTGTCACTGTACTGTCTATACCCCGCTCCTGTCACGGTACCGTCTATACCCCGCTCCTGCCTGTCTCTGTACCGTCTATACCCCGCTCCCCTGCCTGTCACTGTACCGTCTATACCCCGCTCCCTCCCTGTCACTGTACCGTCTATACCCCGCTCCCGTGCCTGTCACTGTACCGTCTATACCCCGCTCCCCTGCCTGTCACTGTACCGTCTATACCCCGCTCCGTGCCTGTCACTGTACCGTCTATACCCCGCTCCCTGCCTGTCTCTGTACCGTCTATACCCCGCTCCCTGCCTGTCACTGTACCGTCTATACCCGCTCCTCTGCCTGTCACTGTACTGTCTATACCCGCTCCTGTCACGGTACCGTCTATACCCCGCCCTGCCTGTCTCTGTACCGTCTATACCCCGCTCCCTGCCTGTCACTGTACCGTCTATACCCGCTCCCCCTGTCACTGTACCGTCTATACCCCGCTCCGTGCCTGTCACTGTACCGTCTATACCCCGCTCCCCTGCCTGTCTCTGTACCGTCTATACCCCGCTCCCCTGCCTGTCACTGTACCGTCTATACCCCGCTCCTGTCACGGTACCGTCTATACCCGCTACCCTGCCTGTCTCTGTACCGTCTATACCCGCTCCCTGCCTGTCACTGTACCGTCTATACCCCGCTCCCCTCCCTGTCACTGTACCGTCTATACCCCGCTCCCGTGCCTGTCACTGTACCGTCTATACCCCGCTCCCTGCCTGTCTCTGTACCGTCTATACCCCGCTCCTCTGCCTGTCACTGTACCGTCTATACCCCGCTCCCCTGCCTGTCACTGTACCGTTTATACCCCACTTCCCTGCCTGTCACTGTACCGTCTATACCCGCTCCCCTGCCTGTCACTGTACCGTCTATACCCCGCTCCTGTCACTGTGCCGTCTATACCCCGCTCCCCTGCCTGTCACTGTACCGTCTCTACCCCGCTCCCCTGCCTGTCACTGTACCGTCTATACCCCGCTCCCGTGCCTGTCACTGTACCGTCTATACCCCGCTCCCCTGCCTGTCACTGTACCGTTTATACCCCGCTCCCTTGCCTGTCACTGTACCGTCTATACCCCGCTCCCGTGCCTGTCACTGTACCGTCTATACCCCGCTCCCTGCCTGTCACTGTACCGTTTATACCCCGCTCCCTTGTCTGTCACTGTACCGTCTATACCCCGCTCCCCTGCCTGTCACTGTACCGTCTCTACCCCGCTCCCCTGCCTGTCACTGTACCGTCTATACCCCGCTCCCGTGCCTGTCACTGTACCGTTTATACCCCGCTCCCTTGTCTGTCACTGTACCGTCTATACCCCGCTCCCGTGCCTGTCACTGTACCGTCTATACCCCGCTCCCCTGCCTGTCACTGTACCGTTTATACCCCGCTCCCTTGCCTGTCACTGTACCGTCTATACCCCGCTCCCGTGCCTGTCACTGTGCCGTCTATACCCCGCTCCCCTGCCTGTCACTGTACCGTTTATACCCCGCTCCCTTGTCTGTCACTGTACCGTCTATACCCCGCTCCCCTGCCTGTCACTGTACCGTCTCTACCCCGCTCCCCTGCCTGTCACTGTACCGTCTATACCCCGCTCCCGTGCCTGTCACTGTACCGTCTATACCCCGCTCCCCTGTCTGTCACTGTACCGTCTATACCCCGCTCCCCTGCCTGTCACTGTACCGTCTATACCCCGCTCCCCTGCCTGTCACTGTACCGTCTATACCCCGCTCCCCTGCCTGTCACTGTACCGTCTATACCCCGCTCCCCTGCCTGTCACTGTACCGTCTATACCCCGCTCCCCTGCCTGTCACTGTACTGTCTATACCCGCTCCCCTGCCTGTCACTGTACAGTCTATACCCCGCTCCCCTGCCTGTCACTGTACCGTCTATACCCCGCTCCCTGCCTGTCACTGTACTGTCTATACCCGCTCCCCTGCCTGTCACTGTACAGTCTATACCCCGCTCCCCTGCCTGTCACTGTACAGTCTATACCCGCTCCCCTGCCTGTCACTGTACCGTCTATACCCCGCTCCCTGCCTGTCACTGTACCGTCTATACCCCGCTCCCCTGCCTGTCACTGTACCGTCTATACCCCGCTCCCCTGCCTGTCACTGTACCGTGTATACCCCGCTCCCCTGCCTGTCACTGTACCGTCTATACCCCGCTCCCCTGCCTGTCACTGTACCGTGTATACCCCGCTCCCCTGCCTGTCACTGTACCGTCTATACCCGCTCCCCTGCCTGTCACTGTACCGTGTATACCCCGCTCCCCTGCCTGTCACTGTACCGTGTATACCCCGCTCCCCTGCCTGTCACTGTACCGTCTATACCCCGCTCCCCTGCCTGTCACTGTACCGTCTATACCCCGCTCCCCTGCCTGTCACTGTACCGTCTATACCCCGCTCCCCTGCCTGTCACTGTACCGTCTATACCCCGCTCCTGCCTGTCACTGTACCGTGTATACCCCGCTCCCCTGCCTGTCACTGTACTGTCTATACCCGCTCCCCTGCCTGTCACTGTACAGTCTATACCCCGCTCCCTGCCTGTCACTGTACCGTCTATACCCCGCTCCCTGCCTGTCACTGTACCGTCTATACCCCGCTCCCCTGCCTGTCACTGTACCGTCTATACCCCGCTCCCCTGCCTGTCACTGTACCGTGTATACCCCGCTCCCCTGCCTGTCACTGTACCGTCTATACCCCGCTCCCTGCCTGTCACTGTACCGTGTATACCCCGCTTCCCTGCCTGTCACTGTACCATCTATACCCGCTCCCCTGCCTGTCACTGTACCGTGTATACCCCGCTCCCCTGCCTGTCACTGTACCGTGTATACCCCGCTCCCCTGCCTGTCACTGTACCGTGTATACCCCGCTCCCCTGCCTGTCACTGTACCGTGTATACCCCGCTCCCCTGCCTGTCACTGTACCGTGTATACCCCGCTCCCCTGCCTGTCACTGTACCGTGTATACCCCGCTCCCCTGCCTGTCACTGTACCGTCTATACCCCGCTCCCGTGCCTGTCACTGTACCGTCTATACCCCGCTCCCCTGCCTGTCACTGTACCGTCTATACCCGCTCCCCTGCCTGTCACTGTACCGTGTATACCCCGCTCCCCTGCCTGTCACTGTACCGTGTATACCCCGCTCCCCTGCCTGTCACTGTACCGTGTATACCCCGCTCCCCTGCCTGTCACTGTACCGTGTATGCCCCGCTCCCCTGCCTGTCACTGTACCGTGTATACCCCGCTCCCTGCCTGTCACTGTACCGTGTATACCCCGCTCCTCTGCCTGTCACTGTACCGTGTAACCCCGCTCCCCTGCCTGCCACTGTACCGTCTATACCCCGCTCCCCTGCCTGTCACTGTACCGTGTATACCCCGCTCGCGGTGCCAGCGGAGCAGCGTGGTGTAAACTTGCGCCGTCGCCAGCGATGGCGGGCCGCTGACTCACGGCGCCGCGCCGGGCTCCACACTCTCTGCAGAGCGCGCTGTGGCCCTGTCGTGCAGACGTGCCGCGGCTGGGACGGGTGACACCGTGTTCTGACCCACACCCCTCCCTCCTGGGCAGGTGGTGGTTCTGGGCTGTCTGCTATTGCGCGGTGATAGCAGCTTTACCTCAGCCTGCCATTCCTTGTTGTTCATTGTTTTGTCGGGGTGCACCCCTGATGGCACGTGAGGTTTGTGCGAGGTTTGTTTGAAATAAGTATTATTTGCTGCTTGTCCCCTGAATGGAGGGGCCATACAGGAGACCCGACTGTTGTATCCAGGGTCGTCGCCACCCGGGGTCTTCGTAGGCCGCCCCTCACTCTCGAAAAGGGGGATAAACACCACTGCCTCAAACTTTTGACTGCTTTATCCGTTTGCCCAAAATACTTTTCCCCGCTATTGACAAAAACACTAAAGTTAGCTCTGAAGGGTTTGATCTTGATATTTAAATGCATCTGCAACTTGTTTTGTACGATAACGGGTTTGCGATGTTTTTTTTTTGGGAAGTGGACATTCGAAAGCGTATGCCTGCTTTCCCATTGCTCAGTCCGAACCCTCCCCTTCCCCCACTAAAAAATGAAATAAAACTTATGTTTTTGTGATAATCCGAGCACTGTAGATGGTCCTCTGAGTATAATATGCTCTGCTCTCGCTCAAAATGTGATTTAAAATCAGCACGGTGGACGGTCCCAAGGCCGTGGCTGTAACGGCGGATTAAGAATTTTCCTGTTTTGGAATCTACGTTCCGGCAGAATTTCCCCACCGAAGGAGGAAGTAACTCTGCAAAAGCGTTAAATTTCAAAGACTGGTCGCAACCGACCTTTGTCCCGGCTGTCCCGATTCTCGTACTCGTTGGAACCGACTCGAGGTCATTGTCTCGGCTATCTCGGTTCTCGTACTCGGTGCGGGAACGGACCAGGGTCGTTGCCCCGGTTGTCTCGGTTGTCTCGGTTGTACTCATTGTTCGAACCGACCAGGGTCTATATTGACGTCTTTTTTGCAGAAATTTGGACAATTAATCATATGATTATCCCATGTTATATCCTATGAGGCGTGACGCCACATCCAGTGGTCTGCGCTTGCTACTGAACGGAGGCTGGTTGGAACCAATGACCAGAGTCATTGTCTCGGTTGTCTCGGTTCTCGAACTCGGTGTTGGAACCAAACAGGGCCATTGTCCCGGTGGTACTTCTGGAAATCACTGTTCTCTCGTTTGCAGCTTCTGGTTGTCTGCTACGGCTGAAGTAGAACTAGTGCCGGGCAGAAATTGGATGTGGCTTATATCTGGTCTTTAATTTGTTATACCCATGCAATAACATCATGTACTCAGAGCAAGCCCAGCAACAAGGAATCCATTGAACACATCAGTCTATACATAGATACATGCATGTATATATAATTAAGAGTGGTGTATATGTGTACTATATATAATTATGTATAAATAATACGCAAGGTTGATACGAAAACTGCGGCTCCTGAGTGGTGTAGTGGTTAGCATATCGGGCCGGACATCCGTAGACCTGGGTTCGAATCCCAGCTTAGGAGCAATTTTCCAAAGCTGCAAAACTATAAAAGCCGATTAATTGATTTACCATTGCTGGAGGTACACAAAGACCTAATTGGCACGAGAATGTCCCAGTAAAACAAGTGCCGATCAATTAATTAATTATATACATATATATATATATATATATATATATATATATATATATATATATATATATATATATACTGCTTCTCATATTACATTAATTAATATATACTTAAATGGTGAGTTGTGTGCGCATTGGCGTTCGAATACCTCAATTTTCTTTGTTATGCCCCTTCTTTGGCTCTATATACCCTTGGCAGGCTGATGCGCCCTAAAGCCCAGATGACTAACCCTCATTTTCTGTGGAAAACCTCAGCGTCACTCGGGGCAGGACCCGACACTGACGACGGTCGTCTGCCGGCAGGAGGCAGCTCAGCCCAGCCGGCGGCGTGGGCGCCTCAGAAGCACGGGGGCTCTACACCTCCTACAGGGGCACATCAGGAGTGTGGGGGCCCGCCACCCGCAGCTAAGGCACGTAAGAAAAACGGGGGCCAGCCACCCCCTGCTAAGGCACGTAAGAAGAACAAGGGCCCGCCACCTGCTGCCAAGGCACGTAAGAAGAACAGTGGCCCGCCACCCCCTGCTAAGGCACGTAAGAAGAACAGTGGCCCGCCACCCCCTGCTAAGGCACGTAAGAAGAACGGGGGCCAGCCACCCCCTGCTAAGGCACGTAAGAAGCACAAGAAGCACGGGGGCCCTCCACATAATGCTGGGGGCCCGCCCCCATCCAAACGGCGGCGGAAAGTGGAACCTTCCGGTGGCGATGTTGTACAGTCTGTGCTTGACGACCTGGAGTGAATACAAACTAGTTGTGATGTGTCAACTGTGTTTGAGGTGGATCAGCAGATCAGAGTTAAATCATGAAGATTAGAGGCGATGGGCTTTGAGCCTTCTGGGTGAGCGGCTCATTGCACGCCCACTGTGGGGTAGTTGACGTGCTTTTAATCAGCACAGGTAAACCGGACTACGGCAAAGATACCGGCGTGCCTTTTATGCGACCTCGAGTTTGCACGTTGCCAGGGTTGGTTTATCTCGGACATGCGGTGAAATTGGGATGCAACATAAATAGCTGTTGCTTCATTCTGCATACAACTCCCATCTTTGAATAACGCAAAATCGAGTATGGTCTCCGTAGCCCACTCTTATCGCGGTTTGACTCTGGCTTGCCGCTCCATTGCCAGACAGAACCACAAAGTCGAAATGTTTTGCTAAGTTGACCTCACAGATCACGTGATCACATACTCTGTCAGGATTGGGTACAATGGTAACGCTATAGCAACAGAGCCTAAGCTGACGCGAAACCTGCTCTGGCGCTAAATAACAGCGCGGTGCTCCAAACGGCTGGTCATATGCGGGGCTGCGTGGGGACCAAGTGCGCGTGAAGGGAGGAGAAGAGGCGGGTTAATTTATTAATTTATTCATTTATTTATTTATTCAAGTAAATCGCCAACAGAAAATGATCCAATAACAGGCGAAGTCGATGTAAGTAAAAGGAAAACTGTGTACACAGATGAGTGACACACATGTAAAAAACGGTAAAAACATGAAAATGTGAGTGATGGGTAAGATGCAGCTGATGATAAAACCGATGGTAAAAGTGACGTTAATAAAAGCTAAACAGTATGAATATATGCAAAAACATGTTTACTAAAAGCGATAAAAGGGTCGTTGAAAAAATCTGCATTTTCCTGCCGCAGAAATGCATTTAACTCCCTCGGTATACGCTGAGGGAAGCCGTTATTGACGGTGCTGACACGACCGCGGCGCTCAGCGAAAAGAAGCAGCGTGCGAGTTGATCGGGATGGCACATGCAATGGGAATATTTCGAGCAGCTCTGATGACCTAATTTTGTTCGAAAATAGACCTTTAAGAAAGAGCAAGTCGTGTTGCGATCTACGAGAAGAAAGTGAAATGACGCAAAAGTGGTTAAGAAGAGCTTCGCAAGAAAGGGAAACGGAATATCTGGTAACATGATGACTTAGTCAGATGAGAAATTTGTGCTGTACCCGATCAACCGGCACCGTTGGCAGCACCTGACCAGATAACGCTGTTTTATTCTAAGGAAGACCTCATGTTGGCGTAGTATGCCGTCAGAAGAGATTTTTGGTTGAATTTAGTCCTTTTTGAATTTGTCTGAAATGTCCGAGTCAAAAGGCTTAGTGCACGGTTTGCCCGACTAACGATGCTAGAGATGTTAGCCGAGAAAGTGAGTTTGGTGTCGAAAATGGTGCCCAAATCACGAATTTGGTTCACGGCTTCAAGAACAGCGTTATCGATATGGTACTGTATCTGAACAGGTGCGCGTCTGAGGGTCATCGTGAACGATTTGCACTTTATGGGATTTAGAATGAGACCCCACCTAACGGACCACCTCTGCAAACGATCTAGGTCGTGTTGCAGCAGCAGCCTGTCAGCTGGGGCCGTGATTTTAAGGTAAATTTTGACATCATCGGCGTACATCAAACAGGATGACTCAATTTCCAACGGAAGGTCGCTTATGAACAGAGAAAAATCAAAGGAGCGACCAAACAACCCTCCGGAACACCTGAAGTAACTGGCATCCAGTCCGATGTTTTCCGTTAACAATGACTCGCTGACGCGTATCGGAGAGATATGAGACGAACCAGCGAAGAGCAGAAGCCTGCAAATGATAGGAATTTTTCAATTTATGAATGATTAGTTTATGGTTCACACTGAAAGGCGGCCGAATAATCCGTGTATATGGCATCCGTCTGATGGCCCTCCGATATTGCCTCCCACGCCCAGCTGAGGTATGTGGCAAGGTTGCTAGAGCATGACCGACCCGGAATGAACCCATGCTGTTCCTGGCACAGCACCGGCACAACGTGGTGGTACAGCTGGCTGTGCACAGTTCTTTCCAGGATTTTGAAAAGAGGGGCAAAGATATACGGATCGGTAGTTAGCCGGGTCCTTTTGGTCGCCTTTTTGAAAATAGGAAGAATGTTGGACAGTTTCCACCGTGTAGGGAAGATGCCGCTCTGCAGAAAGAGTTTACAAATTTTGGTGAGGGGCACAGCTAGCTCGTCGGCACACTCCAAAATAATTATCGCACTGATGTTATCGGTGTCACATGCCTTATTTGGACTCAGGAATTTTAGAGCTGTTCGGACTGCTTCCTCGGTTACGGTAAATCTAAATAATGGTTCCGAAGGGTACTCAGGTGCCGGAGGATAAGTGTTAAATAATCATGGTAATCATGTAGACTAAACACTTCATTTTGGTGTTTGTAGATATTGCAAGTTGTGTTCAGATGAAAGGAACATCTGTTGGTGATGTAGTACTATGTTACCACTTGCCCCCAAAAAAATACCCCACCGTGCCACTTCTAGCTCGGACTAAGGCACCCAAGTGCTGGGTGCTTTAAAGCGCGTAAGCTGCACTAGTGTGACAATTGTGCTCATTCCACGTCATATGTCGCGCTGGGCCTTACTCGAAGGTATGGATATCCGAGCTTGGCGTGCCAGAAATACGTTGAGCTGAGCCAGAATACGACTGAGTTGGAAGGCTTTCTGGAACAGGCAGGCCTGGCCTCCCACTTTGTGTTCGAAAAATTCAAACTTGTTACATTTTTATAACCAGCCAGTGCGGAAGTCAAAACTAAGTCAAAATCCGATGAGTTTTTGGTTCTGGAGGGGAAGTTTGTTGTCAGCAATGGGTTGAATACAGACTGGCCCCCTCACGGCTATGACGGTAGAACGCTGATGTACAGAATCGCGAACTCGGCAGTATTGGCTGGGGAGCCGCGCTGGAACTAATGCGCATCTGCATCATTGGAAAACCTCGGTTGGGCCGGTGAATGCACCCGTCAGAATCCACGGCACAAGTCAATCCAGATATCCAGAAGCGAGTTATTGCGAAGATGCCAGGACGTGGCCATGACAGAAGTCTGCCCTCACCACCTGCGTCAACTCAGGAGGTTCGGATGCTAGTGCGTCCTGTCCGATCGAGCGCCCTCGGCCAGCCAATGGTCCTGTTGAACATCCTGCTGGTCAAGGCTCTGCTGGATGGATCTCGGAGAAGGTGTCACGGCTTCCACGGTCCTGAAATTTTTCCTTCTGGAAAACCCTGCCAGGCTCCATGAAGAAGTCACCGCTGTAGTGGCGGATACAAGGGGGCTTGGGGCTCAAGCCCTCCCCTATTGTCAGTACCTATAGTTAATGCATAGGTGGAGGCTGGTCCGAGGCGATATGGTAGGAGAAGCTTGAGCCTCCTAGCCCCCTTCCCCTGAAATGAAATCCTGGATCGCCCACCGCATCGCCGGCATAAAAAGCACCATCACACCACGAACATAACAAACGTGTGGTTTTGGCTAGGCCTGTGGAGGCTGCGTTATTTTACCTCCTTATCAGTTTTAACTTGTGTACCCGTTTGTGGTTGTGTGCACCAAAAAACTCCGTTGGCGCTGCGCCTTAAAACCCCGGATAATTAGGTGTCTCACCAATGCTAGAAAGGGACGGTACTCAAATGCAGTGGCGGGTCTAGCCGGTAGCTTTAGGTGATAAATCAAAGTCGAAAAGCAAAAAAAAAAAACGCGTGGTGAAAGACTGACACATTTTAACTAGACGGTAGGTTTTGTGGTAAACCGAAATCGAAAAGCAAAAAACAAAAACGTCACGGGGTGAAAAATATGACCACATGATCATTGTTTTTGCTATCCAATGCCCAATTTTTGCACTGAAGTTGACTGGTTAATCCAAGATTGTCAATGGGGGTTTGGGCATCCGGACCAGGGGGCGTACTTTTGACCGGCAAAACCTGTCAGGTGGGCGCAAAATCCTATCAGTGGGCGCCAGTTTTTGCATCCGGGGAAGGGGAGGTAGGGAAACGACATCTCAGGGGGCGCCATCGAGCTTTCAGGGGAGCGCCATCGACCTTTCAGTGGGGCGCCGTGACCATTTCAGAGGGCGCTGAGAGTCGATCGGGGAAGAGGGGGCACCTGCCTCCTTTTGCCCCTTGGACCTGCCTCTGTATGGTTAAAGTTGGGAGCTGAAGCACTAAAACCCTGCTTATAAACAAAACATGAGTTTTTTCCCAGCTTTTCCGTTTGAGGGGACAAATGTCTTTACCCCCTCCCCCGGATCCGCCACTGTTCAAATGAGCATCTTACCGCGCTGGCAGATACGGGGGACGGGTAAAAATGCATTCGCTAAACTCCCCCCCATTTTGTCTGATCATCGTCAAAAATAGTTTTTTAACGATTTTGAACTTCGCCCCCCCGTTTATCTTTCAAACAACGCGCACGGTGGCTTCGCTTTCCTGCGCCGTACTCGTGTCGTGCGGCGCAGCTGCTCCTAAAACGTGCTGCGCGGTACAGCATAAGCATCAGTTATTGTCATGCGGTACAGTACAGGCATCAGGTATTGCCATGCGGTGCAGCATAACCACCGGTCCGTTCTTTCCTGGGATGAGTGGCTATATCGATGGACTTAATTAAGGCCAGAGACGTGATATGCGTGTCGCGAAACAGAGGTCAAAAGTGGGCAGTACGTCTGCATTTTGTGCCTATATCGACTAAGGTAAATGAATTTGATAATCGCAATTGCAACTTAACCTCTGGTTACCAAATTCGTTTTCGTTTCGCTTCTTTACTCAGCTACCATTAAAATACCGGCGCCTCAGAAATGTCGCCTTCCGGACGATGCTGGCACCTAATCAACATAGGTTAGGTGCTCAACAGAAGATTTTGTTGGATTTGATATTTTAGTTTCTTGGTGAAGGTCAGCTGCTTTTGAAAAAAACTATGATTAATTCTTACTCTTCCAGCATTTTTGTACTCTTTAAGGTCTGAGTTCACTGTTTTTATTGAGTTCTATGCATAGCGTCTTTAAGGTATGGCATTCCTGGCATATACCTACAGAGATTTTGCATCTTCCCTGCAAAGAAGCTTAAATGTGTTTAATAATAACCAGCGTACCTTAACTGTTTTGGCAGTGGCCTATTTCTAAAAACATAAGATTATCATTAAAACCAAATTTCTAGAATTGGTCAAATAGTTAAATTTTTACTGTAACTTCGGTTGCCCCATTTCAGTCCGATAGCGTCATTGGCCTCATTCTTTTGTCCAAATGACGTTTATGCCCGGCACCGAAGTCGCCCATTAAACCAGATGTCGTTATTCGTGTCGCAGGCCTTGCAAACTTTCAGTGAAACGGGACATCCGAACGGTACAAGAGGCCACCTATGATGAATCGTATCGGGCAGCGCTCAGTTAGTAAGGTGATACTGGACATTATATATGAAATCTTAAGTCAGTCGCCGTATTGCAGACATACAGCATTTCATTGCCAAATGTATCGCTCTGATTTGTTCCGTTTGAATGGCTGCAGCCTATACAAAACAATGATGTATTCCTTTTGTCCGTGATCGTGTGTTCCGCGTGTATTCTCGGCTGCCCAGCCTGCGCCCATAGAAATGGAGATTCTAAATTCCAACTTGAAAAGGATATACTCTTTCTTCGCAGAGCAAGATTATGGGAAAATGAAGGATAAATATGTCCTTTTTAATGGCAGAAACCTAACCAATTACAAAGTCTTTGTCTGAGGTACACGAGTTTAATTCATTCGAGACTGAATTGAATGAATTGAATTGAATTTGAATGAATGAATTGAATGAATTGAATTTGAATGAATGAATTGAATGAATTCAATTGAATTGAATTCGAGACTGTTATTGAATTTACTTAGAAATACTACTTTCAATTTTCTGTCTTTCTTACTTCAGGCGGGACAAAAATGTTACTTGCAATTATTGCTTTTTATGGACATAGAAACGTTGCGTTGTAATATTCTGGACGATTTAAATGAACTTGCAGATAATTCACCCGAGCCGTACAGGAGGTATTTTACACCTTCGTCCTACCGGGAAAATTTCGATTTGACCCCACCTCCCCCCCAGCTCAGCCGTTTGGAAGCCAAGAAATAAAAAAGGCGTGTGAGTTGCAGCATACTTCCTGTGACCTGAACTCACCGAAGGTACATGATTTTACCCTAGATCAATTTGTGACTTGAGACCTCATAAGTGTTGAAATCAGAAACCCAGTGTAACCTGGCGAGAATTGGCTTCACTGAATGCGCGATAAACTTTTATCAGTAGAACGGCTTCTAATTCATTACGATGTTTCTGAATATATTGCTGTACTTCAAATCAGATAATTTCAGGTCACTGACGGTGACTGACCTTGAGAGGTCAAAGGTCAGTGGGCCACCCTTTTAACCATTGCTGTGGGTTCGGACCTTGGATTGCCCCTTTGCCAACAAATTGTCAAATGAATAACAGCTCGGTAGAGGACTATTGCTGACTTTCAAGATTGTTTTGTTGAAATTCGACCACCTTAAGACATGGCCTTGTTTGATCTTAAAATTTTCAGAGATCAGGAAATCACCAAATTAAGTGCTAGACACAAACAGTCCCAAACGTGTGCATTTTACGGTCGGGTATATTGACATTAGGTCGACGGGGTCATTTGAAGTCACCTGAGGTTATCAGGCCATTGCATATGCCAAAGAGGTTAAGTGTCATCAATGTAAGTGCATTATAGTCTGAAACATAAGTTAGAAACCAGTCCGTGCCAAATTCCTGTTGCTATATCAAGTGCAGTGAGGATGACGACTAAAGCCTCGTGCAGGCCTTTGGAACTGATATTTCTATGACCTGACACTACCTGGACTTGCAATTCGGTCAAAATGTGCGAAATTAATTGTTTTGCATATCTTGAGCGGCATTGTGGTACATTGTACCGCTTTTCTGCAGCTCCCAATCCCATGGCAAGTTCCATTCAGAGAAAGTGGTGTTTTCTAAACGACTGGCGCACGCTGTTGCATTTTCCATAGAACTAGCAACATATTTTTTGCGCAGCACATTTCCAGTCGTGTGTTGCCCAGCGCGCCAACTTCAGGCACCTTCACACCCTCACCAGACAGCCACGGATCGACACAGACCAGCTCGGCTCCTACTGTTTATTCCTGGAAGCGCGTTCTTACACAATACTTTCTACTAAGCCCAGCTCTGCCGCGCCGCCCCTGTCCTGTCCACCTCGCAGTTCCGCCCACTATGTTACTCCTCCCCTGGTCACCACGTTCGCCTCTACCTGCTGGTAACACGTGCCAGCTGACCCGCCACCTGTCCGCCATTTTTGTCAAAACCTCCATTGTTTTGGTACACACAGTAAGAAAGCTGTTGTAACAGGGTCGACTATTGGCCTGAGCGGGTTGTGTGAGGGTGCAGAAGTGTCCCTGCTGGCCTGTGCGGGTTGTGTGAGGGTGCAGTAGTGTCCCTGTTGGCCTGTGCAGGTTGTGTGAGGGTGCAGTAGTGTCCCTGTTGGCCTGTGCGGGTTGTGTGAGGGTGCAGTAGTGTCCCTGTTGGCCTGTGCGGGTTGTGTGAGGGTGCAATAATGTCCGGCTGCGGTGCGGTGCTCGGCGCCGCGGCAGCCGCCGGTCGAGTGGTGTTGCCCGGGCCATCTGCACCGTTTCTCAGCCGCTCTGGACGGTGCCAGCCACCGCCGCCGTTGCAATCAATACGCGGCAGGCATCACGCAACAGCGCAATCCTAAATCTGCTGCAATCGATGGTGTTGGTGCGGGCTGGGCGGCGCCGCTCCATTTCAATGGTGCCGGCTGCTGTCATTACGGTACCGCTCGGGACCAGCTCTGTGTGACACCGACCTCACCCCGCCCCCTCCCCCGCCCCCTCCCAGCCGCCGCAAAACGCCGACATCGCACCGACGACCACGCCAGCGACGGCCACTGCTAAATGCAATATCCAATTGGGGCCGTCCGTGCCAGGCTCGGCTGGTTCAAATGAAAAATGCGAAGTGCAGCGGCGGAGGCCGTCCCGCCGACCCCAGAGAGGGTCTGACTGATCAGCCAGCCGCGCCACTCTGTCGGCCCCAGGTGTGTCAGCGCACGTTTTCCGGCGTGACGCAGCCCGTCACGGCCGCGGACACGTCACGCCGCGGCAGACGCGGCGACGGCGGCTATTCGTGGCGCGGCGGTGGCGTTTGCGGCGTCGTACGCGACGCGGACAGCTGGCCAAGTTCAGACGACAGCCGACGGTGGGCCCTGACGTCACACCGCCGGCCGGTACAGAAATACACTGCATTATTGTCAAATAATCGGCGGCGGCTGCGGCGGCGGCTGCGGACTTTACCGAGAACCTGGCGGCCGGGCCGACGCAGGCCTGCGGTCGACAGAGCAGGGCTGCTGCTGGTGGCGGCATCTTCATGGAGGGCGGACTGCCGGCATGGCTGCAGTTCAGCTGGTGTGACTCGGACAGGAAAACAGCTGGGTGTTCTTTGAATGAAATAGGTAGAAAGATTGAGAATATTGTTTTTTTCGCTTATCTTATAATTGACCCTTAGGGAATATTTACATATAAGGCTATTATTATTTGTGGCATTCTTTCTCTCCCCGAATACGAATTATTTTCGTGTTTTTAATTTTCATTCAATTTTTTGCTTTACCCCAATTGGATTCTTTTCTTAGGTTTTGTCTTCTGAAACAAACAAACAAATGAGCGGAAAACACGATAACAAATTGGTGTGATACCCCCACCATTTCCCATCAAGTAACTGCCCGTAAAAATAATTAAATCTCCCCTCCCCTTGGTACCTCATTTCAGTTTCTAAGAGCGGCAGAACAGGCAACGTGACCCCCGGTAGAGGCGAGCGTGATATGGCATCGGAGGCTCCTCTATGGTGCGTCCATCAGTCCACGCTGGCATGTACACAGCCGACAGGCGCGCACTATCCCTCTAGTATAAAACAGGAGCGCCGTCGCCTCTCTCTCTCTCTCTCTCGCTCTCGCACTCTTTCGCACTCTCTCGTCGGACGCGCGTGTCACGGTGACATCTTAATGACGTCAGTGGGCGGAGCGACACGACAATTCGGCGATGCCGAGTATTGCTGCTATGCACAGGGGAGGCTAGCTCGCCTACCAAACGACACCGACTTCCACTGTCTCACCACTACACGGGACACACCACTACACTGTACAGAGGCCTCTCAGCCGGGTGGCCGCGCAGCCGGGCGGAGACGATTCGAGTAAAGTTCGGACGCCAACAAGATTCGAACCCAGGAAGCGGCGGCGGTGATATCGGTCATCACTATGTGCGGTCGGCTTTTGAGAGGGAGGTGAACGACTGAGCAGGCGGAACAACTGAAAAACGCCAACACAACAGTTCTACAACAAAATGTGGCATAAAATGCTCTGGACATGGACGCACAGCATCATTCGACATAGGACACTAGAAAAAAACAGCACCGCGCTAATACGATAAAATAGGAAGCATTGTACTACAATATTGTTCGATAGTTGAGTATTAATTCAAACCTCTAGATCAGGTACTATCAGACAGAAAACAAGATGACATTACTTACAATACAGACAGGAAGCGCCTATTACCATATATGGAGTGGTTACTAGTGCAAACAAAAACAGTGGTTTTGCATGTAAGTTTGGCACAATCGTTACGGGAATTACACAATGATTAACAACAAGCCAAGCACCCTACGAAATTAACTGCATTCACAGTACACTACAAATACACCAAAAACCCCTTCATCAACACATCACTGCTATGTGCATAGTGCCGAATGCATTGAGAACTCAAACTCGACAAATGAACAACCGCTTGGCTGCGACGTGGAACCCTGTGAACTGAAGAGATATACTGGGTGATTTGACCTGAATTGTCAAGACTAGAACGCGAAATAAATACCTGCAGTATACCCTGAGAGCACACAAAACGAAATGCCCGCAGGGGCCGTGGGGCGCCTGTACGGTTTCCTGGCTTTATGTGCAACGTGACGCGAGATTTCCGAGACAGTGTCGAATCCCCTCCGCGCTGCACCGTGCAACACGGCTCGGCTCTTTGTGTTAATCGACAATACAGTCAGAGGTCACGGGCAGAGCGGCGCGGGCCTTCGAACCCCCGACCCTCTCTCAGAGCCGATCGGGTCCCTCAGCTCCTTCCTGATCCCTTCAGCTACGCCGACAACAACCCGTCATCACAGCAGAACTTACCACAACCAAACAGGACTCAGGTACTAGTGCTCAGTCACCTCCATACGCTTAGGAACAGGGGGAAACAGTAAGGTCGTGGTCTCCCCGATATTCAAGATTTTTTACCATGAACCTTACGGCGTTGGCAGGAAAGTAATAAACTAAAAACAAAATGCCCCGCCCCCTCCAATGTTCTGGACGTCCCTGTACTTGTGGTTACCTCCCTTGCCGTGATTGGTGTTCCTCTAGAGGTGGATTCATATATCTAACACATTTAGGGAAGAGGGGGTTTAGTATCTGCTTGCCGGTAGGCTACTTCCAAACCCATGGGTACCTACTCTTCAACAGTCTATATTCTTCCCAGTTCCCCTAAACGTCTGGTGGCAAGAAGTTAAACTTACTTAGTTGCATATTTCAGAACTGTGTTAATGCCCAAGGTGTGAGAATCTACCAGCCTCCCAATAAGACGCCAAGCCAATGGGCCAGTAACAGCAGGGAACCATCAAATAAAAAATCACAGAGAAATGACTACGGGCGCTGCGGGCTCGAATGTTTCCTGATTACCAAATCCCAACCGAGAGCACCACCCGGACAAGACAGGAGAGGACTCCGCTGCAACAAGTGGTATCCACCCCAGCTCCCTTCTTATCCAGTAAGCTCCAACAGACCTTCCCTGGGGTTCGTGCAGTGGACGGGCGGAAACTGACGTCCCAGCTCGTCCCGATGAATGGGAGGGAGCCGTGATCCCGTCCCTTCCCGGTGGACGGGAGCAGGGTCATGACCCCGGCCCCTTCCCGTTGGCCCGCGCCGCTCAGCCTGAGAACCTCAGTGTCAGTTTCACCTAAGGCACAGATTCCCTAGCGACAACTGTACTTCAAAGCGAACTACGAGACTACCTGTATGACACGACCTGCCCACAAACAGTTGGTATACTAAAATAGCGATCTAGACAAACACACATACATACATATCACTGGACCTAAACACAGCTTTCTATTGCTTTACATTACATCGTGGTTCCGTAACCTCTCTACGACCGGTGGCGACAGGCAGGGCGCCGTTAAGTGACCTTGTCTCTAACCTCACATCGGCAGGTCAGCGCGAGCGTGACCTCTAACACCAGCCACCCCACCCACCCCCCGCTGTAGCCAGCAGCCCACACTACATCAACCGTATCAATAACCCTGTTGTATGTATGACTTAGCTGGACACACAGCGCTCCCCCATCGTACAGACGAGGGTGAGAGTGCCAACTTACTCTCCAGCTTTCTCGGCTCGTGCACTGATGTACACACAGCCTCCCTTTCAGGTCCAACACGTTCAGTGTCTACACAAGCTGGCAATGCCGGTGTAACAAAATAGGCTCAATTTATAAATATTGCTTACGACTGGTCTTATTGCCAGGATTGGTGCACGCGTGCGGTCTCGAGGAGCGAGCCACCCAGGGCCAGCAGCCAGCCGGTGGACTTGGAGTCCGCATCTTGTTCTGGCTGGCGGCGGCAGGCGGATGCCTCCGCCCAGGGGCAGCTCACCTCGCGTGTGTTTAGACGGCCCAGGGCCGGGCCGTGTGGTGGGGGTCTACGACGCTCTGCGTCGCGGGGGTCTACAAAAGAGTAGTACAAATCGGACGGCCTAACTAGTGTACGTGTCGGTGAGTTGCTCGAAAGGTCCTAGTCTGTGTATCGGTGTGAGAGTCTGGTGCAATACGCACCAGCTGCCACTGAACTCTTCCCAGCCCTGCTCACTGCAGGCTGGGGAAACATCTAGCAGCAGCAGCAGCAGCAGCAGCAGCGGTGGCGGCGGAGCAGCAGTCAGCCGCCGTGATGAGTCCTTCAGTGAGATGTCGCGGCAACACGGGGCCAGCCCGGGGACACGTTCAGTCGGAGCCGTCTCGATCAGAGGTGCCGCCCGAGCAGCTGACGTTCTCCTTGTCGCCGTTCTCGGGCTCGTCGGAGCGGTCGGAGGCGCGCTCGTCCTCCTTCTCCTCGGCTTCCTCATCCTCGGGCTCTTCGTCGGAGCCGGTAGCCGGCGGTGGCGGCACCCCCGGCAGCGGCGGCGGTCGCACGCGCGCCCCGCCGCCTCCCACACCCATCGACAGGTCCAGCCCCTGCTCGGCCATCATCTGCAGGTAGGTATCCAGGACGGCACTGCCAGTGGATCCAGCAGCACCTCCCCCGCCCCCACCGCCGCCGCCGCCACCGGTGCTCGCCGACGAGACCGCCTGCGCGGCCAGCTGGTGCATCAGGTTGACGCGGTAGGGCTCCTCGCCGGGAGCTGTGGAGCCGTTCTCTTGACCTCCGGCGCTGGCTGGCGACGGTACTGGAGAGCTGGAGACCGACTTCTCCCAGCGGCCCAGCGTCTGGCGGACCACCTCGCCGCGGCCGCCGGAGCGCGCGATGAAGCGCGCCGCCAACTCCGGGTCCCAGGGCGCCGGCATCGGCAGCAGCGGCAGGTCACGCGTGCTGATGCCGCGGTGTTGACGCGACATGTGCGAGTGTAGAGAGTTGCGCGACTTGGCCACCGTGCCGCACAGCACGCATCGGAAGCCGGCGCACTGCGAGTGCTTGTCCTCCATGTGCGTGCGCAGCGTGTGCGCGTTCTTGTAGATCTTGCCGCAGATGTTGCAGGGGCGTGGGTCGGTGGCGCGCAGTCGGAACATGTCCATGCCGCGTCGGTACCCTGCCGCCACAGAGACGCAACAGTGAGCGCAGCAGGCGGCACGGCGGTGCTGCAGATGGCAATTGGGCCGTACGTCACCAGCAAGTTCAGGTGATGATGCCAAAATCAGCAGCAGATTGACATAGAAGGTGCTTAAAAGTGAAGCATTGGCTCCTGTGGGATGTAATAACACTTTCATGACGCATTAGGGGTGCAGCAACGTTATCTTAAAATATTGCTCAATTTTCCCGCAATCTCAGCTGAAGCTACTGATTTCAGACACTTTAGTTTGAGAACTCCAAGGAATGTTATTTTTCAATGGCGGTCCCAGCCACTGCAGGCATTGACCTGGGCGGGGAAAATGGCCTTGATCATGAAAAGGTTCTCCAAGGAAGTGTGGATACAGTTTGGCAATTTGAGGACCGTAGGCCGAGTGCCCTCATCCACTCCTTCGGATCAACTGGCAAGCTTTCTTGATATGATAACTTAAATAGTGCAAAAAAACTTAACAGCAACGAAATGTCAATCCGCTGTTTTAAAATTTTGCTCCAATTCCAACGAAAAATAGTTTCGAAGCATCCCGTGCCTACTCTAGCACCATTGTCAGGACGTTCACGATGGAAGCTCACCGGCCGAGGCGCGCCCAGTGCGGCTGGCTGTGCCGGCATTAGTTGCTCCCCCTCCCTTCTAGCTCGCCGAATATTGCCCCAGTCAGCAACAATCTGCATGCGTCCGCGACCATTCAGATCACTTACCCCCCCTCCCCCCGTCTGCGTCAGTGCGGCCGCGGCTTCTGCACAGCACCCAGCAGCTGCCCCCGATGCCGTCACCGACAATAAATCCCGTTACGTTGTCGGAATACCCCTCATTGGATAGGCTCCAGAGTGTACGTCGACTGTGCTCTATTCTGTCGTATCCTTATGTATATTGGCACAGGCTACCACTGAAAGCAATCGCACTTCTTTTTGCTCACGTGTGTTGAATTTTACCGCCCAGGTAGCTCCGTTGGTAAGCATTGGGCCTCCGCCCTCTGCTTAGAACCCATCCAATAACAGTGTACAGAAAAGGCTGGGGATTGGTTCTCCGGAGACGCCCTGGTGCTCAAATATTTGTCTGACGTAGGTCGCCTGGCAACTGACCCGTGAGACAACGACCCGAGCCGTTCCTGCTCTTTGTGGGACGTTAAGTGTTGGGTCCGGAATTTACTCGTCATTGGGGGAAATTGCTAGTTCGGATGGTACGGATGGGTCTCCGAGACCATTTACCTGAGACATTTCCTTCCATGGTGATTCCAAAAGGCTAACTTGCAATAATTTTCCTAGACAGTATTTTTTAAAAGTTGGAAGACAAATTAAATGATCACGGTTTGATGATTATCGATTTTAAGCACATCATTCCATACGGCGTTGTGGCACCTTCACAGCCCTACACATCCCCACACATCAGAGAGCTGGCGGGGCGCGGTTCTACTCAGCGCGGCTCACCCTGCTGGGTGGCCTGTGGGTCCGGGCTGGGTCCCGTCTGCATGTGGTTCACGGTGGGGGAACTGTGCAGCGGACCGCCGAAGCCGGGCAGACCAAGCAGGGAGCCCATGCCGCCCAGCTTGTCGACGCTCTGACCCAGCTTGTCCAGGCCGGGGTACTTGTCCAGTCCCGTCAGCCGCTCCAGACCTGCCGGTGACGTCAGAGCTGATGTCACGTCATACATCAGGTATCTGAGTGTGATACTTGTTAGAGCGGATTCTTCAGACCTGCCGGTGGCGTCAGAGCAGATGTCACGTCATACATCAGGTTAGCAGAGTCAGATGATTGTCAGAGTGGATTATTCAGACCTGCCGGTGAAGTCAGAGCTGATGTGACGTCATACATCAGGTATCTGAGTGTGATAATTGTCACGAGTGGATTCTTCAGACCTGCAGACGATGAAGTCAGTGTTTCTCTCACCCGATTTGTGCAGATTTGTGACTGCATGGTTTGGTGCAGATTACCAGCAGCCAGTGAAAATACTTTTAGACCCGGGTAAAGCGAGCTCTTACGCCAACAAAAACTATGTCACCGATGCCCTATTTCGCAGCAGAGCGCTAGCATCAACGTGAGCCACATTTGCTCCGTCTCACTGCATCGGGCATATTAGTCTGATCATTCCCCAATAGGCACGGTACGTTTGGAATGGTGACAGCTTGAAAATACCAAAGCACACAATAAATCCTTTCGAGGTATATCAGTGGCACCACGCAAAGTTTCAGACCGACATTAGCCTTCTGGTGGCGACCAGAACTGGCGCCGTTTAGCCAGTTGTTCTTGGACGCCACAGGACACACATTGACCAAAAAGGCCTTTAAACGCACGCCATTTACCAGAACGGCGCTCCGGTTTTCTGTCGTATCTCTCAAATGTGGGCTGTCGGCGGCGGCGGCGACGGCTGCAGGTATCGACCGTGCCGGTCATCCCGTTACCACGATTACCGCCTCCCTGCACACCCCTCTGAGATGGCAAGATCAGCTGACGTCACGGCACACTTTTAGCGCGCTTCCATAGCCGTCTGGCGTAGTCAATTTTGGCAGTGCGAGCCACGCTTGGTGGGTGGAAAGTGTTATTTTGAAGCGTTCGACAAGAAATTGTTATTGAGAGCGCATCTATGGGTCGATGGAGACCTTCTTCAACCGTCGGAAATTGCTCGTCCCGATCTGGCCAGTAGAGGCGAATCAATGGGGCTTTTGGGAAGGCTGTGTTACAAAATACAAAGATGAGATAGGGCGGAGTGATTTTATTTCAGTAAATTGTCTACTTTCGATGTCTAATGAGATTTTCCGTAAAAAGGTTCATCTAATCACAAGGTAAAGTTCTGACTCAGATTCTGCAGGTTATCGAGCCCCCTTAAGGCGTCTTATTGACATTAAAAATAGGGATGGGAGTATAGTATGGTTACCGTTGTTATTCCTCGATATCCTGTAAGCAATCAATTCACGCTGCAAGAGTACAATCCAACTACATTCAAACCGCCCCATTTCTGTTTGCTCTGTGGAAAGTTATATGCAAAGGTGAATTAACATCACACATTTTATTCATGGCATTCAAGCATTTTAACTGCTCTCAATATTGCTGGACGCTTTGTTGTATAAAAATACACATATTGTACCCGATAATTTTCGGCTGACAAGTAAATCATCGTTAAATACAGAAATATACCTATGCCCGTGGTACATATATTATCTCGACAAGTTTCAGAAACCTATCAATTTAGTTTTAGGAAATTTCAAACAGCTTCACAGGTTTACCACGAACCGTATGGAAACATCTTAGAAAAACGTGAGGTACAGAATCCCACCCTGACAGGAATAATTAAGACATTAAAAAATGTATAGGAACAGTTCGAGAAATAAAAATGTACACGGTCAAGACATCATTTTCCCCTTAAATGAGAATAGGAAAATTAAACTAAAATTATTAGAAAAATTAAGAAGACAATTTTTAAACAAAATAATGAAACTAGCATAATTATTACTCAGCAACACAATGTGCTGTAATCGTATTGGTGGTGCTGAATCTCTCGTCTTACAATTCTTATCGAACATTTGGATGCTAAGAAGTTGTTCATGTTCAACAATGCATGACCACCAGGAGATAAATTATTCAGCCATCGATAACCAGTGGCGGCACTGCCATAGAGGCACATTAGGCACTCGGCCACTTTAAATGTCGAAGTAGTCATGTATTTTCTGTGGAATAAATATAATTTGACTCGATGTTTAAGTTACAGAGAATATTCCTTTTCGGATCACTGGGTCAAAGAGCTGATAATTTGCACCCTGAAAATCCACTCGCAGCTTTTACCGTCAATAAATGTGATCTTAGGCACTTCGCGATTTCGCTGAATCTGCCTAACACCGTGGCAAACCTAACGTGTGCTTTTGATTCACATCTCTAATACCTCATTCATTCGGACGCGAGTTAAATCAGCCGCTAGGCTTGCTAACAAGCTAGCACGTGCGATGCCGCGTTTAGGACCTTTATTACAGCATATTCGTTTATTGACAGTCTTGTAATACAAGACAAGTTGTATACAAGTTGTATGCGCGGATGTTAGCCTTCTGGTGCGGGACAGCTGTTTGGCAACTATTAGCGAGATATTTACTTGGAAACCCTTATGAAGAACGTAATTCATTGCACAAAATCTGGCGGTTAAAATTTAAAAATTCGTTCAAAATCAATCGTACAGCGAGAATTGGACGTCATAAACAATGAAGTGCCGAAGCGTCTTTAAAATGGGAAGCTCTCGTGAGTACGTTGTCCTTCCCGGCTTACTTACGTACCTACCTATCCTTCCGAATTTGCCTAACCTTCATATACTGCCGCATAACTGTTTCCATAATCCACCGACACATGTTTTTCAATTTGTATGATATTAAACATTTAAACATAAATATTATTTTTGCTCCTCGACATGAGCTTCCTTCCCAGCCGACCTGCGGAATCGCCCTGTTTAATATCAGGTAAAAAGCAGGGCGACATCCTTACCTCTAAGCCAAACGTGCCTAGGCTGTTATAATGTTCAAGCGCCGCCACTGTCGATAACAGAGACGAAACTCGAGAACTGCAAACAGGGCAAAGTGTTAGGTGTGGCAAACAATTATACAACACTGAAAGCGCTTCTTCAATAGAGTATTAAGAGTGATAAAAGCAGCGCCCGTAACTATTTTGTACAACGGTGATAACGACATACTGTAATTTCGTATTTTCCCGCAGCATATAATTTTAAGCAATTACCCAGTAATTTTGCATAGAAAGAGTTGAAAGCATCTAAAGTAGGTACGGTTGGTAAAACGATTTTACTTTTTCTTTCTGTATCAATTTTAAATTTCTGGTGCCAGGGAATCAGGAAAAGGATGTATTTTAATTAATGGAAATGTGACAGCTTGGTTGAATCGCGGAATTTAGTGTTGTTTAGGGTGTTTTAGCCGAAAATCATGAAAACGTCCATGATTTCTCTGAAAATTTACAATTAGCTCAATATTTTGATTTTAAAATGCTCCTCTAGGGTAAGAAATAAACCCCTGCCTCGGATGACGTCATGAGCTGGAAACTGCGAAGATATTCAAAAGCGCTTCAGGGGCTTCAATTGGCTGATTACTCACCGTGACGTCAGCATGTCATCACGCCAACAGCTGACAACTTTGGCCGGCTGCTTGGGTACATTTTGGTACTTTTCAGGTAGGTTTTTAGCTTTTCTCTGGGGAAATTTTGAGTTTCAAGACAAATGATATATTGAGTACCGGGTTTCCGGCATGCATTACAACTTGGCTATCCCAGTTAAAATCACGTTATAAAGGTGTCACATTCCCTTTAAAGGGAATGTGACACCTTCATAACGTGGTTTTAACTGAGATAGCTAAGTTGTAAAGCAAGTCGGAAAACACGGTACTCAATGTATAATTTGTCTTGGAACTCGAGATTTCCGTAGTAATAAAGCTAAAACCTACCTGCAACGCACCTCTCATGTACCCATAACAGCAGGCCACAGTTATCATGGCTGTTGGTGTGACGACATATGCTGACGTCACGATGAGCACCAGCCAATCGAAACCCTTGAAGCGTTTCGAGTATGGTAGTGGTTGCTAGATCATGACATCATCCACAGGCCGATATTAATTTCTTTTCCTAGAGGAGTATTTTAAAAATAAAAATATTGAGCTTATTGTACATTTTGTTTTCAGAGAAATCATGAGTGGTTTCATTATTTTCGGCTAAAAGTACGCCTAATTAAACTAAATTCAAGGATTCGACCAAGGTCCACATTCCCTTTAAGGGGCTTTCTCTTATGTGCAAGTGCATTTTAGTATACTAATACAATGAATGGGACAAGCATCCAAGACCGAAAAAAATCAAACATAGGCGGAGCAAAGTGGCAAGATAACTTAGAATCCCCACCGCCGGTGTGACTTGGGCGGATAAAGGTAGGGCAATATGAAATTTTTTCAATAGCAGAGGAATCTGTGTATTTGTCTTTTAGAGGTTGGTACTATAAATCTTTCCCGACTATTTTGCTCTTCTGCATCAACCGGTGATAATTTTTGACATTTTTCATCTGTCTCTATGTGCAAGATGTTATGTAGGTTCTGACGTTTGCTAAAATATGCTACAAAAACTGGTGAAATATATATATATATATATATATATATATATATACTTCACCAGATAGTTTTTGTCCTGAATTCACATTTGAACCTTTCAAATAACTGGAAGATATCACAATTTTTTTATCAAGTATCAATAAATGTGCACTACTTACGTAAAAACAAACAACAGGGACCAGAGTTATTGAGAATAAAAAACTGTTTAAAAAATGTATATTTTGTGCACCCCTGCCCATAATGTTTTAAACATTTGAAATTGTATTTTCTAAAACAGACTTTGGCGTGAGAAAAATCGAGCATACTTTGCATTTCTAAATCGGACGGGCAGATTTTAAGATCTTAGGGTAAATATTCTAGGGATCCCCTGATAGGAATATTGGTAGCCAGGAGCCTGCCAGGAATAGAGTTAAAATGCCACACTTAAACGTGAACCCCCTCATTCACCCCCGGCCGCCTTCTACTTTGTGATTGGGCATTCTTTTTCACAACTGGTCGCCGTTTTTCAGTCCTAGGGTGTCTCACTGCAACATGGCCGTCATTAGCGTTTTGGTGGTGAAAATAGTCTCGAGTTTATTTCGTGTATGCCTTGGACATCGATCGGTGCGGTCTTCTGCTCAGATGCCACTCAGGAGCGCCCAGGGTGCACTCGTGCCCGCCCGATATGTGGCTGTGTTGTCTACCGCAACGAGAACATGCTGCGATGAAGTATGGTGGGCTGGTGGAATTGCTTTTTTCCTATCAAGCATAGCTGGTGCAGTTTACCTTATGCCTGCCCTTAAGAACTTTTTCGTCGAGAATATTCAAAATCTACTGGTTTACTGAAAAACTCTTTCTGGATACTGCTTTAAGACTTAGATCATTTGCTTATCTTGCCTAGGTGTTTTTTTCTGTTGTGCCGCTAAAGCAAATTTGTCTCCAGACTACAAAGACTCTGTCATCTCTATGAAAACAAGAAAGCTCAGCGGTATCTGCCTGAAAAATTGTGCTTGCATCCCTCCCCACTCAAATGTGGACCTCTCAAAATGTGCTGCCCTCATGTAGAAAATTGTGAATCTATCGCTATCTACTCTATGTAGACGCAGTGAATTGGGACAGAAATTAGTCCTAAGAATCTCTGAAGGTCATCCCTGCGTGAAGTCGACTTCGGAAAGCAGTTTGGGTAGGGGCGCTCTGTTTTCATATATTACTTTTTGACCAAAGACACTCTGAGACCTTCTTTTCCCCGGCGATGCTCATATCATTTTAGTCGGCACTATTCGAAACGGCATGGCAAACAGTCAAAATTAGTGTCACAAAGGTGACCTTCATGATACCAAAAGCTGCAGGGGCGGATCTAGGGAGGGAGGGGTGATCCTGCCATGACCCCCAGGGCTTGCCCGAAGGGGGGAAACTCGGTCCCCCAAGCCAACTAGTGCTTCATAATTGATCGTCAGCTAACTATTTTTAAGCGTATTAGTTCGGTTGAAGGGCATCTCTTTACACGTCTCAGAAACTGCCTCTGAAGAGAAATATTTTTTCCATGTTTCAAGATATTGTTTTGGGGAGCTTGATTTAGAAATCAGCTGACTCCGCCAGCCGCCGTATCCGCCGCACAACGTTTCTTTTTTAAAGACCGAGGCTGACGTGGGTTTGGTCCCCCAAAATCAAGGAGCTAGATCCGGCCCTGAAAAATAGCCACCAAGGTGGTAAATTGGCCGCCCCCAAGACTTTTCCCCCTCATTCTTAAAGAAATCCTGTGTCCATCCCAGGCCAAAGATGGTATTCTAAGATTAAAAACCAAGCACTGTAGTTACATCAAACCGGTCCTGACAAAGCTATAGAACTTCTAAGAGATTATACGAGCTTGATTTTCCACGATGGCCTATATTTTTTTCTTTTTTACCAGTGATGGTTGCAGCATGGGAAACATGCTGTGCTCGCAAACATTGTTTAGCCGGATCGGCACCACAGGCGGATATAGGTTCTGTTTGAATTAACAGTAAAATGACCAAAACATGGAACTATATTTTACCCAATCAATTTGGGATACTCCCAGATTTATCCAGTCTGAAACTCCCTGAATATCTACCTGCGTGATGCATTTCACGCATTCAAGAGGACATATTTTCTACATCTGGCTATCCATGCATGCTCAAGTTCTTTCACCAGACTCCGACAATCAAGCAGCCGACATCGGCGCGGGCCATTCCGCTAATGGTTGTTTTGCCGGGCCACCAATTTGGTAGCTGCAGAGTACCTGTACACACGCCACTTGTCGACAGAGACTTCATTTTAATTGCGGCAAAACACAGTAGAGGTCGGGCGCCAGCCTGTTTGGTACCTAGTGGCCACCTGCAGCAATAGCAGCGAGCTGCTGATCAATACCGCCGGTTGCAGCTGAGGCGAGGGCCGACGCCGTTTGAGACGGAGCTGCCGACCGCGCCGCCACAAAAACACGGCACCTCTGCACCGCCCGGCCGCACGCAAACCCGCAGATTGCGGCGCCGCCGCTACAGCTCCGTCGGCACCGACGCTGGCTCGTCGGGACCGACGAGCCGCACGACACGCCGGCGGCGGCACGCACCCCACCCCCGCCGCCGGGCAGGGTGACCCTCCGGTGAGACAACATGCGGTCAACCCCTCACTCCACCGACGACCTGTTTTCATCCTTTTCATTTGCACGCCCACTCTGGGATGGGGGAGGGGGATTGGTCGAACAGTGGGGTAGGGGTGGGGTAGGGGGGCTGTCGGTGCCATCCTGGGCCGAACGGTGGATTTAACTGGGTCATCGGGGTCGTACCAGGCTGGCGTACGGCGGCGGTGGCCGATTTGGGGCTCGGTTGGACACGGCACGGGCATGCCTGGGAGCTGCGCCGCTGTGTCTTCCAGCACGCATGCCCAGACGTTTACGGAGCAAGCCTGCTAGCCAAACAGGCCGTATTGATCAGTATTAAATCCTGGCGGCGACCAGAGCACGCGCCCCTCTTTACGCTAATGTCCCACTTTTCGCCGCGGAAATGATAATGCGATCACGAGAAAGGCGCCAGCTGGGCTAGTTTGGACGGCTAAGTTTGAGACGATGACTTCAAAGCCGGGCAATGGTTGTGGCAGTTTCTCAGAAGCCCCAGTTATTGGCCGGAGCCTTCTCCTCTGAAACACAATTCAGTTTATCCGCTGTTGATCGTCGGCCAATGTGGCATCGAGCGACACCGCCAGCGTGCCACTAGCTGCTCTCCACCCCATCCTCTCTCCCTAAACTTCATGCTCAAAACATCCAACTCCACACCGCACAGTCAGCACTTAAAACTCATCCAGTCATCATATTAATTACTTTAATCGGAAACATGCTGTTTCGCATTTTTTCAAATCATTCATCCCAACACAATCTACAGCGCATTGTTTTCGAACGATCACCGACCCCGCGGTCCACCATGCCTCGCCGGCATACGCCGGTGAACTCAGCCATCTTTGCTGTGAACTGGCCCGGCTGGGCCCGGTATCTGTCTGCTCTTTCCCGCCTGCAATGGGAGGGAGCTCTGTCGACACCATCCCGCTGCAAGTATTGATTGCGAGGAGAGCGGTGCTGGCAAACGGTATTTGTTCGCCGCGCCAGGGGCGTCTCCGGAGCGGCTAAAAATGGAGCCACGAGTGACGTGAAATGGACAGTCATGGGGTCAGGAGCTATACCCGCCGTCGATATATCGTATGTGGCGGCGTGTGGGTAATAAAATACAGCGGCTTTGGCTCTCATCAGTCAGCATCGGTCACAGAGAGTACTTAGACTGTTGTCCGAAAAGCCATGCTTGCAGCGAATTTCCAGAAAGCTCTCGCCGTCGTGATTTAAAGTCAGGACTTGCAGAGCTTAATATCTGGTACGAAGCGCACGCTTCGGTGTCCAGTCGTTTTTTATTCCGTCAGCCCTATTTACTACGGTGCCGTGTGTCCTGCTGCGTGCTCGGAAACGTACGCACAAGGCGTCGCAGTTAACTAAGACCGTGACCCCGTGATACCTGACAAGCAGGGGCGTCGCCGCAGTATTTTTGCTGAGGGGATATTGATGGCGGGGAATGGTAGGAGGCGATATCAAACTTCAGACTGTGTGGGAGAGTGGTTCCAGGCAGTTTACCTGCTACCAATCTAAGAAAATTTGAAGTGGGCCGAGACTTGCGGGGCAGCATGTCCCCCGGTTCCCAAATTGAGAGACACCTTGCCCCTCCTCCCTTTCGAAGCCCATGGTGACAAGAGAACACGTTTTAATAAAACTTTGATAACTAATCACAGCAACCAGGAAACGCAATTTGGGAACTGTAACACGCCACAAAAAGTGAGACTGACCGAAATATTTCATTTAACTAAGCAATTTAAGCTATGGTTCCTACTAGTCAGATATATTTTTTTAAGTGCTAAAATAAGATCCCAAGCAAAGAAGCTTCCTAACTAAATTGTTACACTTATGGGTTTGGCAAACTTGAGCTTACAACCACTGACGGCAGTTGTAGCAGCCAACGAGTTGTAGAAGCAAACGATGTATGTACAACACCAAAGGACCTGTTGTTAGGAGCAGCCATTTCCCACGCAGAACTGCATGAGCTGGACCCAGGATTGAAAACGGCCTGCAGTGTTTTTGAAGCCCGCAGAGAGACTAAACAAAGGAGCACGGACCTGGGGACGGTGTAGGAATTTACCGCGACGGGACAAATTTCAGCTGGTGCAAGACTGCCAGTGTTGCAGCCGCACGTTCTCTGGGGCGTGACAGGATGCTTGACTTGGCAATCCGCTGCTTCAGCTGACGTCTTTCCCTGCACCAGTTTATCACACATGCCACACAGAGTAAAGAGTTACTACAGTCAATCTCATTGATAGTCACATATTTCTGTCTGAGCTGTAAACTGTGGAAATATATCAGGATCGACATGGACTGCCAGATTCTTTGGAGGAGCCAGTCCCATCTCTCCAAAAATATACCCTCCCTTGCCCACCAGACGCGCTCTGTGTTGGCCATCCGAAACATTTGATAACCGCGGGATTTACAGTTTGCTCCTTTTTAATCTAAAGCTATGTCGAGGTGCAATTTTAATTTATACCGGGCAAACAACATTCACGCTGAGAAGAGAACCGTAAGCGGAATCTGCTCAGATAGGTGTGAGGTACATGTGCGGAGAAGGTAGACTTTAAAAACAAACTACTTCTAATATACACACACACACACACACACAATATATAAATAATATATATATATATATATATATATATATATATAGTTTATGTATTAACATATATTGCATTATATAAATGACCAGTTCAAATAACATCGCAAGAGCTGACTGAACCAGGGTCGCCAGCAAAATTAGACGGACAAAGTAGCACATCACTATTAGATTATGTTCGATGCTGAGCATAACTTCCGCCCCGTGATTATGCAATCATGTCCCCACCCAATGCACCATGGTGCAGACCGACCCCATACCGACGCCAATACGGCCTAGCACTCAGATGATCTGCCAATCCCCTGACTGACCGTATTTGTCGTTCGCTGTGTGCTGGGATCTCTCTCGCTCCTCCTGCTCCTGCTGCTGCTGTTCATGATGCTGGTGATGCTGCTGGTGATGCTGATGCGGGTGCTGCTGATGCGGCCGGCGCGGGGTCAGCTCGGGGCCCGGTTTGTGGTTGTTGTTGTCGGCGGCGCCGGCGGCAGTGAGAACTGAGGTTGGGATGGCTGTGATGCTGGGAGGCAGCGGCACGCTGGGGACGGCAGTCGCTCCGTCCGAGGCGGCGCGGGCTCGCTTGGCTGCTGGCGAAGGCAGGGGAGTCGGCGGACCTCCGTCCTGACGCTGAGTCCGCCTGCAGCAGAGACAGCGGCCAGTCAGCAGCCGCAGGTGCAAAGCAGACAGCAGAGGACGCCGTGACCGGGACAACTGGGATCGAATCTCGCACACATCCGAAGTTTTCTAGCTAAGTCCAGGCCCATGCGTTTGGACGCCGTGATTATCAATCGAAATTCAATCCATATAACAAAACTATGTAAGAATAAATTGAAAAAATGTAATTCAAATCAATTTCCAGATCCAAATCACCTAAGCTTTTTGGCGAATCCGACAGAAAATCTGCAAATGAACCAGACATACTTTTTGCTATCAAATACATAAAGCATTTTTCAGGTAGATTATGGTATCAACAGAGCTCTATGATGGTGTTGACAAATAAAGTGGAGCGATAAAATACAGCAGAAAGAGAAGTGAATCCAGGGCCCCATTTCATAAAAGTTGTGGAAATGCGGCGTGTTTTACACCACATTCACCTGCAAAGTTACGCCGTACTCAGAATCACGTTTCACAAAGAGCAGTGACATTCACGCGAAAGCGGCGTAGATATCAAATGCAGCGTGAATTACGCCCAATTCCAGAATGGAATTATCCCTTTCAAATATGGCATATAACTGCTTTATTAACATTAAAAAGGGCTTATATGCTTTTCAATAAATTAGTTGAATGAAACTTATTCTACTTCTTTGCTCTTATTCGATTTTTAGGTTTCTAATGCACTTTTACAAATGCTGCGGAGGAGGATGCACTAACAGCTGACGCAATAAAAATACGACGTATTTGTTTTTGGCCGTACCCCATTTTTTTAGGTAGTTACTGTCAAGAAGGCCCTAAAAAGGTTATTGTATTGTTGTGCGAGTGTAGTTCAGTGGAATTCGAGGTGAATTGTGTTTACTAATCATGAGTGAACTGTGAAAGGTCTGTGAACCTTATAAGTTCGTGAAACTGGGAAAAGAATAGTGAGTAAACATCTTTGAATAATAACTAGATCAAGATGGTGGTATTTAGGTACCTAGATATATCATCATTTTCGCCAGAGGCCTCAGTAGAGATACGTGGATTTTGTTGGTGACAGGCACCTTAAATTGAATGTTTACCCTCCATAGACTCCATATAACACTTTGTCAGTGTCAGCCTATCTAGGGTTCTGTCCTCACTAGACTGTAAAATAACAGTAACGGCAGAAAGTCAATGTAAAAATCAATGTCAGCTTTCCTGTACATTTGCATCAATAGCTATCATCATTTTTGGCATACCAAATGGCCATAGAACTCTATATATCAGCTCAATTTGGCATGCGTAACTTTTGCTTGATACCTGTGGGAGGAAGAACTTGCATACCTTTTTTATTTAAGTTTATTTTACATTCATGACTCTTTTTATCCTTCACTACACTACCGATTTTTGCCTGAGATTCCGAATTTCATAAGAAATTATATATTTTGCATGTTTTGCTTCATTGTCTGATAAATATTACGCTGCTATATCTTGCATAACTTTTCAGGAGTGTTTCACATATTCAACGTACATGTTGTCTTCTATATGAAACAATATCAGGAATATTCTACGCTGTATTCCAGTACAGCGTAGCTTAGAGCAGCGTAACTTTGCAAATAGTTGTATTTTACGCTGCATTTTTGTGAAACAAGATTGTGGTGTAATATTGACTTTCTACGCTGCATTATGCTACTTCTACGCTATAAGTGGAAGTTACGCCTTTTATGAAATGGGGCCCTGATTCCGGTTGATCACTTGCATTGAAGCAAACCCTGGACATCATAATTGCCGGCTATTTTTAAGCTATTTCTGTAAGTTAACATATCGTAAATGTGTCACGGAAATCCTTCCTATTGCCAGGTTCGGGTTACTGGTAATCCTATACCCAGAAAATAGGATCGACTGCTGAGCCTCGTATTTTGTTTTGTTTTTGCTCGTTTTTGTTACGATCATATCTCTTTAAAACCTGTGCAGGGTTATAGCTTAATTAAATACCATGACTATTATCAAAATGTTTGTACCATTGTATGAATTTGTCTGGACAAAACGACTGGTATAAAGCTATCAAAAAAGCATGGAAAAACTTTCGCAGCCAGCACGATGCCCATTTCTGGAATATCCCAAAACGGACACAGATGTCGAATGCATGGGAAACGCAGTAAAATCAGAATCGATTCTGTCGACGAACTATGTTTTCCAGGGCTTTAAAAATGAAACAAGCCAAAGCAGCTTCACCTCGCAAATATTTGTTGAACTAACTAGCAAATATATATGTGACTGAGCGATAAGATCACTTCACGGAAATTTTGAACGTAAAAATTAGTCACCGAAATCTTGTGGAAGCCATTGTGGTCCATAACGATCCAGCCTTATGCAAGGTTACCTGAACTGGACTTGAGTATGGAATACAAAGTCATTTACTTCAAATGTGTCATGGATGACAGATCTTTCAAATGTTCACATATGGATTTGTTCACGGTCATGGTACAGTTGTCGCAGTATTCGCTGATTAAGGAACCATTATGGCCAACCTGTTCACTGTTTAGCACATGAGTCTTAACGCAAAAAATGTGCGTTATTATTTCTTGACAATATATGAACACATTTTTGGAAACCGGTACGATAGCCCATTTCTAGCACTGTCTAGTATATGAGTGTTTTCTGATATGTTTTGCTCGTTACATGTCTATAGAGCGAAGTTTTTCCCGATTGGGGCGTACCCACTTCACTCTTGGGGAATACCGACTGTTACCCACGTGAATGAGCCGTACTCAGCTGCCGACAGCAGGAGTGGGAGGGCTTAGAGCAATTAAAGTTTCATCCACCCTGCAGCTGCCATTTCGGCGCACGCTTGGAATGAGCTGAAACAATTTGGTAAACACCTGTACATTTCCCAATTGTTCAAATATGTCTAGAATTCAATTGTTCAATACATTATTTGTATGCTCTGTACGCCATAAAAATGATTTCAAATACATAAATTCATCACACAAACGCAACGCATTCACTGAGTTGCGTTCGAACTTTCAACTGCCTTACCTACAAATGTCCTTTTAAAAAATTAGAACGAAACGGGAGAATCTCCCTCGTATAAGCAAGGTGAAACTGAACAGGTAGTAGCGAATAAATTTTAAATACTTGTTTTTGCTTCGGAAGATCCATAAGCCATGGGTGGAGATCCGGGGGTTAGGGGGTCAGGGCTGCCCCTGAATTTTTGGTCTCCCATAGATTTGGTATAGGGCTTGTATTCCAGTGCCAGCGTTAACCCATCCAGGACCCCCCTCCCCACCCTGGATCGAGAAGAGATATCCAGTCTCGCCGTGAGCTATTGCAAATATCTAACAAGGGACCATGCGACTGGTTAGGATACGACCTATAACTCAGGCTCTATTTGAAACAGAAGTCATAAGGAAGCAAACAGTTCCAACAGCAATATGTAAACTATTCAAGTGGAAAATAACGATGCATCCAAACCGTCACTAGATGAGTTATTTCCGATTGCTGATTCCGACACATTGAGCTTGTAATAAATGAGTGACATCGAATGCTTTGCTCTGCAATACCAAAACGGCCACATTTATGGGCTAGGCAATGATTTAGTGATGTGAGGCTAGACCTTTAGGGCGTATTGGCAACCCTGTCACCAACGCAAAGTTTCATATATTACAATGAAAGCCGACTGTGCAGATATCGACCGAGCCCTACTCCGTCTCTCATCGGTCTTTCTAAGGCCTTGAGCTGACCCTTCTGTAGCGCCCTTCCTTCTATGTTTTACTCAAAATAACGCAGTATAAAACCTTAACTTTTGTTAGAAACCTTAACTATTGTTGAACTATTGTTAGCTTTCTTTCAACTGGTTGACAAAATCTCATTTTCATGGGAAAATGGCAATAATTTGATATTTGTATCTATAATTAGAACGTTTCCTCACAGCGGACATGCTGTCGCTCAGCACATAAGAAGCACTGGCTTCTTTGGCGAGCCGATTATCAAGTCCCTACTGCAACCGCGCCAAAATCTATAATTTAAAGTTCTAAGCTTGCTGAAATCAGCTTATGGATCACTGCCCCCCACATCCACAGCCTCCCATCCCCACCCTCACCCCACCCACCTCTGTATGGGTGGGCAGCGCGGCGGCGGCTGTAGCGAGCTGGTGATGTTTGAGGCCCGCTTCACTCAGTCCCTTGACCTGCAGCAGCTCGGCCGTTCGCAGGAAGTCGGTCAGCACCTCGTGTGTCACCTGCACCTCGCCGTTGTACATGAAGTGGAGCAGGGAGTCCAGCGACGAGGGCGTCACGTTTTGGAGAATGATGATGGGGTGCTGACATGGGTTCGACTGGGGAGCCAGCAGTGACAGTTGAAGCGAAGCCGGATAAAATGCGGCCTTGTACAAGCGCGCACACGCATCAGTTAACAGTTTGAGTTATATCGATGCGTTGTATACGCATCATTGCAAACGTATTACGTTCCCTGAGATCTGATTTATGGGTTGGACGAAGGAAGGGGCTCCATCCATGGGGCGTCTTCAACGCATTCGATATAACTCCTACTGCAAGACACGGTTTCACAACAGCATCAAGCCAGCAAGGATAGTTGAACTCCATCAGCACTTTAATTAACACGACTACAAATGTAAAAGCAAGCTTGCAAGCCGTTGTTTATGTTAAGGGTCTACGTTCCAGACGTTTACGTTTGGCATGTCAACCTATGGGCAACAAACAATTAAAATACAATAATTACAAAGCCCATTTAAAGGAAACTTAGCTCAGTATACATTCCTGAAGCGTATGAACTAAAAAGTATATGGATTGGTTAATTTAATCCTTCGGATACATCGCACTGGGTAAACAAGTTATGACCAAATTCGCTCATTAAATTGTTGATTTTTATATTTCAAATGTATTCCAGATTGGGACATGAGGAATAGGATAAGTAACAGGTTCCCTTTGGGATGTTATGAATAGATAGCACTTCTTCACCAAGGTTAACAAGCCGTAAAGACATCCAAGGCTGCAGCTAACTAGGAGGTCTAGTATTACTGGCTCTCTGTCAACAATAATCATAGCATTTGGCTTATTATGTTAACCCGCAAGGCAAGCACGTTGCACGTTGTAAGATGGATCAGCAGCTCTGGCATAAAGTTGACGGTCCATCATCTATCATATGATATTGAAGAATAATACATGACCCTCCATGTCTGACATGTAGCCGTGGTTTTGGCAGCGAGGAGGCTGAAGTAGCCCTAGGCCACAGATTTCTCATTGCTACGTCACAAGTGAACGGTCGGCCATATTCATACAAATTATTACCTTTCCGTCTCATTTTCATCACAAACACAACACCGTCACTGGTACTACAGCCCCACCACCGTGTACACCCTCCCCCTCGTCAGGCGCCCGTGTCTGACCTTGAGCAGCTTCCTGAAGTAGGGACTGCAGGCTGAGAGCACTAGCTTGTGCGCCTGCACCGAGTGCGCGTCGGCGGCGATGGTGACGTCCACGAAGTCGTCCAGCTGCTGCAGCTCTCGGAACGAGGCCGTCATGTTGTGGTGGTAGTCGCTCCATCTCAGGCTGTAGTGCTGCTGCTCCTCGGAGTGCTGGCCCATGGCGGGGGCGGGGGCGGGGGCGGCGGGCGGCGCGGGCGGGCGCAGCCGATGTCACATGTCCCGCTGTACCACCTGTAACAACAAACAGGCCGGTGTGAATCCAACGAAAACCTGCAGGAGATACATGATGGTGGCAGTAGATGTGGCAGGTACACGCTGCAATGGGACGGTGTGTGCGCCGTCTGGTACCAGCTGCATTAATTGGTCCTTGCTTAGACCGACTGTTCCCAAAAGCATGTCATTTGTCTCCGACCAGTCGACCTGAGGCGTGTAGTCACCAGAACTGAAACAATTAACGGTGATTGAGGAGACTTATGTTGGAACCGGCTTGCGCTCTTCCCACGCGCCGACCCAATATTCGGGCGTATGTATTTGTTAATCAATGTGCCAGGCTTCGAAGTGCTGCCGAAGACTTCAGACGAAACCACACGTTTAAAACACAACAATGAGCTGTTGGTTATCAATTGTTCTTAAGCCACAAAATATTATATCCCTTGTTTTATTTTAGAGGCAATAAGTGCCAATTATAATGCTTGCTATGTACGTCGGCCTGAATTTACCGCTCGAATTTAGAAGGATCTCATTAAGGTGTCACTGTAAGGGGCCTTAATAGATAGCGATAGGCAGCAAAATGCACTTAAGACTTTCGATGTTAAAAATGAGGGTTACAAACTCCAGTTCTAAGACATGTTCACCTTGCTTACCACCATAAACAGTTAATATAATTTACTTATGTCAGAAATTTTAATGTCCGAAACCTGGCGGAAAGCAGTTTCGAAAAAGTTGAAAAAATGTACCGAGAGATTGTTGGATACAAATCAATGAGCCGCAACATCAAATTACCGAAGAATTATCACTATTTACAATAAAATACATTTTCCATGATGTTTTTGGGCGATTCTGAAATATGCAAAACTCTAAAATGTACGTTATGTTTAGACAACACTTTACCAGCAATTGTCACACAAAAGTATCCTACAAATCCACGTAATCGTCACCTGATGGGTCAGCACCTCTTCCTTTGAAGTCGTGGGCGCCGACACAACTCCCGCGGGCCGCCGACAACCTCCTCCTCACAGCCACAGTACGAAAATGGCGTGCAGCTCAAACGCTCAGTGCCATCTATCGTGAGAACTGTTAATCATCCTAGCCGACGGCGCAAGCTCGGCCGCGCGTCACTGAAACATCCGCCAACTAAAAACGCAAGCCGGAGAGACGGGTACCAATCAAGGACCGTCTCGGTACACATGCGCACTGGGAGTCGGGCGCGGGCGCTGCCAGATGGCCGTCGGCGCTGCCACAACGGCCGTCTCCGTATGAATTTGGTGGCGCTGCGAATCGGCGACGGCGCCGGCCACCAGCCGGCGCACCCTCGTCTACTAAACAGACGCGCCACCAATCAATACCATCTAAGTAAAACTCTCCAATCACCGGAGAGTGCCGAGTCTCGCCAGCGCACGCCCGCTCAAATGAATTATGGCAGATGCGAAGAAAGTATTGAGCCAATCGGTATTGCCGGCGCCGCTGGATCAATGATGCGGCCGGTAGCAGCCGCCGCCGCGCGGCTGGTCTCGTGTGATGACGCAGGTTCCGGTGCCGTGATTTGCCGCGATGCCTGAGCTCGGTGCGGGCCCAGCTGCAGCGGCGGCGCACCCGGCAACGCACGACCTCGACGGTGCCGGCGCTGCGCCGCGGCGATGATACATTCATTAGCGCGTACCGTCAGCAAATGGAGCGATGGGTGCACCGCGATGGATTAGGTTGGCGTCGACACCGCGCCGGCAATGATGCCGGCCTAATGGGATTTGCGGCGCGCGGATGGACCGGCACACGCGGTGGAGGTAGGCCTCGGGCTACTGGCGCGGCAGTGCCGTGGCCGAACCTCGCTGACCACCCATGCCGAATCCTCTTGCGGCATTCTTCTCGGAATGGATAGTTCCATCATCTTAAACGCGGCGTCAGGAGTTTTCCCAGAAGGGTGTGGTGTTAAGCTTGATAACGTCGTTTTTCGTCAGTGAACGGCACTGGCAATAGTCTTTCACAAACCAGGTTTTCTACCAAGCAGTGTAGGGTACTTGGGTTAGAAACGAAGAATTGCCAGTGTCTCGCTAGACATGTCTGGCTTTAAATACTAAGAAATTTGAAGCTTGGTAGCGAAATACTTTCGACTACATCAATGTATGAAGTTTAGCCATTGCATAGCTGAATGCTTGCTACGCGGATTTCATACTGATGATCGTTTTCTCCTTTTCCGCTCTGCCGCATAACCGCATGACAAACTCCTGCTGATCCCCTTCAATCCACACTCTGGATCGTCCAAGAAACAACACCTTATTGCTCAACTGTACCCCGGTGGCGCCAAAAATCCCTAAATTGGCGTGCTCCAGTGAGTGGCTTCCTCGTGCCCCCGGGGCCACGCACATTGACCCCGCGGCGCACGTAGCCGACCGGCGGTGTGACACTGTGACGAATGCGGGCAGGCGACGTATTGGTCGTCGACAGCGACGACAGCCACCGGCGTCGGCTCCGACGCTACAATAAATCTCCGGAATAGGGTGTCTGCAGGGACGTGGCACCATTGAAAGCGCTAGCAATGAAGCCATATTCGCTGTCAGAGTCCAAGTTTGGGTGGCCGGATGATTTAGTGTGGCCCGGAATGGGATCGGTAGTCGGTACAATGATGGTTCCCTGATCGGTTACGGTGCAACATGGGTGTCAGTCGGGCCGTTTCGGCTGAACGGAACTTCCCGCTGTATCCATAGCGCTGTCGATTCTGCGGGAGGTGCTTCCTTTGCAAGACGCGTTTGGGCGTCCGGCTCGTTTCTAATCTAGCGATGTCGTGCTTTTTTAGGCTGTTGTCGGGATTTGGTTGGGCCGGGCAATTAAACAACGAGTCTGTATGGTAACAGGAGCAGGGCTTGAATGTTTTATTTTCGCAAAACAAATCGTCATGCACTCCATTTAAAGTGAAGGCTGCACGTTTGAGAAAACACAACAAATGCCGACGATAAGCCGTCCGCAGTTCTTAGAGAAAGAACTTGGCAAATGGTCTTTACTATGGGTAAAAGTACTCGTTAAACGCTCGTATTAACCGGCTTCCAGACGATAGCGTACGAACTTTAAACATGTAGCTGGCTCTTTAGCACCAGTAACGTTCTCAGCTGCTGTAGATGTGTATCTTATCGGAAAAACTTCAACAACTGGCACCGCAATCCCCGCACAAACTGCAATGTTAGGGTGTGAAGGGCATACCTGGGGGGCTATGATAAGTGCACATGAAAAAGAAGAATGAGCTGGTATATGGGTTTGATAACCTTTGCACTAATTGTCTTCGATGACGTATGTTCAATGTGAAAATTTGTGAAAGCATATGTCAGCCTGTCTGTCTGAGCAGTTTGGAGAAAATATTAAAATCTAACGTTTAAGTTGTGCTTTGAGCGTAGTGCAAATCTTTCAGAATTAGAACACATGTTGTCGTTTTTCGCGGTTGGATGCTTTTTCGGTAATGCAACACTGCATGCTGGAAACGGTGATGCTACAATATGCGTTGAATTTGTTCAGTTTTTCAAATAAAGGCTTTACATTAGGATGTTTGTTTTAAATTCACTTACTCATTCCTAAAGATAAGCAACAAAATGATTGATTGCATTATCTTTTGCTGTTTGTCATTTGCAGCGTGTAGCTTCTCATTGCACGAGACTAACATATCGCTGAGATAAAAAATGAACGGGACCCGCGCTGCGTGTCGAGCTTGACGACGCAATGAGCCATCATACGAATTTTCCGTTCGTGCGGCGCCGTCACCGAGAGCCGAGCAGGCACGACATTCGACAGTATCGCGGTGGCCGCCGACCGCACGAGTACCTCTGGCGCAGGGCGTGGCTGCCAATAAAGGCTACCACCCCCTCGTCACGACCGCACCAACTCGAAACCCAATCCATCATCCTGCATGCACTCCGAACATGAACGAATTCCAGCTCCATCCATCCAGGGCTGAACCACCGCTGGAGCGGCCGAAACTGGAGCCTAGCTCCGGTTTTATATCTGAAAATCACCGGCGCCGCTCGTGCCTACAATACGGCATCGACGGTGCCCGCATCAACCGTCGGCACAAAGGCTCAGGACGGCTGTTATCTAGCCGAGCCCCGCTTTAGTTATTCTTTTGTTATTCGTCATCTGCATGTATAACGCGGTGTCGCCGCGTTAGCCGTGGCGGCGTGCTGTCACCCGGTCCCGGCGCAAACGGAACGCTTTTTTGTCGCTCAAGCCGCGCGGGCCCAGCGGTGAGCGCGCGCGCGCGGGGCCGGTTATACAGGCACCTCCCGGCGTAGGCCGCCCATTGCGGTGCCTTAGTGACAAAAAACGGCGCCGTCACAGGCGTGTCACGGTATGCCGCATGTCCTCCAGATGTACCTTAAACAGGCAGGCACCGCCGGCCGCGCCACCGCTCCCATCTGATTTGTTTCTCGCTTTGGACTGGTATTGTATCTGGTTACGGATTTTACCGCTATGGAAGATGGTGCAATGCTCTGACTGACGGAGACGAAGTGTAATGTGGGTGAGAACGGTATGAAAGTTCACTAGGGAACACCGCTTAAACAAAACGTTTAGGTGTACGAAATCCGTATTTTCAATTCATAAGTTTTTTTAGAGCGTTTCGTCTTGAGCTGAAGGTCGGAAAATATATTTTAACCCAAGTTTTGGGAGAATGTTAGCGGCCAAAATTTGTACATGTTGATTTGAGATTCCTAGATGACTTGGAGGTCTGAGCGTAGTTTCAGTTTCGGTACTGTCACGCCTATTTTTTTATAATTCCACTATCGCAAGTAAAGTTTGGATGAAAATGAATGTTCTACGTCGTATAATACGATTCCGGTCGTAGTACCTACCACGCATGCCTTGTTTTAAACTTTGTGAAGAGATCTTTGTGAACTTTGTGAAGAGAACTCCCATGGTCCCACTAAGCAAAACCAATGTTTTACCTCGGGGTGGTGACATCGGTCCTTCTATGGGAGAGAGAGCACGGCCTGACAGTGACTAGGGAAGAGGGCCGGAATCAAAACCCAACTTCAATGATTATACGAGCACCAGTGTGGTAGTACCCCTACATTATATTTGTGGACATTGCATATATGTTCCATTTGAGGTCATTTCTGAAAACTTCCGTTGACAAGTGAGACAAACGCTGAACCCTGTTGCTCCAGGCCAAAGAGTGAGAGGGCAAATCTGCCAGTAGTCAATTCAAAAGCTCGATAACTTCTCGGTTTTATGAATTTTGTTGCTCCTGGCGTATGCAGTCGACATAAGTTTTCTATTTTTCCATAGATTTGACTGAAATCAGATGATTTTACAGAATAGTGTGACGGTCAGACATTTGCTGTCTCCTTCCTCAAATACCTGTTGGCACATCGACTGAGTTTTACGATTTTGAGGAGACATCCTCCCTAATTCATCAGGTGAGGAGTGCACCTCGCGGGACATCCAGCCTAATTCATCAAGTGAGGAGTGTATCTCGTGGGACGTCCTCCCTAGTTCGTAAAGTGAGGAGTGAAGTTCGTGCCCTGCTTTTGATGCCTACGCGTACTCTTCATTGTGTTGATCAGTGAAATAGATTGGTGACTCGGGCATCAATGTTGAAGACACCAGAAATGCGTCAAAATAGGTCGAAACATCTTTGTTGTTTTATATTTTGCTTTGATAATTGCTTTCGAAGGCATTGTTTGGAAGGAAATTTAAGGTATTTTTGTCCTTATCTTTCATAATCTGGAGACCTACAATCCACTAACGTTTCTGGATTTTTTCTCTGGAGAAAACTCTGCTGAACTTCAGAAATGTGAGCTCAGTATATCAGGTGGGTGAATAAACAAGGTACAATAGTTCTTATCCTCCATGATATCAATGGCCCTTCAATGAAATAAAAACTAGAAGAGCCTTTGAAGGAGAAACAACTTCGATAGAGTGCATGTATTTGTACCTTCATTGAGCCCGCGTGCTCATATAAGGAGTGGGGTTTCGTATCAGTGTTTCAGAACTGGAGTGCTGGTGAAGCATTTAGTTGGAGAGATACAACATATAGCTACATCATATACCTGTTACAGCCACATTTGGATCCAGACAAAAATAGGGACTATACGCCTGAATAAACACATAACGTATTTGCTAACGAAAGGCGATACGAATGTGGGTTTAATGGTCTAAATAAAATTCATATTTTCCTTTTCAGGTGACCCTCAAAAGCTGACCGAAGTCCGCAGGGCACGCGAACTTCTCTAAAAACCCGGATTTTGCTCCAGAAACCTTTTCACATATGATAGCCTCAAGGATGAGGAAAAATAAAATATGGGAAAAGTTATCTTTGACTAAAGAGGTACGTAATTTCATACAAATATTGTCTGCTCTCCTCCAGCATTACTTTTAACCGGACTAAAGTCTTAGCTCACAAAACCGCCATGACCAGAGGAAGCCGGAAGATCAGTTTGCACCGCTGTGGCCAGGTAACATGAGCATTAAACTCTAAGAAAAGGATGGTATGCTTCTTTCGCGTCCATGGCAAGCTCAAACCAACTTAAATCTATTTTTGAATTTCACACAAGTTCTGAGCTACAGCTGGCATCGAAAAATTTAACCTTACAGGTCTTATGACAATGTTCGTATGTAGATAGAATTCGCAAAAACCTTAATCTCGACCAGGGCTTATTAAGAGTTATTTAAGAAGTATACACCGAGGCAAACAAATGAAGTGCGGAAACGTTTGTCGAATTTTGAAGGCTGTGGCTTAATCACCAAGGATTCGATAGCGTATTGTACATTTTCCCACTGTACCTTCCTTGTAACTAAGACGACTCAATAACATTTCTCAGCTTTTGGTGTTGGCATGCGAAGGCGAATTACAAAGGGCCAGACATAATCGTGCTGTGGCACTGGGCCTTCCTTGACATACACGGCGGTGCAAAATGCCCACCACTTTGTAGCTAAAATATGCCCTGCTTCTCAGACCTCTGATATATCATAACCCATCCGTATCTGTATGTTTTCAAACACAGATGGGTCTGAACCGGAAGCTGAGAGGTTCAGGAGGAATGTGCCTGGGCGGGGAAGCAGCGAGGAGCCCAGATCACCGGAAGCGCGCGGTGTCACAGCTCCCAGCGTGCCGCCGCCGCCGGGCACGCCGACAGAGATGCCAAACTCTCCCGGCCCCGGAGTGGTGCAAATTCACAATTCACGTTCTCACGCCATAGCTGTTAAATACTGACGGCAGTAGTTGTGGTGAAAGTGGGTGCGTTACTTAACGCACCTGAGGTATCGTGTTCAATATGAAGCTAAAGAGACAGCTAGACAATATCCATAGCGGCATTGGCTCAATTCACTCATCTGCTTGCGTCAATAAGCTGGGTGCACGCACCAAATAGATGTGCTTTGTTCCGACGTGTGTGTGACTGCCCCTGTGACTGTCCTTCCCTCTTGTCCACTGCAGTGACAAACTGCGCCTCAGTAGAGTACCTAAGAGTCAGCCAGATGTTTGCACAGCTGGAGTTTCGGCGCCGACCGGCGAGGGACGCCATTGAGGTCTGGCCACCGGAGGGGTGCATGGCGTCCAAGGCTTTCAACTTCTTTTTTCATTGAACTCCTGGGGCGTGAAAGAGTTAGAACTCGGAAACAGAACGCCGCTTTATATGCAAGGAAGCTCAACATCCGATGAAAATGTATTCCTCCCACAGTAGGTCTAAGGAAAATAAAGATGACATGTGTGAGAAATACTGGGATAAGAAGCCACACCGAGGGGACCATGAGGCGGCACGAGCCGGTATCTTGCCTCAACGTTTACTAGTGCGTGCCGCTGCACCGTGTTGCAGGTCTGTGCCGCAACACACGCGGGTGAGGCGGCACAGCAGCACAGCGCAGGCGCAGTTGACACACTGCCATCTGTTGCAGAGCAATGTCAACTAGGTCTGCACGAGAGACGCGTGTCTACTCAAGCGAGCCGTATTCATCGGCATTACTGAGCGCAGGATAAACACTAAACAAGTCATGATGTGATATGACCATTCATTTATCCCACCAAACTTAAGATGAAGAGAGATCTAATTAATGGGAGTTGTCTTTAGATACAAAAACAGAGAAGTGCAGTTTCCACGCTTTTAGTCGGTATATAGAAGCAGTTACGGCAACCGGCACAAGTGTTCCCTAGAGTGCCACGGTTAAGGTTTTTGGGAGGAGAATTGAGAGAGTGGGTCACAGCATGAATAGATGTGGCTTTCCTCTGAAAGCAATTGCCTTCTTTTGCGAAAACCCAAATCGAGTGTTTACTCTCCACGGCCCCATTCTCCCTACTGCTTGACGCGCGCTTTCCTCCAGAATTCCCGACCGAAGTAATCATAAAGCCGTAGGACCTGGCAAAGGTGACATCACTGGTGGCGGAATGGGGGGGGGCACGGTGCCCTCCCTCAAATCAGAAATTTTAACATTAACCCTATAGCATTGACTAAAAATGGGTTAATAAGTTGAGCCCCTCTTATATTCGGCGTTACCGTAGACTGACATTGCAGATCATGGGATACCATATTCAAAGATTGGGCACTGGGGTAAAAGCTTCGCAGCAGAGAAACATCATACCTGTCGCATCAATCACAGCAAGCTTCGTTACACTCCCGTTACGATGTGGAAGGCTGCGTGTCTGCCAAGCACGCGTCACGCAAGGAGAGAAGGGTATGCATACTCAATACTCAATTTGGTGTTGTGCTCAAAAGAAAGCAGCGGCTATTCGCATTGAAACCTAGTCTTAACACCTGACCCGAAAAACCTTAACCCTGGTACCGCAGGAATTCAGGTGGTCGGTACCTTTCACCGTAGTTCAGTTTCCTTACGCGGATTAAAGCGTGTAAACTGCACTGCCGACAAGCTCTCTGAAAGGTTTTGAAACGTCGGAGCTCCGTGCTTACTTCAATTACGTATACTTTATGATGACTAGTGGCACTGCCAGAGCTCCGCTGGTTTAAAACAGCTGTGTAAGCGACACTGGGCGATCCCAGAGTGCTAGTGTGGCTGACCGAGCTGTGCACTGCGCGTTTCCCTGTCCGTGCTAGCCCGGTGGACCCTTGGGAAGGGCTCCTTAAATACTAAATCCCCATTCCCTGTAATTAGGCAGCTGGCCTGTTGAAGGTGAAGTGAATAGATAAACAAATAATTAAATAAAATTTAGTTCTAAGAAAGTGTACCATACGTTCTCCCATTGCATCAATCCGTCAACGACTTAGAAGCACGGCAGTCAGTAACAATTTGGAGCTGATGATGTATGGTCGGCTGGCACGGGAGCTTCACGTGAAACAAACCAAGACTCACTGCTTTGGTATTCTTATAGTACTCACTCACGTTAAGCATGTGCCACCATCATAAGATTTTCACAAATTACTGGCTCTCTAGTCTTCTATCCAGTGCGGCATGATGTATAATTTTCCAACGATGAAAATACAACATGTCGGGATTCATTAGCATGTATCTCCACCTTCCCTACTAACATTCCTTTCTAGCCAAATTTCCCACACTTAACGTTTGCGTTTCCTGGCTGATCGACCTCATCGGTTCGGTGGTTCAATGTTCTCGGCGTGTATTAAGTCCTTAAAGGGAATGGACCACTCTGTCTAAATTCTAAAAAGGAATTTGTTATGGAAGAAAGGTGTAAACATCATGAAATCACACTTTTCCCCACCTATACATTTTTCCCACCTATAAGCGCTAAAAATCGTTTCTTTTCTTACTGCCCTGGGCTGACCCAAGCACGAGGCTGACTGCTTGGCGCAGATTTCGGCACGCAATACTGTGGAGACCAAGCCATTGGTTAGCAGTTATCAAGTGGTATGCGCTGCCAGACGGAAAGGGATTCGTTCATGGACTGAAATGATAGAAAAGCCTCCTTTATTTTGAACTTTAAAGCGTGCGGAAATTAAATACCAAGAATTTTGGGTGAAATAAGAAATGTCAAAGGTGGTTTCTTGACACACTATAAAAATACTACCTCAGTTCAAAACCTTTTATAAAAGTGGGACACTCACTTTAAACTCAGGCGCGATACTCCGGACTTTGAGTGTTGTCTATTAAAAAAACATACCCAACTCAGTTTTTGTATGCCACAGTGCCTTGCTGTTTCATTTCAGCGACGCCGTGGAGCGCAACAGTACTGGCTTCAGGTGTTTTCTGTTACAATGTTTCTGTGCAGAATGGTGGTAAACCTAAGTTTATATCAATTAATCATCGACAGACAGAACATTTCTAAATTCAATACCACCATGCATGACGCTTGTTTATAGGCTACCTTTAACTCTCATAGCTTAGACATTTACCTTTAAAGTTTAGCCCAACATGCGACCACCTCCGCGTATTCGAGGTCGTTCGCAACGTTTTCACGGCATTACAGTAGCGCTGATTTCGCTGCATGCCATTTGAGAGGACTGCCGGGCGGGCGGGTCGCGTGTTGGCGCCACATCAAACCCCACAGACCCCACAACCCTCCATTACTGGTAATGATGCCAGTGTTTGCAGATGGGCCTGGGCTTGCGGTGGCACACGTTATAGATCCAACAGAGCCATCACCGTCGCTCTTTTTACTTTAACTGCTCAGTTTGATTAGGCCTCGTTTGAAGAATGGTGCAGTCTCAGAGAATGATGCAAAGGTTATGTGGGAGGACAAGGATAAGTCCATCTAGACCACGTATTACCTACGAGCATTAAATATAAAGATCTCAAAGAAGGAACTTCATCAAGAAAAGAAAAATAAAAAAGGGAGCATTGCACAGCCAGATGCTACTGTCACACCTACCACTGCATTTCAAGTGTGGGCTTTTTTTTAGATGAGAATAGACCAATTGCTAAAAATGTATCCCTGACGATTACGTTTCTGACCCGCATGATAGAATGTGTGCACCATATCGGATATCAAAGTTTACAGACTGCTGTCAGTATTTGTATCTGTTTCGATCCCTAAAAACTTATCACAGCTTGGAAAGAGCGCCTGGACTTTGTCCATTTAACTAAATCGCCGACATGAATATCTCGCAAATACGTTAGTGTGATGGACTGTGGTTAGTTTTTCACTGCAAACGAGGGGCGGAGTGGCATGTGTGCTTTGCAAGAAGTCTCCAAATACTGACGCCGCACTGCGACGACAGGCCTTCCATCAGTGCAATACTTCCCCGCCGGCGAGTGGCACGTAAATTCAATCAAGCGCTGCACTGCCATCGACGTCATTAATTAGCTCATTCCACGCAGAGGTACCGTACATTCTGCTTATTGTTTTAACCGGCCCGGTTTTGGCAGCAACGTATAGGTCGTATTTATAGTGGCACACAAATCTATTCCATTATTAAGCACATGAGCCTCGTGGCGAGGCCTGCGGTAATAATTCTTCGGGCGGGTGCAGCTGGTGACGTCAGCGTGACGTCACGCGAATGCGACGGTGCTGCCACGTCACCAGGCTCGGCGGCGGGCCGAACTAGCCGGTAGGCGGCAGGTGTCAGGCGGGGCATCCATCTCCCAGGAGCGGTGCGCCTGGTGACAACCAGCGCGCACGCTCATCGCCGCAGGCGTCGACCAGCCTCTCCCTAATCCGTCCCGGCGTCACTCCGACACCGTGCGGGACACAGAGCGTGCTGGACAGGAGGCAGGGGCGAGGGCGAGCATGTGCTGGATTGACCACTGGCACAGGCTAATTTGATAGTCACGCACAATCTGGGCACCGAGAGGCGAGAGCAGGAGGCAGAGTAATGCCATGCATTGGCGACATCTCAAGCCACAGCACGGCAGCCGATGTGAAGGCTCGGTTCGTGGTGAAGGCCTGTTCCATTGTTACTAAGAGTGCGATAATGATATTGATTTAAAAATTAGTCTGCATGTGAGGAGCTTAGCAGGGGACGTGAAGGTAGTTTCCTAAATGAAATTTATATTCTCGGAGCAGCATGCCTGAAAACAGGCTCTGTATGGGCGTAACAAGCGATACATCGGTACCAGCATTGGAAACCACCTGGGCAATTCGAGCGTTGAGACCATGTTAAAGATTAGCTAGAATGGAAATTGGATTACATCGTAAGATATTACGTTATCCTCCAGTGCAATTTCCCTTGCACTTAAACGCTTCACTTCACTTCATGTGACCTTCTTACTGTAAAGTGTGGCATGAAACTGAAGTGCAACAAGGCTGATAATTTACACCTGTTGTATACGAGGATTAAGGACCTGTTAGTGTCTATTTTCGACTAAACTCTTTAAATTGAAATATTTTCACGATGCTGAACAACTAGATAGCTTCATCATTTGCAAAAACTAGAGGCGTCGCACAAACCTGGCACATTTAGGCATCAGTTACATTCTCAGTTGCGAATGACAAATAGCATGACATGACACCACCGCGTCATTTTTGTTATTTTTTCGGGAGACGTTGTTTATTGCAACTCTCAAGAGTCCTACCGGCTAGTCACTACAGCCTGGAAAAAACATAGACCAAAACCAAAAAGTACACAGGAGCTGCTTAATTATGCGCCTCACAAAACAAGTGGGTTGGTTTAAACCAAGCTGATGCCTAACTACCCACACCCACATTTATGACAGTTCTATACAGCAAAAATATTATCTTCGACCAAGCAGCTTTTATCTTAATATCAACGTTACGTGACAATGTTCTAAAATGAGATAGAGAAAACATTTTAGCTTGGTGGTAAAACACACCAATATGTGCAGTAAAGATGATGAGGCGAAGGCTTGAGATATCATGGAGCACGAGCCAGAAATCCTTGAGTAACACCGTCGCCAACACTTAAATTGAAGTCATCCCTCAAGTGCCACGCACGGCTTGCGCCTGCCTACCAAGCAGGTCAGTGCAGATAAGAGCAACGTCTGAGTGGAATATTGTTTGGGCATGCTTCCCGAATATGAGAATGTAGCCACAGGCACTTGGAAATATCAGCTAGGCACATGTCAAAAATAACCATTCACTCACAACGTGGTCTGTTATAAAAACACTTTTGGAAGTTGCTAAACATATCCTAAGCTGATGCAGCTCATCTTCAATCAGTTTAACCTTTCTCCAACTGAATTTTAAGATAATCATTGTCTTTTTAATCCAACTTATAGTTTCACCACCGAATCAGTTATGTGTACTTTAAATAAGCTTTCCTTTGTTTGTCCCTGGATCCTTTTCAAGAAATAATTTTCTGGACAGATAACTTTCATTTTTTCCATCATGAAATATACCTTAATTGCCTTTACTGTGACTTATTTTCAAAACAAAACTCCTGATGTGCGTTGCTCTAATATGTCCTAAACGTAGCTTTTCATTGAAGCATACAAATATTTTGTTTCTTTTATGCATTTCCGGATGAAGTTAATCTTACAAAAGTGGCATATACATACATACATATATATATATATATATATATATATATATATATATATATATATATATATATATATATATCGTTTGCAGCCCTTCAAATGTTCTTTCTATGCCCTTGCTGAGTTATTGCTTAAAATTTATGTCAAATGCAACATATTTCTTTAAGTTTATCAATTATCTTATCAAATCCATGACCAATGCAACATTTAATCCTGCAATAGCAATACTTTGCACGCGATATCCTTGTTTTGTATAATTTTAACAAGACATTGTTTGGAAACCAAACGGAAAGGGATGGAAGGCTATCAACCTCCCCGTCTGTCTGAAAAAATACGAAATAAACGGCCAAGTGCATACCAGACACACACATGAGTGCATTCCGTGCAGCAGCTAAAGGTCCCAAAAAGTCACGAAGGTGCTGAATGAAATATATCACAAGGAATGTCAACTATGTCTGACAATTCTGGGGCAAAGGGCATGGATTACGTAAGGCCACATTGCTCTTTGGAAATAGTCATCCATTAGAAGTATATTTTTGCCTATATTCCCATCGACTTCTCTCAGCTGGGTTAAAAATTACCTAAACGTTTGGGGAATTGTATACACACTCCTTTACGTAGACCATAATTCCCTTTTTGATATAAATAATAAATATCTTTGTTTGCGGGAACATGAACACCTTAAATAAAGGCTACTGTTCCAATTTTGACTACTTTCAATTTGCGTTAGCCAAAAGTCGCGTTACCGGGGCGAAAACTACAGCTCAGCTCGATTCTTTGGCTACACTCCGGGCAAAAGCACAATTCTATGCAAAACCCCAAACTTGCGCATAACTTTGGTTGTTTTATCTAACCGGTAGTAAAACAACTCAGTGTCCTTCCCTTGTGGCTTTGCACCACACCAGCCCGGCATGAGACCACGACGTTAACTCGCACCCAATCCGCCCACCTCCACCTCCCAAAGGATAACCGAGGCGCGCCGTCCGAGCTGACCCGCTATCCGGTGAGTGGCAGTCCCAGAGGAGTGGGCAGGACACAGAGCGGGCCTCCGCCAGGCGGCGTTCGGCGGTGACCCGCGCCCGGTGCGAGCCGGCTTCTGGGACAGTGACACCCGCTCCAGAGCGCGCAGCTACCGGCACCAACAGATGGACCCAAGCCGCGCAGATGGCGCCAGGCCAAGCTATCGTACCTACTCCTCTCTCGGGAGGTGGTGGCAGACGCAGTACCGCTCCAGCTGCGGCCGTCAACTGCTGTCTTCAGCGGGAGGCGGACACAGGTGTGTGTCACGTGCATGTGCAGTTCCAAAAAACATGCAGGCTTACATTCATATCAACATAGATGAATGCATTAAGATTTTCATACATACAAATGTGTCTATTTATCTGTATGTGTACACGCATATATTTATACACACACGTGTGTATACATGCGTACGTAAGCATATGCATGCATACCAATCTACTAGCATAACACTACAAATACCCGTATATATATATATATATATATATATATATATATGGACATACGAGCATACAGACCAACTGTGCTTCGTGCAGCTTAAGAATCACCACGCTGAGCGTTAGACTTTCACAACTCACAAATCGGCACTATACTTATTGAGTCAGCCATCCGGACTCTCCAAAATAAGAGGAGCAGCGCTTGGACAATTGGGCACGATGATCAGTCTTATAGAGTAGCACCAATTGGTGAGTGGAACACAACGCAGGCATGGTGTATTACTCATCACTGACTCGTCGAGTGAGTGACAACAGTCATTATGGGGTAAAAACAATGTATTTCTAAACATATATTTCGTGTGTTGTAATTTGTATCTGTTTTATAAGCCTGTCTCTCTTTCTACCTTGCATTCATAAACATGTAGTTTATTGCCCAAGCGTTGCATCATACCTTGAAGATGTCTTGCCCCTCCAGCGGTTTAGACGCATGCAATTGCATTTTCAAGAAACGGACACACTTTTTCAGAACTGGTTCAAGTGACCCCATCCTACAAGTAATATGAGCGAAGTTAGGCGTGAAGGTACACTTTTTTCTCTGACTGACTTGCAAAAAGCAGGCTGAGAATTATGGAAAGATTGAGCATCCATTGCCTTGAATATATTACACGTGAACAACTCTCGTGTCACGACAACTTAAATTATCTATTGTGTTTACAGGAGTTATATTGTTGCAACATGCAGCCATGAATATGATTGTGGAGCAAGAGAACAGAATTAAACTTTACTATTGCCGAATTTACGGCGATATAGGTTCTCTGCATTCTCTCTTCAGCGATGCAGACCAGGCCTCTTTAAGCCTCATTCAATTATTCCTCACGCTGTGCGGATCTAGTGGCACACCGCTAAAACATGACGCCAATCGTCATCTGTAGTTTGGTTAACTCCTTATTTGTGCTTAAAGTGCACCAACCAATTGGGTCATATATCAGCCATGTATCAATGGATTTCCGTGTTAGATAACGAAGGGCAAAACGTATCTTTAAGGCTGTAAGGCTGTGCGACACCCCAACTCCTGAGGCCTTATGGTGTAACCAACCCTCACCCTGTTGAGAGGGTATTATGGGGATTGGAAAGACTTAAGCAGAATACCCTCCCAGGGATTTAAGCCCGGGTCAGCGCCGTCGAAGTCCAATGCTCTTCCCCCACGCCACCGCATCCCCATCAGGTGGGAAGATTGTGGTATATCTAAGGGAGGAGGAACTGCACCAGGATCCCAGCTTTGGCACTAGAGACGCTCTGCCGAACAGTTCGACTTCCCCTGAAACTTCGCCCGCCACTTCCCTTCCCATCCCAGCAATGATGAATCCTCCCCATCAGCCGTTGCACTTCAGGAGTCTTGTCAGCTGGTGAGGGACTCTGGGGTACCTTTTGGGATTTTACTGCACACCCGCTGCCAGGGTCATACAGCGTCGCCAACTTCATGGTAAGGAGGGTTTCAAAGACCACGCTCTTCTTATTCAGAGAACCCGAGGCGATCTCTGGAGCTCAATTTCCAGTCCCCGTCCATGCCACAGAATCACGGCACTTGGGGCACCCTACACCATCATCGACACCCACGTTGGCCCAGCCTCTTCAACTAATGTCCAATAATGAAACGACTGCCACAGAACGATGTACTTAGAAAGAAATAGAATTAAGAAGAAGCAACAAACCTCTAAAAAATATCGCCTCAAATTGTGTGGGATTAACCCTTTCAGGTTCAGAGAAACCCCCATACAAAAACAGCGGAAAAGCCGGACACGTTTCTCTTGATCAGACCGAGAGCGATTCCACCTGATGCCGCCTATTCTGCACCGTTGCCAGAACGCGACCAGCTCCCATGACCCGAGTGTCAGGGTACGACAGACCGCGCACCGCAACAGCCAACAAGTGTGCGGTGTGGCAGCACCCACCTGATGTGTGCCCGAGCGCCGAGACCAGCCTGCCGCCGCCGCCGTCTCAGCCCGCCGCTCTCAGCTGCCGAGCGCGTCTGCAAACGCCGCCCGCCTGCACACGCCGTGCTGTGCCTCTCTCAGCTGTGCTGGCCCATCGACCCAGCTCGCCGGCCAGAGCCCAGCTATTGATTGGTGTTGCGTCGACGCGTCGCCGCCGACGCGCACCACGCTCGGCAGCCATGACAGCCGACGCCGGCCGTCGCACTGGTGACCTGACCGTGACCCCGTGACCTGACCTGTGCCGCGCTGTGTCCCAGGTGGTGCCAGTGGTGTGTGAGGGGTGGAGGGAGGCTGGTGTGACCATGTCGTGACATTATGTCGCGGCCATCGCTGCGGGCTGCGCAAGAGAATCAGCACGCCGCGCCGGTGGCTGGCAGGTTACAGGTGAGAGAGGGGAGGGGGCGTTCGCACCGGCCGCGAACGGCGGCTAGGACGGTGGAAGGACGGCGTCTTGCACTAAGGTGGTTTAACGATGAGCGACTTGTGTGGCAGTGCAGTAAGGCGGTAACGGCGGAGTGGAATGTTTCGAACTAAGTCGGGAGACGAGCTGTTGCATGAAAAATGCGGGCTGTGTCAGTTTTGACGCGACTGTGTGATATGTCGCACAGGAAAACAGCTTGTGTTTTTAGAAGTGAATTGTGGAAGGAAAGCGCTAAGTAGCAAAAGTTTGGAGCACGTCAAAGTTCAGACAGGAAACCCTCTTGAGCTGATCCATGTAAAACTTTTGCCGGCCAATTTTTTTGGGTACGATTCTCTAGTCCATAAGTAACCAAAGGTGGATCTTAGAGTCATGTGACTGTGCGGCCTAAGTTATTACTGCTGGGATATAAGCCATCACGCCATGGGTGCGGAAGCTGCAAACAGTGCCGGTGGAAGTGCCGGTTTGCAACAATGTTTCCTCCTTGTTCCAACTTTCGGACTCGGGTCCGACTCATGACACATCGGGCCTAAAGAAAAGACAAAGCGATTACTGACAAGTCGAGAAATCAGATGAACTCGCAGTACCAGCAACATGTCTGCCTCCAAACGTTGAAGATATGACTGCCTCCAGGCTTGGATCCGTGACTTATGGCTTCAAGTCATGGCCATGAACATGGGCGGATGTTTCAGACTGGAGCCTCTGTTTATTTCAGCACGTGTCTTGGGTTGGGGTCCGGGAGGGTTATATGTCGACGATGCGTGATTTGATCCCATAAAATATCTTTGGACAAGGTGCGAGTTGGCAACTTCACTATATCGTAGCAGATGCCGCCTTGGTTTAACCCTCACTCCGGTGGGGGCGGGGGTGTTTGAAATACATGCCTCGGGTTTTTTTCCGACGGCACCAAAAAATAGATGCGCAAAGTGCACCTGTACTAGGCACGCCTCATCCTTGACAGATTCTACAGCTTTGCCGAGAATGTTTTCTCTGAGTCATTCCAGGTCAGGTCATCGGGTCAGGTCAAGTGATCTCACCTCCAAAAATGTTTCAAGTGGCACCAGTGAAAATGGGTTTAACCTATTGATCTTATACTCATACTACATAATGCGTCAGCCCAGTATACTTGGTATACCAAAAGGTGTGGTAGCTTGATTTGTTATATTAATGACCTAGGGTCAGATACAGGTCATGATCTCTCATTGGAAATACATTGAGAAGCAGGAATTGGCACAAATGGCTCTATTTCTGAAGACACAGATTATAATAACTTTTAATTGTTCAAATTTGATATGTTTTTAGGGCTTAATCTTTTTTGTCCCCTCCTGCGGGTGCTGTTGCAAATAGACCTGTGACCTCTGAGAGGTGACCTGGGACTACTTAGGCAAATGTTCAGATTCAGGTTAATAGCTGAGCAGAACATGGTGACAGATCTATAATTTGGACACCATTACGTTTGTAGTATCATTGCAAGTCAACTTATCTGCATGTTGACTATGTTAGATTAGCTGGTGACCTTGGCCTGACGTTAGGACAAGTCATTTTACATTTTGACTTGGTATGGCCATACTATACATCACTCGATGTTCCGAAATACAATGAAGTGAATGATGCCTAAATATTTTATTGAACTTAACTAAGTCAGGCGCTATGGACAAACAAATTACCTAACTTGTCACTTACACTGGTCAACAGCCAAAATGGATCCGGCACGTGAACACCTGTTTCTGCCTATTTCGATACCGCTGATTTCAAATTTAGTAACTGTTTTTTGCCATCAGAACTGGTTTCTTCTCTAGAGCATACCTGTTGTATAGCCGCTAGACTTTCCACACACTCACACTGTCATCAGCCTAGCCTTTTGTGGAAAAATTTATTTATTTATTTATTTATTCAAGTAAATCGCCAGCAGAAAATGATCCAATAACAGGCGAAGTCGATGTAAGTAAAAGGAAAACTATGTACACAGATGGGAGACACACATGTAAAAAGCGGTAAAAACAGCAAAATGTGAGTGATGGGTAAGATGCAGCTGATGATAAAACCGATGGTAAAAGTGACGGGAATAAGAATTAAACAGTGCGAATATATGCAAGAACATGTTTCCTAAAATCGATAAAAGAGTAGTTGAAAAAATCTGCATTTCCCCGCCGCAGAAATGCATTTAACTCCCTCGGTATACGCTGAGGGAAGCCGTTATTGACGGTGCTGACACAACCACGGCGCTCAGCGAAAAGAAGCAGCGTGCGAGTTGATCGGGATGGCACATGCAATGGGAATTTTTCGAGCAACTCTGATGACCTAATTTTGTTCGAAAATAGACCTTTAAGAAAGAGCAAGTCGTGTTGCAATCTACGAGAAGAAAGCGAAATGACGCCGAAGTGGTTAAGAAGAGATTCGTAAGAAAGAGAAACGCAATGTGTGGTAACATGATGATTTAGCCAGATGAGAAATTTGTGCTGTACCCGATCAACCCGCACCGTGTGGGAATTGGCAGCACCTGACCATATAACGCTATTGTATTCTAACAAAGACCTAATGTTGGCGTAGTATGCCGTCAGAAGAGATTTTTGGTTGAATTTAGTCCTTTTTCAATTTGTCTGAAATGTCCGAATCAAAAGGCCTAGTGCACGGTTTGCCCTACTAACTATGCTAGAAATGTTAGCCGAGAAAGTGAGTTTGGTGTCTAAAATTGTGCCTAGATCACGAATTTGGTTAACAGCTTCAAGAACAGCGTTATCGATATGGTATTGTATCTGAACAGGTGCGCGTCTGAGGGTCATCGTGAACGATTTGCACTTTATGGGATTTAGAATGAGACCCCACCTAACGGACCACCTCTGCAAACGTTCTAGGTCGTGTTGCAGCAGCAGCCCGTCAGCTGGGGCCGTGATTTTACGGTAAATTTTGTCATCATCGGCGTACATCAAACAGGATGACTCAATTTCCAACGGAAGGTCGTTTATGAGCAGAGAGAAAACCAAAGGAGCGACCAAAGAACCCTCCAGAACACCTGAAGTAACTGGCATCCAGTCCGATGTTTTTCATATATAGATATATATAATATAGATCAAGGATGTCGAGAATCCGGATTATCTGCACCCAGACAATGCAGCTTATCAATATACATGTGAATTTATTGCAACGAAAGACTACCTCGCATTCAAGTGCATGAACATTGTACATTGAACAAGGTTTGCGCTCGGTCGCACAAGCTCGCCGGTATTGTATACCGAGAGGTGACGTCGCAACATTACATGATGAGGATTTTATGTCAGAGTCACCAGCCTTGAAGGTCGAGTCTAAGTAAAAAGTCACAGGTCAAGGTCATACCACCATTTCAAGGTCATTGACCCTAGTGCCTTTGGTCGGATGATGCCGCCTAATATGACGTATATCATGTTATGACGTCATACACTAGGTCACTCAATCTTGACCGCAAAGTCGCAGGTTCAAGACAAAGGTCATGGGTCAAGGTTAAACCTTATTTTCCGCCCGACGGTTGCCATAGTGCTAGTTGCAGTACACTACATAGGCGAAATGTAATATTTTGACGTCAAAGGTCAATGGCTTTGAACGCCCTTGGCCTAAAAGTTTCAGAGAAAATTGCCTCAGACGTTTCCTCTGTTACTTTAGGCCACTTGCTTTCCATATCCGGCTTCTCATCACATGATCACGGCATTTCCCAATGGCTACCCTGCACATACAGAATTTGACCTATATGGCCTCGTTTTACCTTGAACATATTGACCTAGGTCTATGAAAATCGGGTTTAAGGTAGAATACCCTAGCCTCCACAAACACCTAAGCGTTCATTTTCCTAGACCTCTTGGGTTTTGCACTGTCAATGTCACTGATGCCAAGAAGGCTTGCACAAAGACGACACACAGACATACTGGATCTCAAAATTCTGATCTAATACGGCATTTCTGCTGCCAGATTCGTGTTCAGCGTCACAAGTTATCCTAGAAACGGACTATTTTGTATTGGATCCACGACAAAAGTTAAGTTTTGTTGACCAGTGTTATCGGACCAGCCATGACCTCATAACTTGAGCAGAGCCAAAACGGGGGCGCTATAGTGTCTTCGTCATTTTACATGGGCTATCTATCACCTTTCACATTTTTTAGCTATCCTGTATAGGAGCTGAGCTCGGGAGATTAGTCGAACACCCGCTCCCCATTCTGACACTGGGGCAAAGGTGGATTGGGGGCAAACTGGTGTAGGCGTTAACACTAACAGCTAGCATTATTCTCAACCTGAACTTGCTCAACATGTGCCACGAACTTATTATAGATATAAGAGCAATAACCTTCTTTTGGCCGTTTCTAGGTTAAACTTTCCCCTGATTTTTATTGCACGTGGTTATATTCTTGTATATCTGATGTTTGTTGAGACTCGCTCAGAACCGATGATTTATTTCAAAGTGTGGAGAAGGTAATTCATTACTCAAGAAGAATTAACGAAAATATTGAAAAACAGCTCTTTGACTACTCTCCGAAAGATTTGATGGAAATTGTGTTAGAAATCAATTTTTGCAAATTTTTTCAACAGATAAAATATTTCAACTTCTAAAATTTCAACCAAATATCTGGTAGTAACGCGAAACGTACTATCAAATCTGAGGAAATACTTTTTGAGCCAGAAGGTTCTTAGCCATCTAGCCAATATTTAACACGCGCATTGACGGGGGTCTGAGCCACCTTCGCATTGACGGGGGCGGGTACCCCCCCCTAAGATCTCGAGAACCACGGTAGGTAGCGAAAAATGGTAAACGGCGTTGGGCTGCCCATCCACTTCTCCATCGAAAACATTTGTACCATTTTTTGTCAGGTCACATTTAAGGTCACGAGAGGTCAAAACATGCCCGTCATAGGGATAACATGTAAAATTCAGTTTTTCGGGCAGTATATCTGAACAAGTAAAGATAGAGCAAAACGACTTGAACTATATGAATCCTCTTAGCAAGCCGAATCGAATGATATGTAATTTGACCTTACTAGGTCAAATCAAGGATTTGACCTGACCTGAGGTCAGGTCAGGGTCAAATTATATAAAATGCATGTCATTATAACTGCAAAGCCCAGGCGAGTCTAATGCAGCTAAAATAAATGCTCTATCACCATCCGTTACTGAGTTATTCATTAAAAAACATTTTTCCAATGTATTTCCAATGGAGAGGTCATACCTCGTACCTGACCTTAGGTCATCGATATCAAAAATACCGGAACATATGTTAGAGAACTCGGTAGGGCCATTATGTGATATGAGTTTCAATCGGATAAGTTCACCCTGCTCCGACTTATGCTATCTTAAACTTTTTAGGTCGGGTCACTTGACCTGTACTGGTGACCTGACCTGGGATGACCTAACCTTAAAATTTTCACAGAAGTTGTAAAAAGATGAGGCAAAAGGTATACCAAGTACGGTGGCGCTACGCGCCGCCGTTTTTCTACTATCTCCGAAAAACCCGAGGGGGGCGGGTACCCGCCCCGTCAATGCGCGTGTTAATATAATGCCTATTGTCTGACCTGACAAACGATAGCCCGAGGCGCTGTGGTACAAGCACTGAGAGGAAAAACCTTCTCAAAGCTTTTGACAAGACGAAGCGAAATTATAGGATTTTGTTTACGTCAGGTCAATATTGAGGCGTCCAGTGGTCAAAGAATGTTCCAAACATAACAACAGGGGATTGCAGACTATCCTCCACAGCTTTTTACTGAACAGAGTGAGATCAAATCTTAAGGCATCATTGGGCTCCTTTCATCGTGTCAAATCGATTGATGTACAAAATGATGGTTAGGGCAAATGGTGGAAATGATCTGATTTTAAGCTAGGCCCGGGTCACATGGTGACCTGATGTGATCATATTGCACAGTGATTGAATCCCGTGACAAGATAAGCACAATAAAGCCAACATGAAAGATCTATTCAAGTCAGTGTAAGTTTATTGGCAAAAGAATCACAGTCTGGTCAGGTGACCTCATATGACCTTTGAAGGGTCAAATGTTCAAAAACTTAACTTGATCGTCAGGGACATGCTAAAAATACATGGTATGAGGAATTTTAAGTTTATCCACCAGCCTTTACTGAAAAAGATCCCTTTCTTTTTCATCATATACTTATAATGGGGTGACTCATAAAATGACCCCATATGAAAAATTCGAAACAATAGATTTGTTGAACGTAATGGCCTAATCATATTATAAAAGAATGGAAGTGATTGATTGGCATATGTCTATTTGGCACCGTTTCAAACACGATATTTTACGCTATTAGATCTGATCGCTTGAAATTGGACGGCTTCAGGACCTTGACATGACCTGGCCTAAAAATGTTTTTGATGCGTAGAATCAACCAGGAATAAGGTATGATGTTTCCTTGTCCTGCGTCTCTTCGCTTCTGCGCTATTTAGGGAAAACCAGGAGGAGAGAAATTCCCCTGCCCTATCGGGGCACTTGTTAACACGCGCATTGACGGGGGCGGGTACCCGCCCCCCCTCGGGTTTTTCGGAGACAGCAGAAAAACGGCGGCACGCAGCGCCGCTGTACTTGGTATACCTTTTTCCTCATCATTTTTGCAGCTTCTGTGAAAATTTTAAGGATAGGTCATCTCAGGTCAGGTCACCAGTACAGGTCAAGTGAACCGACCTCAAAAAAGTTTAAGATAGCATAAGTCGGAGCAGGGTGAACTTATCCAATTGAAACTCATATCACATAATGGGCTCACCAAGCTCTCTAAAATATGTCCCGGTATTTTTTATATCGATGACCTAAGGTCAGGTACGAAGCATGACCTCTCCATTGGTAATACATGGGAAATATGGTTTTTACTGAATAACTCAGTAACAGATGATGATAGAGCGTTTATCTTAGCTTCATTAGACTCGCCTTGACTTTGCGGTTCTAATGATATGCATTTTATATAATGTGACCCTGACCTGACCTCAGGTCAGGTCAAATCTTTGATTTGACCTAGCAAGGTCAAATCATATATCATTCGATTCGGCTTGCTGCGAGGATTCATAGAGTTTAAGTCGTTTTGCTCTATCTTTAAGTGTTCAGATGAAATGGCCGAAAAACTTAATTTACATGTTATCCCTATGACGGCATGTGACGGCATGTTTTGACCTCTGGTGACCTTAAATGTGAGCTGACAAAAAAATGGTTCAAATATTTTCGATGGAGAAGCGGATGGGCTACCCAACGCCGTTTACCGTTTTTTGCTACCTACCGTGGTTCTCGAGATCTTAGGGGGCGGGTACCCGCCCCCCCATCAATACGAAGGTGGCTCAGACCCCCGTCAATGCACGTGTTAAGATTTGGAAGATTAGATGCACGTATTGTTTCTTTTACATCATCATGAATCAATAAGTTCCAAATTCCTTAGTTTCCATTCAGCTTGCACTAATATATATTTGATGTTTTAAACTTTCGCGTTACTTGCTTCCTAAAACCTAACTACAATGCCATAAATGGTGTACGCCTCAACCTGTGCCCGTAAGGACAATATTTTTCTAATACGGTGTCAGTGTTATGCAGTAAGCCAACTTATCTTTTGCAAAAACCCCTAAAAGCTTTTTTCGTAAAAAGAGAATGCTCTCTTTTGCCTAGCACAGACTTGCCCTAAGTTGAATAAATAATAAATGCGCCTAAACTAAAAAATGTTAATAATATTCGCAGATAGAGGACCTGAGACCTAAATGTCCCCCAATGCTTGTTATTGCGCCTTTAGTCATCATCAAGACATTTCCTAACTTGAAGTTGTCAGGGGTGGTCTGCTGCCCTGACTATGTCATAACATTATGACTCGTGACCGGGTGCATTCCTATACATGATGACAAGAAAGGTTTGCCGCTAATCTGAAGAAAAAACCACCAGGAACAGTTTGATGATTGGGTTCTGGACAGAACATAAATCCGGCAATTTCCTAAATCCACTTTAAACCGGCAAAAATGTATTTCCTTACGATAAAATCCTGCTCTTGAAAACCACTTAAGTTAAAAGGCATGATAATAAAATTGAGTAGGATAACTAGGTCCAAAAAATTCGGATGTGACGACGCGCCGATACTTCGCCTTTTCAAACTCCCACTGGGTGGACTTGGCTCTGATGCGCGACTTCACTGCTGGATTCAGCACCTACCAAATTCCGGCTCTGACTACAGAGAGTAATCCGACATCGTCAAGAGCAGTTTTTATTTACCTGATATTTGGTAAAAACGTCCACCCGGCCACAGCCTTGTCGGAGCCCATCGCGCGTCGTCCCGGCCGAATTCCAGCGCCACCGACGCCCCGCGTTTTATTCCAGAAGCGCGCACATTTCCACCAATAAGCGCCCCGAGTGGTCTACATAGTGCTGCCATTTACAGGAGGTCATTGGCCCAATCGCGCGGCGGTACCATTCCAAGGCCAGCACAAGCGCGCACTGCGCTTTGTCGATTCAAAAAGCGTTGGGCCGTGATGGGCACAGGATGGCCGACGCTTCATGCTGGGGCCACGACCGGGCGGCCCGGCGGGGGCGACGGCGGCCACCGCAAGCGACGACCCCACCGTGCGGCCGGCCGGCGAAAGCTGGTTCCGAGCCATTAGCCGTGTAGATGGGAATGCTTCGATACTTGTTAGATACTGTAGGAGTGATAATGGAATTTTGTCGCCGACGGGAAACCGGGAAATGCCACCGAACCGGTTGAAACGTGAGATAATTGGGGGATATTTGACGTGTTTTGGTCAGTTAGCATTTTATCGCGCATCCGACCTAGCTGATAGATATCCAGTTTCAATGAGGAAATTGGCCACTTATTCACACCCTTCAACGTTTTAGCTTATTTCTGCTTAAAGTAATGCAATTATAACATGTGGAATGCCTCACAATGAAATCAACGCTATCTTTAGACATATTATTGCTGAGTCTTTATGGTTTCTGTACTGATGAGGAGATAAGAGATAGTATTAACGTTATACCAAAAGAGAAGGCCTTGACGGTAGGGCTTTATCATATCGTAAAAAAACTAATGATAGTAAACTATGGATTAAGAAAGATAACTGAAACTGACTAGATATACGCACATCAGGCGGAAACAGAGCGAAACTGGACTCTTTGAACCGAGGCAGAATCCGTTGCCTATTCCATCAGCGGTAACTCACCACATAATTAGACGTTCAATCGCCTCGAGTTCGTAACAGGCTCCCAGCCTCTGGAACAGTAATTCATCTCCGCGCTTCTGAGGCCTTTTCAGCGTGCCCAAGTCGCGGTAGAACCGGCTGGTAGCCAGCCGCGCTCCGACGCTTGGGCAAGTCAAGGTCAGGGCGTGCATTTTCCGTATTATTCTCAGATTAAAAGCGGTCGGCGAACCCACCACTCTGGCCGCGGCCATGTTTTACGCTCAGTGACTGCGCACAATGGGCCAGTTCTCACGCGAAGTGATCAGAGTGACGGTTTTTTTCAACAGACTGGGATATGCGAAGCAAATTGTGGTAAAACCACGTAAAACACATGATCGAGTTGGGGAAGAGAGCATCTTCCGTGTCATTCAGCCAAAGATGAAATCTAGTGGTAAAATGTGATCGAAAGGCTGTTCCTCCCGCGAAGCTTAACTTATATACATAATACCAAAGTGTTAGAAGCTGGCAGCGCTCCGCTTTGATAATGTTGGTGGCATACCGCAAGATCGAAATGTATAGCTATCTACTTACAAGTAAGTAAATGTTAAAATCTCCTAGAAGAGACACAACGAAGGCCTTATATGACATAGACAAAACGTAATTAATTTTATGTTTTCTTTAATGTGCTAAATTAATATAGTTAAAAATGTTTTCTAGAGAAAATGAACGAATTAAATAGCTTGTATGTTAAAGAGCAGGAGAAAAATTCATAACGTAAGCCATTGACTTGAACAATTGCTTTGGACGATAATATACCACAAGCACGAGAGCAGATATCATCCTTTACTAAGTGACGATTTGAAGGTGGCAAGCTGACTGCAGTGCAGAGAACATTTTAAGTGTGACTTAGTTCTCAGCTACCAAATTAAGGTTTTAAATATCGTCACTAAATTTTCATTACACGTCTTTCTCTTAACCTGTTGAAGCTCCTATATAACTTTATGTCTAGTTTACACCGTCGATGGCTGGGTGGTTTGGCCCGGTGTGTGTTGATTTGTACCAGTGTGCGGCGACGCGCCGCCTCCGATCGCCCATGGACGGATCACGTGCGCGGCGGACGAGTTCTCCCTCCCACCTTCTCACCGCGTCCGCAGAGGCGCACTACCCCACTAATGGCGGGAGGCAAGTGGACTGTCACAGCCAGCGCACAATGCATCGTGCGGCCACTGATGCCGAATTCAACCGAGGTGCCTCCCACTTCCCAGACATTATTGAACGACAGCCCTGCTTCCCCCAGCTGCTGCACGGTAGGAATGGAGCGCCAAACTACTGAGTCACGCTTCCGAGCCCGCCGCGCCGCCCCGCCACCCATTGTATACATCTGGTGTACACGCCTCGGGTACTTGCTACCCACCGAATAAGACCTATTCCAAGGTCAGGGGCGGGTCGTTTGAATGGCTGCCGCCGGGGTGCCGGGTATTGCCGTCGCCGGCCGCCTCGCGCCCAGCGTGGTGACCCTGAGAAAAAGCGGGCATTCAGCTGTGCGCCGTAACGCGCTGCGAGCTGCTGGTGAGGGCGCCAGCATCGCCGCAAACGGCGCGTGGCTGTGCGGATGACGGGCGGCGCGGCGGCGCGGGGTGACCGCCGCGTGTCGCGCGGCGCCTCTCCGCGCCGCGTTTCCAGCGCGCGCGCGGCCGCCCCGCCGCCGGCACACCTCGGCCGTAACGGTTCACAACCGCCCAGATACCGCCGCGCAGATAAAAAGGAACACATTGTCGATCGAGTCATGCTCGGGCCAATTTACATTTTTAGAGCCGGGGCAATGAACTTGGCTGTATTTTTTCGGCGGCGCTGGAGAGGCGGCCACTCGGAGAGGCGGAGGGACGGGACGCAGCGGGCAGAGGAGAGAGCGACCCACCCGCCGCAGCGCCGGCCATCTACGGCTGTGTACAGGAGGAGGGATGAGCGCGAGGAGGAGACAGATGCGACGGTGGAGGAGCTTCAGCTCACCAGTGGCCTCCCTCCACCCGCGCGCGAAACCCGCAACGCGGCGCGGCCGTGCTGTGCGCGTCATACCTCAATGTATGCATACCCGAGCAGCACATGGCTCATCCCGCATATCAACGAGATGGAAATCGGCCGCCATCTCGCCTTGAAGCCGGTAAAAAGCGCGCAGTCGCTCAGGAAAAAGACGCATTAGGTATAACTTCATGCGGGAATAAGATAATGGTGTCTTTGTCGGGAGGGAGAGCGAAAAACGCCAGGTCGGTGCGCCGCTGATCCGCAAGCAAATAAAAAAGCATCTTCAATCGTTTCTGATGCGAATACGATTGAGAAAGCCACGCCGCGCAGTTTTGATTGCGACTCTGAAGCTGTATGAATTGTTCGTAACGACCCCATGCCAGCAAACTTACCAGCCAAACCACCGCCACAGCCGGTACAAAATGACCTTAGCTCTGACCTGAAAGAAGCTTCCTGAATGCTAATACTCATGATGATGCTTCTAAAGTAGGTTGTGGGCGTTTGGTTCCTTGCTCTCCTGGTTTGGTGAGTAATTCGCCTTACCGAGACCAGTCGACAGGCGAGTCGAAGCCTTGTCGACCAGGCGAGCCTACCTCCTCCGACAGACATAGACGCCGTACTGACGGCCGGCTATCCATCAGTGAACGCGTGAGGAGCCAGGAATCCGGCTGCAATAATAATCCTGCCGTTGGCAGTGGTGGGAAGGACACACGAGTAACGAGACTAATGGCGCCCAAAATACCGCCGCCGGCGTTGCGCCGCCAGGCGGGCCGCTTCGCAAACGTCAGCAACGGTAACGACGCGAGTGACGTCCGAGCAGCGGGATGTGCGTGAAACTCCGAGACGGAGAGGTCCGTCATCTTCAAGGACCTCCAGGCTGTGCTTAGCCTTGAAGGCTCAGCAAAGTTCGAGTCACCTAGTTTCTTTTACCTGGGATCCTGGGAGGTCGTCTCCTTGAACGGTTTCTACCGACCGAGTTGCGAATGATTTCAAATTAACAAAGCACGTCCATTGTGTATTCAACAACTTAAGTCATCTTTGAGCACTGGTGGATTCAATTGGGGCCAAAGGGGCCGTGGCCCCTTCCAAAGCATAAATATTATCTTTTGCCTCTGTCCTCCAAAAGGGCCAAATTTTGGCCGTTTTTCTTCAAGAACATAATTCTTTTGCAATTTTTTTCTCGGTTTAGCCCCCTCAAAACGTTGGTCTGGCCCCCTCAGGAAGTTACTCCTGTATCCGCCGATGTGTTTGAGTCCCTTTGCACTTTGGGCTACGTACTCGTACAGATGCATTTCTGTTTCTCTGCATAGACCCAAGCAGAAAAAAACTGAAAATTATATAATCAGCCTAGTCTAAAATTCAGGAACCTTTTACCACAAATACCGCATATAAGCTTGAAGGCACTGCTAAACACGGAAGAAAAATATATACACGACAATTTAATTCAGTAGCCACCCAAAACCTCAGATAATACGTAATGTATTACCAGGCCCGAACGCAGCACACAATGTAACCTTGCCCATTTATTCACCCGTAATTATTACCCAGAATCATTCTTCCTGCGGGAGAAACTGGCATCCAAAGAATCACCGACAGACCAACCGCAGCAATGTTCACTCCTTTCGCTCAGCGGGGGTGATTCTCTGAACTCGCAGCGCTCTCCTGTGATGCATGACTGGAGAAACTTGCATGTACTGCGCGATTTCCGGCGCCAGCGGTAAGGCGGGAGTTTTTATAGAGGGGCGGCGTACAGTGGAGGGGCCTGAGCCGCCATTTCCGGGGCCTGGGACGCCGGCCGCCTGCCTGGCCGGGACACGACCACGCAGCGTTCAGTGGAGCATTGGTGCTCCTGTTCGGCCCGGATCCGGGTTTGGACGGCCGGGTGAATCACCTCAACTCGCTATAAAATGGCATCCCAGAGATAAGCAGGTACTGGGATACCCAGGCGAAGACTCGCGCTAAAGGATGGCAAAGTTCAGTATAGGCATGGTTGGCAGTTGACATTGTCCAATACATACGTTTCACAATTTAAACATTACTAAAGGCACTAGTTTGCTCATACTCAAACGTGTCGGCTTATTTCAAACCTTCATCAGAGGGATTATTATGTCGCAAACATTCGCAACACTCAAACAAGAACAGCCTTGTTTGAGTGTTGCGAACGATTGCGACATAATAATCTCACTGATGAAGGTTTAAATACACCGACACCTTTGAGTATGATCAAACTAGTGTCTTTATTAATTTATACATACATATATATATATATTTTGTGGATTCATTTGTGGATTTTTTTTTGTGGATTCAAAGAGACTTTTAAATGAATTGTCTTGTTCTGGTGCATTTCTAGTGTTTTCGGTTGGATTTTTTATAGTTCCTGAATGATACACAAACATATATTGTGGAATGTACAGAAGCGGGTGAAAACTGCTACCGTACTGCAGTAGCACTGAGCAAACTCGGCACGATTGCCAGTTTTCTTCTTTCGAATCATCATGGAATATTCATTTTTGGTGCGCTCACCGTTAGGCCTGAGTCTAGTTGTTGGCGAGGGAGAGGGAGAGAGAGAGAGAGAGGAGAGAGGGCCGTGGTTCCTGCGGGGCGGGTGCATCGCTTCTCCTGGGGCCCTTCTGGGTAGTCCAGGCGCCGGCTACCGCAGATACCACTCCCGGTTGTGAAGTTTTCAGATTTGTTGAGGTCAGGGCCAGGAAGAGGCCTACAATCATTCTGGCTCTTTTTGATAGAAAAGGTGGCGGAAGAGTGGTTCTTCGCAGGACGCAGTGGACTGTTGAATGAGGGCAAAAAGGTGCAAACTTTATCAGTCGATGATAACACTATTTCTTCCAGAATTTCCCAAGTTTTCCTCATTTACGGAGCTATCTCGACAAGGGGAGGTAACAACCCCCTGCGGTTTCTCGGGCAGGGATATACGTCTGAGGGCGGTATCTATCCTGGATTCGTCAATGAGTTGTGAGAGGGGTCGGGCAACAAATCCGCGGATGAAAAGCCTCACTTTTCAGGGAAGAGTTAGAACTCTGTGGACATGCCCGTTTGCGCCCGTCCTCCTCTTTCATCATGCGTATCCAATCTTGTTCGTGCCAGGAACCAGTAAATAATCGCCGATGCTTCATGGATCGGTGAATGTGGAAAAGTTCCAGGGACCGGTTTACCTTCCTGGGCTGCGTTTTATGGGACGACAACATACGGATTCCTTTAGATTTACTGCTGAAATCAAACGTTAGCTCATTCTTTATGATCAAGGAAAATACAGTTTAGAAACGCACCGAACTGTATATATATATATATATATATATATATATATATATATATATATATATATATATATATATATATATAGCTCGAGTTTAGCCTTTTGATACCGTAGCAAAGTTCGGATGTTTTTAGGCTTGATGGTACTCAATTAGCATTCCACTGGCAGAAACACTGAAAGTTACGATTCATTTACCTTCGATTTAGCACTCATTCTAGCTTACATGACTCCTCCCTTTGTGCTGCTGATTTGGGAACTTAAATATTTATAAATAATTTTTTGGGGGTTTATCGACGCACCAACTACCAGGGTCACAGGGCGTCACAAGCTGTTGGTAGAGTTTCTTGGGAGCCCGACTGCTCCTTTTTATTAAATCTATTCCTTTGAAAATAGAGGCGAAAATAAAACCATGACACGTTCCACGAAACAAACATTTTGGAAAGGACACTACACACGACTTAGAAACTGAGTGAGCTCAAGGATTTTCACGTTAATTCTTATGAATGTGTGCAAATTGAAAATGACTTCTGCATCTGGCTCTCCACATTCCGTAAGACCAGTAAGACGCCCTTTTGGGCAATAACCGAGCGGACGCTTCTATTTTAAAAAAGAAAATCGAAGAATGACTGAAATTTTCTTAGATAGTTTATGGTGTTTGCCTAACATAACATGATGATATCGCAAAAAAGTGCAGCTGCCATGGATTCATCCCTCACTTGCAACCAATTAACATGAAACAAAGTTGAGAAATGATGGAAAATGAATAGAGCAAAATATCTTTGAAATAATGGATTATGAAATTCATTTTATCAGAATTTGTATCTTTGGCTTGAACTTTCTGAATGAACTATTTATTCCGATTTATCTTTCGCGACTACATAGAGTGAAACAGCTCTTTAGAAATATAGGCTTCTTTATCTAAGCTCGGGCAAAGCGCCTGTGAACATTTTGCTTTTCAAGTATTCAAGCTTTCAAGAATCACTGTTCAGAGGGTGTTGCAACGTCTCGCGGAAACTCCCACCTCTACATTTATTGTAACGGGCTAGCATGAATTTTTGAAACATTGGGTTGAATTTGATACGGCTAGCTGATGGTATCAATTTTATTTACCTACGTTAGTTACTCGCAGAGTTATAAGTTCGCCAAAAGCGTTAGTACGGCCGGGCCGGGCCGGGCTGGGTCCTATGTAAATTTGGCTACTAAAATGGAGGCCGAACTCGAGGATGCTTCACGTCCGCTTGGTAAGAATATCAAAAATACAATGCCGCGGGTGGCAGCTACATTTTTTTACTTTTGGGTGGCTTTGTAGACTGAACTAAGCTGTATAGTTTAAACTGGAGAATGATATAGCATCAAGGTTGTAATTTACACTTGGGTGGCCACTTCAAGGGTCTGGAATATCATTTGAATTGACGTGGTATTTCCCGACAGCGCAAAAAATAGTGCCTCAGGCTCCAGTGACGCACGTGATGTCCGTGATGGCGGGGAGAACGTTGCGAAAAATCGTCAGATTAGTCGTCGTGTGCAGAATGTTAAAAAAATTCATACTTCCAATGTTCATTTGAAATAGATAGATTAAAGTCCACGCTTTGCGATACCATATTCAAGGAATTCTCTAAAACGCCATTTGGGACCCATGCTGCTATAATAATTATTAGTTTTAGAAGAAAATTATATTTTTCATTTAATAATTGTTGGGGTTTAACGACGCACCAACTGCCAGAGTCATACGGCGTCGCCAACTCTCACCCTGTTGGAAGGGATTTTGGGGATCAGATCGACTTATTCAGAGGCTCCGCCGGGACTTGAACCCGGGACCGGTGGCTTAGAAGACAAGGGTGCTAACCACTAAGCCACCTCATCCCCTATATTTTTCATTTTCAACGTTCAAGTATTTTTTGTATTTTTAACGCACAGCATGATTCACATACTCAACCAGCAACGTCGTGAGAGCGTTGTCGCATTTGACGAGCATTTCCTGGAACTGATTTCAGAGAGCAGTGCACAACGCCAGAGTACACAGAGCGGCATGTGCATGTTGTAAGCAGTGAGCCAAAGTAATGCCGGACACCGCTGAAGCTGCCGACCTAGAGACCACCCAAGACGCCGCCAGATCTGCCCAGCCAATGCTCCCGAATAGAATTGTCAGCGCAGTCTGTTATAGATTATTGTTCAATAATATAAATTATTAATTACAAAGCATTGCAAATTTCGTACATGTAAATAAAAAACTAACTTTTCACCAAGTCAGAATTCATAAATGACGAGAAACAAGAATATGTAATGTAATAATAAAATAATGATAGAAGATAAAATATTCGTGTTTCGAGTGAAAATTAAATGGATAGCATTTAACGAGTAAAGGATATAGAATTCTTATTGTTACAATCAAGGCTTGAAGAACTCGATCATATAAATGTACCATTGTTTTACTTATTGCAAATTTCTTTCAAAAGCCTGAGACACTGTAAAGTGAACATGTGGGCTATTTCCATTCGTAATCCGCTTAGTGGAATTTTTAAGAAGAAAAGAAGATGCCCCCAACTATTTTACTTTATTTTTATCTTATTAGGGCCACTCCAAACAGGCACACTTTCCCAATTACAGGGAGTATTGGCGTGGGTGTTTAAGGATCCTTTCCACCGGGTTAGATCGGACACGGCAGGCGGTTTCCCGCCGTGGGGATTGAACCCACGTTAATCCATGCTACCCGATCCGTAGACTGGCAACGAAGCCACTAGGCCACCCCGGCATATCCAACTGATAAGCAGCTAAAAACAGGGTTTCGGGATATTATCGTATGTCTTCTATGTAAAAGTATTTTTAGTAGCGTTGGCATTACCCAGAGGTATTTTCTTGGATCCCACAAAAGATCCTTATATCAACATATTTTATTTATCTAGATATATATATATATATATATATATATATATATATATATATATATAATATATATAATGTTTCTATTTCACACTCATGGTGTATATCATACATGCATTCACATGCGCATCACACGTGCATATCAGATATAATCAGTCAAATACACACACGTCATAATATAGTACATAATACTTGCCTAAAAACACTGTTTGAGGCAGCCCTAATCGACCTTAAATCAACCAATGCCTTCTTTGATCTCTGCAGCTTTGTGCGATATCATTCCTCTCAAGCATCGCCAATGTCTGAGTAGAAGCTACTGTCCAATTATAATTGCAAGAGGCCATACTTTCGTCTAATACACAAGCAATTCTGGGCTGATATACCTTCAAGAGAGACTTTGCTAGTCCTCAAAGTAGCTAAAATGGAGTTGTTACTTGAGGAAAGAGCTTTCTTAAACATTAGCTTATATACCTATAACTTTGTACCTATATAGATATAAGTAATAGATATACTATAACTTTGTAAGGTATATCTATGACTATATATATATATATATATGTGTGTGTGTGTGTGTGTGTGTGTTTGTGTGTGTGTATAGTTATAGATATCGATAAAGATACAGTTATAGATAAAGTTATAGATGTATACTTTCAGGGAGTCTAGATCCAACGTTACATAATTTCGAAGGAGGGTGCCAGCCCGGACCTTACAAAGTGTTACATGAGGAGGGGATGAAACAATCACAATATATGCGCCACATAATATATAGACGGCCCCTACCCAATCAGCAGACCCTCCTTCAGAATAATCCATCCCTGTAAAAACCCTGATGCTGCGATGAGGTACTACTTTGGACCGTGGTGGGCATATGTACAGTACCATTGGAAGAACGGTTTCATATGATGGCGCATAGTTTAGCATAGTAATTCTTAATAAAGTTCTACAAAGGCATGGCCTGAAGATTATACAGACAGGGATCGGAGGATGTGATAAGGCTGAGCAATGATGTCAAGAAGAGGGCTGTCACGTGAAAACATTGGGGCTGTTCCAGTGCCCTCCATGTATAAGTTTGAGGCATAGGCGTAGGAACCGGGGGGCCAGGGGGCCACTGGCCCCCCACTTTTCTGTGATGGGCCCCCGCAACGGAGGTCGCAACGGAGGTAAGAATATCAACAACTGTAATATCAAGCAAGAAACTCAAACTGGCCCGATAGCTTGCCCCGGAACCACGTTAAACTTACCTGTGCCCCTAAACTAAGTTGAGGTCCTATGAGTTGGTTTTAAGGTCCCCTGAGCTTCTCGGGGCCCCTGAACTGGCCTCTGATGCCATACGAGCTAATCTGGGCTCTTTGAGCTGAACTGAGCGCCCCTGAGATGGTTTGGGCAGCATGAACTGTTCTAGGATGCCTAAACTGAGCTAGGAGCCGTAACCTTGAACAGAGCCCCTTGAGTTGGCCAGAACCTATATCCACCGACCTGGGGGGGGGGCCTGAGCTGAGCTGGGACCGTAAAGTTAATATTGTCCCTTGAGCTAATCTGGATCCCCTGTGATGCACAGAAGATCCTAAACTTATCTGAGGCCCCTACACAGGACTAGGGCCCCTGCTTTGAAATTGGGTTATAAGCTTTAATTGAAACCCTGGACTGTTCTGAAACCCCAAATATGCCGGCAAGGGGCCCCTGGATGATCCAGGCCCTTAAGCTTATCTGGTTATCAGAGCTAATATGGGCCTCTGTGTTGAACTGAGGGCCCCTGAGATGGTCTGGGACCCCTATAAGGCTTTACAGCCACTGACCTGGCGGCCGTGAGCTTGAATGGGTCCCTTGAGATGTTCTGACAGTGGTGTAGCCAGGGGAGGGGGTCCCTGGGGTCTGCGGACCCCCTTGGGCTGACCTTATGCACTAAAAACACAAAAATTGATCTCGGGGGCCCCTGAGCTTGGTCTCGGTGGGGGCCTCCCGAGCTTGGTCTCAGGAGGCCTCCGATAATCGGTATCGAGGGCTCCAGAGTACCGAATATTGATCTTGGGGGACCCCTGTGCTCAGTCTCAGGGGGTCCCGAGCTAAGCCTCAGCCTCTCAGGGGACCGATCTTCACTTGCCGGATTCGTCCGGCAAGTAAAGATTGGAGCAACGGGGTGTGACGCGCCCGGGGCCCCAGTCAGCCTTGGGAGGCACTTTATCGCATCGCCGCGGATACATCTTTTCTAGCCCTCCGACGGCCGCCGCCTCTTCCGACTTCGGTCGGTTAGAGTCGGCGTCTGTCGTCGGTGGCTCTGGTGATGAGGTCCGCGGCGATGCTGATGGCGGCCTTACGGTCCCTTTGTTACCTGGTCGGTATCCGTATTGGATCGGGTCAGTTCTGTCCTGCACCTCCCAATATGAAGCTCCTGTTTGTTTTTTGTTTTCTTATTTTGTTGATTATTTTTAGTTCCTGTCCTCTTTTTTACACTTTAGTTATTGGTTCCACAGTTATTTGCCTTCTTCGGCATTTTATGGGTGTAAGGCGCCCACTCGAGGCCTATCTCGAGCCCCGGCGACGAGGTTGACGGGATCCTGGGGGTTGAGGTCCCCCTCGGGCGGGTCAGTCCCGAGGGCTCCAACACGCCCCCTTTGGCCCAGATGTCTCGATCTAACCGGGGGTAAGCCGTCCGTAGGCTGCCGCGGGCGGCCGAGCGACGCGGCAGTGTTTACGGGCACTGTCGCTCGGTCCAGCTGGGCTGGGGGATTATGTTTCGGGCGTGCGGCGCGGCGCCCTTCGCGGTGGGGGCTGTGATAGTTCTTGCCGGGCGCGACGTGGGCCGGGGTCTTGGAAACCGTCGATTTGCGAGACTCCGGCCTGTTGGGCGCGCCTGGTGGACCGCAGTCCCCGCTGCGTGAGGGCTGCCGCGTTTTGCTTCTTCCCGACTCATGGCCCTGCCGGCCCACTGGGCTGATGGCGTCAAGGGGGTGGGTGCGTTCTGATCGGAGGGGTTGTGTGAGTATCTCTCGCCCCTCTGAGACGGCCGCACCTGCCCCCGTAGGCACTGTACCAGCCCCCGGGCCCAGCTATTGACAGCTGGCAACCCGGGGGGCCGAAGGTAAATACTTTTCTCATGGCGTTCTCTCAATCATTAACTTCTACTGGACAGACCTTACGGACTCAGATCTCTGCTTCGAACCGGACAACCCCGAGCGGATGTTCTGCTACCGCTGCTGCGATGAACTCCACAGATTACAGACCCCCCGCGTTAACTAGACCCGACCAGACTGGTTCTTCTTCTCCTGCGGGAGACAAAGTCTCTCCCAGAGTTCTGGTTCTCACACTGGATGAGGGTGACAAGCTTAACCCCTTTCAGGTTGCTCAGGCCCTATCAAAATTTGGAACCACAGCCCACGTCTATCGGCACTCGAGCACGAAATTGGAAGTGACCATGTCTTCGGAGGTAGAAACGCGTGATCTCCTGTCTACCAAAAGCCTCTCCTTTTTAGGCGAGGGTAAGTCTGTGATGTGTGTACCAGTGTCTGTTGCTCCCCATCCGACAAAGAACAGCGCTGTAGGCGTTGTTACTTGTCGGGAGTTAGCTGATTCAACGGAAGAAGATGTTCTGATCGGTCTGGAGGAGCAGGGCGTAACCAAAGTACGGAGAATGAGCAGGAGACTGGATGGCGAACTCGTGCCGACGAATACCTTCGTCGTAACTTTCGACAGCAATGAGCTCCCTAGGAATATCCGGGTTGGTTGGCTCTCCGTACGTGTTCGCAAGTACGTGCCGGACCCCACACGATGTTACCGCTGCCAAAAATACGGTCACGTAGCGAAGTTATGTAAAGGGCAGGAACAATGTGGGAAGTGTTCGACGGTGGGCCACGGGTCAGCTGCTTGCGAGACTGGCGTTTCGAAATGCGCGGTATGCAGTGGAGACCATGAAGCGTGGTCACGTACATGCCCTAAGTTTCTCTCCGAGAGAGAGAGGTTAAAGGCCAAGGTCTTGGGGACTAATCCCGCAAAAACTGTCGTACCACAAGACAGCCAGGCTAAAACATCTAGATCGTTCGAACCGACGACAGAACAGAGGACTACTGCTCGTTCCTCTCCTTATCGTGATGCGCTGGTGGGAAAGACGCAGCGTGTTAAGTCCCCTGCGAGCATGGATTCACCCATGCGGGACATCATGCACCTGTCCGTGCGTGAGTTTATGAGTCTGCTCGGTGGTCAGGTGCAACAGCCTGACAACCAACCTGTCACTTCTGAAAAGGGTGTCCAGACAGAGCCAACGGAGGCCTCGGTCGCGATGGTACCAGCACTGCAGCCTGACGGTCGGAGTAGAGACACCACTGAGAAAGGGGTGCAGACGGGTGTTCACGATAGGCAACATTCAGAAGCTCAGACAGAAAAAGCCACAGAACGGTCCCAGGAACCTCCTGCAGCGAAGCGTGCGCGGGTCAACCGAGCAGATGTTACCGGCTCTCTGAGTACAGAAATGCCCTCTGCTGTGACACAGGCCTCAGGACCCCCACCCAAAAAACCAGGAAGTGCATTACCCACCCGTACAACCGTAACAATCCCAGCACAACAGACGTCCAAAGAATCAAAAGCCAGAACACTCTCAAACAATACAACCAAAAGGCTTGGCTCCGAGCGGTCCTCCTCCGCACCTCCAAAGGGTCGTGGCGTGAGCAAAGAACAGGTTGGAGACATCTCACCTGCGGGTCACGGTGATGCAGGGCTAATGCCGCCGCCATACCCTCCACCACCTCCGCCTCCACCCACACCGCCCGCGAAAACAACCAACAGGGAATACCCAGGCTCAAAGACGCGCGATGGGAAACGCAGGCTCTCCTCCCCAAGCTTACGATATGAGGAAAAATCCCCTCAACACACGAGCAAAGAGAACACAGACTTTGCATTCCGGGACTCGAAGGGAAAAAGAATTTGGGTGCCGAGGGTCCAAAAGAGCTTCTTCAGCCAAGGCTTCACTCTGGTTCCACCGAGAGCATCGGAAACGTGCAGCATGTTTGGCAGGATGGGCCGCGACCCACTCCCGCTAGTGATGGGAGGCATCCCGGGCCAAGAGTCCGGGAAGCATACATGGATAAAGACACAACATTCTTGCGCCGCTCTCCGCCAAAGGGTCTTGGGTATCCGGAGAGAATGGATAGACCACCGCCGGAGTGGAACGCTCGCACAGCTTGGTGCGTCTCGGAGATGTTTGACGGTAGAAGCTGGGAGACGTAGTTAAGTATTTCATAGAATGAGTATTATTTCGGAGTCAACTGTTCTGTTGACACAGTAATGTTTCTATGTTTTCGAACTCCCTATACTGACATTCGTTTGTAACATAACCACAGTGGGGCGCGAAATGACCATGCAGTTGAAGCGCCCTAAAACCCCAAACAACAACAAAGAGCTTGGCCTCAGGGCCCCCGAGCTTGGTCTCAGGGCCCCCGAGCTTGGTCTCAGGGCCCCTCCTCCCCGAGCTTGGTGTCAGGGATGTCCCCAAGCTTGGTCTCAGGCTCATAATAATAATAATTTTTGGGGCTTATCGACGCACCAACTGCCAGGGTCATATGGCATCGCCAACTCTTTCCTTGTTGGAAGGGTTTCTCGGGAGCCAGCTTGCTCCTTGTTCAGGGAAGCCGCCGGGCCTTAAACCCGGGTCGGCTGAATGGAAGTCAGCTAAGCTGACCACTCCACTACCGCGCCCCCTTGGTCTCAGGCTCCCCTCTCCCCGAGCTTAGTGTCAGGGGCCCTCGAGCTTGGTCTCAGGGGGGCATCCCATGCATAAGGCTGACCGTATGCACTGGAAAACACGAGCATTGGTCTCGGGGGCCCTGATCTTGGTCTCAGGGGACCACCAAGCTTGGTCTCAGTGCCCCCTTCCCCGAGCTTTGTCTCAGGGGCCCCGAGCTCGGTGTCAGGGGCCCTCCGAGCTTGGTCTCAGGGAACTCCCGAGCTTGGTCTCAGGGGACCCCCGAGCTTGGTCTCAGGGGCCCCTGATCATCGGTATCGAGGGCTCCAGAGTACCGAACATTGATCTCGGAGGCCCCCTGAGCTCGGGCTCACGGACCTGTCGATCTTGGTCTCACGGGCCTTTCGATTTTGGTCTCAGGGTGCCCCAGAGCTTGGTCTCAGGGCCCCCCGAGCGTGGTCTCAGGGGACCCCTGAACTTGGACTCAGGGGCCCCGAGCTTGGTCTCACGGGCCTTCCGAGCTTGTTCTCAGGGGGCCCCCGATCATCGGTATCGAGGGCTCTGGAATACCGAATATTGATCTCGGGGGCCCGTGAGCTTGGTCTCAGGGGCCCCGAGCTTGGTCTCAGGGGACAACCGAGCTTGGTCTCAGGGGGGCAAGCTTGGTCTCATGGGCCTTTCGATGTTTGGTCTCATGGGCCTTTCGATCTTGGTCTCACGGGGTCTCGAGCTTAGTCTCAAGGAACCCCCGAGCTTGGTGTCAGGGGGTCCTCGAGCTTGGTCTCAGAGAGCATCCGAGCTTGGTCTCAGGGTCCCCTCGAGCTTGGTCTCAGGGGCCCCCGAGCTTGGTCTCAGGGGTTCAGGACCCCCCCTCGGGGTGCCCCGACTGTTGATATCGAGGGACTCATGAGTGAGGCACGAGCATTGGCCTCATGAGACCCAGAGTTTGGTCCCAGGGGCCCCCAGGCCTGGGTTCAGGACCCCTGAGCATCGGCATCGAGGGGCTCCAGAGTACCAAGCATTAGTCTCGGGGGGGGGCTCGAAATATTGATATTGAGGGCCCCGGAACATCAGTGTCGAGTTACTCCTGAGAAAAGCGCGAGCATGGGTCTAAGGGTGCCCCTGAGCCTGATCTAAGTGGGACCCCGAGCTTGGTCTTAGGACCCCCATGCATCAGTACCAAGGGGCTCCGGAGTATTGGTCTAGGGGAAAATTATTTAAGGGGCCTCCAAATGGTGATTTCGGAGGGCCCCCGAAAGTGTGGATGCAGTGGTGTAGCCAAGGGGGGCCCTAGGCGTCCGCAGACCCCCACCCCTTGTGTCAATCTGAACCACTGCAAATGATTCTCTGATCACAGGGCCCCCAGAGTCAGTCTCAGGGGCCCCCGAAGATTCGTTCTCAGGGCGTCCCGAGTCGGCCTCATGGCCCCCGCCCTGAGAGTCGGTCTCAAGGCCCCCCGAAAGTAGATTTCGGGGGCCCCTGAGGGTTTGTATCAGGGGCCCCAAAAGTCGGTATCAGGGGCCCCAGGAGTCTGTCTCAGGGGAGGGGGCCGAGCTAGTCTCAGGGCCCCCCAGAGAGTGGTTCTCAGGGCCCTGCAACAGTCTATTTCAGGGGGCCCCTGAGAGTCAGTCTCAGAGAACCCCAAGAGTCGGTCAAGGGGACCCCAAGAGGCTGTCTTAGGGGACCCCGAGATTCGGTCTCGGGGTCCCCCCGAGAGTCTGTCTCAGAGAACCACAAGTGTGAGTTTCAGAGCACCCCAAGAGTCGGTCTCAGGGTGCCCTCATAGTCTCACGGGTTTCTCTCTCAGGAGTCAATATTTAGTTTCAGGTGGCCCCGAGAGTTAATCCGGGGGTCCGAGAGTTAGTATAATTTTATCCACAGAGTGCTGGTTTCAGGGGGCCCCAGAGGGGTAATTTTGCGAGCCCTCGAGATTTAGCCTCAGGCTGTGCCCCTCCCCCCGAGTTTTGGTATAAGCGGCCCCAAGAGTCAATCTCAGGGAGCACCCAAAAGTTAGTCTCAGAGGGCTCCCGGTTGTCAGTATCAGAGACATCCGAGAGTTAATCTCGGGGTTCTGAGAGTAATTTCCAGAGGTGCTCCCGATTTTTGGTCTCACGGGCCCAGAGTTAGCCTTAGGCCCGCGAGAGCTAATCTGGAGCCTCGGAGGGTCAGTCTCAGGAACGCCAAAGACTCAGTCTCAGAGGTGATTCCACCCCCCCGGGTGTTTGTCTCATGGGCACCCTAGAGTAAGTCTCAGAGGGCTGTCGGAAGTCATTCCCAGCCCCCCTTCCCCACCCCAAAGACAGCCTCAGGGGACCCCAATAGCTAATCTGGATGGCCACGATAGTCAGTGTCACCCCCCTCCAGAGCAAATCTGGGGGGCCCAATAATTATTCTCAGAGGTGCTGCCGATAACTAATCTCAGGAGCCCCGAGAGATTCTCAGGGGCCCCCAGTTTTGATCAAGAGGCGCCGTGAATCAGTCTCAGAGACCCCTTGAGATCTAATCGGGAGAGCGGCCGAAAATTAGCTTTGTGAGTGCCGCCAAGTGTTGGTCTTAGGTGGCTCCAGAGCTCAAATAAAAATTTTCAAAATCATATACCTCGGAAAAAATGTACCTACCCCTATTGCGTACTAAAAAGGACAAACTGAAACATGTCGATCAGGCACCATTATCGAAGGAAAGGCAAAAATTAATCTAATTTTACCATAAGAGCAAATCGAACAGGGAATTTGGCACTTTAGTCAATTTTTAATCTAGTAGCTTAACACCAATAAATACATCCCTAAATATTCAGAAATAAACAAATTTCCAATATTTTCGTAGGAAACCAAACAAGGGTAATGACAGAAATTGATGAGCATAATCCCAAAAAGAAAAATAGGTATGAAAGGTTGAAAATAACAATAACAGAGTGAGCCAAAGCGATCTTGGGCGCCTTTTGTCTTGGTAATTTGCTCGTTTACAAGATAGCAAGGGTAAGAAAGTAACTGGATCTCAACAGGATCTGTCGACGGAATAGAGGTTATGTAACGTTCAGGACACACTCCCATATCCCTTGTATCTTTATTCGTTTTTTCGTTTCTTTGGAAATTTCCTGATTAAAGAGTTCATGGATTCGACACCGGGAAATAATTGCTAATCATTTTCCGTAGATCATTTCTTCGTATTAAAAACGACTGACCTCCAATAACTTCATGTCTGATTACTCGAGTGAATTGAGGTAGACTCAGGTTTAACGTCATGCGCACATCAACATTGAACTTCCCGAAATATGGCTCAAAGCTGTTATTATAGCCACGCTACCATATAATTTATGGGCCATCCTTAATATTTGGTGACCTTAGTTTACCAACACTTAGTCGGATCGAAAAAACCAAGCTATAAACAAAATAAGAATGAATGCTTAAAAGCCATAACAAAATTTCCTTCGTGTGAATGTTATAATGTTAAAATACTATACAAAAGATATAGGAGATGGGCCCGGTTACTAAGGGGGACCCCGGCCTGGGGCCCCCCGATGGTAGTCGGACCCCTCCTTGGCCGAATCCTGGCTACGCCACTCTGTTCTGAGACTCTATATCAGCCACCCTGGGACCCCCTAAGCCTAGCTGGGGCCCTGAGCTAATCTGGGTACCGCTGTGCTTAACTGGGGCCTCTGATCTGGTATGGGGGCCCTGAACTCTTCTAGGGTCCCTGGGCTAAGCTGGGGCCGTGAGCTTGAATGGAGCCCCTGAGCTGGTATGAGAGGGGACCCTATATCAGCCGATCCGGGCCCCTGAGCTGAGCAGGCCTGTACTGAACAAGAGCCCTGAACTGGTCTGGGGCCTCTGAACTGTTCTAGCATCATTGAGCTAAGCTGGGATCCGTGAGCTTGAACAAGTCCCTTGAGCTCTTTTGAGACCCTACATAAGTGGAACCTACGGGCCCCTAAGCTAATCTGGCACCCTGTGTGAATCTGGAGCTCCCCTGTGATGAGCTTCTAGGGATGCTGTGCTTATGTAGGGTCCCTTGATAATCTGGTCCCGAGGCTAATGCACTGGTCTGGGCCCTTGAGCTGACTGATCTGGGTTCCTGAGCCATGGTCTGGACTTTGGGGCCCTCCAAGATAATTTGGCGGCCCCTGGGCGGCATAGGCATAGGAACCGGGGGTCAGGGGGATACTGCCCCCTTTAAGGTGGGCCCCCGTAACGAATATACAAATATCCGCAACTGTAATATAGAACAAGAAACCCAAACGGCTCCGATAGCTTGTCTGGGAACGTTCAAGTTCGGTAGTACGGTGCCTGCAGCCCCTGGAGGAGGAGCGCTTCGTAAAAAAGCCAAAGCACCTACTACCCGAGTGTTTCAAAATGAGTCCCGAGAACTGGGCCCAATCAAACTCCATTCCATATCAATCCCAACACAAAATATGAATCGGTCACGGACCCTGCACTAAATACCGAGCAACAGTCGTCCCTGAGCCATCGAAAGGCGCGACGTCTTTCGATGCCAGGGTTATATGGCGTCGCCAACTCTTTCCCTGTTGGAGGGGGTTTCTTGGGGAGTCAAATTGCTCCTTGCACAAGGAATCTGCCGTGCATTAAGCCCGAGTTGGTCGCGTGGAAAGCAAGGTTGCTAACCACTATAACACCATGCCCACACCTCCTCGGCATCACAAAGCTGGCCATCAAGTACCTACATTGCACTTGCAGTCATGCTGGAACTCTGCATTTTAGGCATCGAAATATAGCTAGGCGTATTTATTGTGATCGGCCTTTACCTAAATCAATATCTAATGTTGGAAAGAATAGATTCGTAATAACCTACATAAATGTTCCCATTTTCGTCATTAAACAAGCAAATACAAGTTGATTAGGCATAGCGAAGTGAGGTTCTTTGGTATCAAAGCATTGTCTGTAGTTTTCTAAACAGTTCTTAAATTTGTAAATGTAATGAAAAGGGCCTAAACATCTGTAAATATAAAAAACGCGCTCGTGGTAAAAAAATGATTGAAATCCTCCAAAAAAGCTTAAAAATGTATTTCGTATTTGAAAATCGTCTAGGTAAAACCAAAAAATGTTTTTTGGCGTTTTACTATGATTTATTACATCATAATAGGTACAACTCGAAATGATAGGGAAACATTTAATGTCTCAATTTTCCATATATTGAGATCCTTGTGTGCATGCGTGCCTTATTACTCTAAACGAGCTATCTAAAATTTTTAAAATTATGGGCCCCCGTGGACTGGGGCCCCCCTTGAGGTGGGCCCCCTCTAAGGTTGGCCCCCCACTTTTCAAACCGTTCCTACGCCCCTGGTTTGAGGTACCTGTGGCTGCTCGATTTCTTGCCTAGTATTTGTATTCCTAGTATAGTATTTCTTGCCCAGAAGAAGCCTAGTAATTAAGCTAAAAGGCGACATTACTTCTTGAATCCATTGAAACTGACGATTCAATTTGCCTTCTTTGGAATCCAACTTGAATATTTCGAGTCATGGTTAGATAAATTATAAATGGCATCCTTACTTCCAAAATGGAGGGCGCTCGGGAACAGCCCCATAATCTTGCATCACTTTCAATCTACTCATCCGCCTACCTTAATGTTTTTTCTATCTTTCTCTCGCTCCCTCTCTCTCTCTCTCTCTCTCTCTCTCTTTCTCCAGCTTATATATATATATATACCCCTCTCTCCCACCCTCTCAGCCTCCTCCCCATCCCTCCCCCCTCTCTCTCTCTCTCCCTCACTCTATCATACCTCCAACCCAGGCATTACGGGTGTTCGCTCTGGCGACCATGAAGCGTCGTTTTTAGCGGCGCGGCGCGGCGCGGCGCACCTGCGGCAAACACTGCAACTGCGGTTCTCTGACAGCGCCAGATTCGTCGCCAGCGCTGTTCAAACAATCGCGACCTATTTGCGCTGCAACTGGCGTATAAATAAACCGGGCATATGAAGTGACATGCCAAGAGTCGACTGTAAAATGGCGGCCACTGACGTTTGGTTCTTGTCCAGGTGTATGGGGAGGGAATCAAAGTATCAGCACGGCACAGTGGCGCGCCCAGCTAGACCCGTAAAGGAGGCAAGTTGGTAGGATATTGCCAGCTTTCCTCTGAGGAAGCTGATCGACACCTCCGCTGTCCTGGAAAGATTATGCAAAGGTATTCGCACGCGCACAACAGTAAGACGTCATTTGCTTTCAGACCCACAAGTCGCTCTGTTGACACATTCAGCGTTGGCAAACGCGTCTGCCATTCCATAAAAGGAGCTGTTTGCATGTGAATGCACTTGAGCGCACAAGCCTCCTTTACGAACATTCACCTCGGCGGTTCTGCAAGTCACGGGTACGCAGCTGAAAGGAGAGGATTCGTCCCGAGGTGGCGGCCGCACCATCGCTGTGAGAGAGAGAGCCTGCGCGGCGCAGGGTCGCTGCTTTGTGAAGAGCTAAGAGCCTAAGGGGACCCAGTACCGGCCGGTGAACAAACTGTTGACGGTAGAGGCTGGTGGCTATAACTATGCGCCAAAATAGTATTGACGACAATCGTGGTTTGATATTTCGTTTGCACCATTGGCAGTGTTTTTAGCTCACTGAGGTATGAACAAAGAAGTTGGAGAAAAATATGTTGTTCGAGATGGCTTAGCAATTTTCAACATGTTTCCCAGGAGACATCTATCACATATTCACATACATATAGTGTCATACGTCCAATCATTTATCCACGCATTTCAGACACGCGAAATCATCTCACTTACCATATACCTCTCTATACAGCCCTCTCCTTGCATGTTCCACCTCCCGTTTGGAGGTCAGCTGAGTGCGCCCCTGCGCCGATCCGCTGACGCTAGCAGCACCTCATGGGCAGGGAGTGGTGCCAAGACGGCGGAGCGGCAATCGGTACACAAGTAACACTGCCACGGTCCCAGCGACAAATGCCTGGGCCGGCGTCCGACCGAACCCACCACAGGCTGCGCCCGCCCGACGGGACGGCATTCCGGGATTGGAGCAGTTCGGCTAAAATATGTAGAAGGTTATCGATAATATATCGAAGGCTCTTTATTTGCCGTCTTAGTGTGTTTTGGGTGGGCAAAACTATAACGGAGATACGCTTTAGAGTTTGTGGGCTTGGTGTAAACGTCTGTGGGGAGGTTGCCTCCCTAAGTTGTACTCGAACGTCCAGGAATTCTATCGCCTCAGATGAGAACCGCAAATCTGTTTCGACATTCCGAAGGAAGCTGTTGGGCGTTCTGTGGAACTCTCTCAGCCCTTTCTCTCCGTGCTGCCAGATGCCCCAGATGAATCTGAGGTACTTTAAAGGGAACATTTCTGACCTTTCGAAGAGGGCTGCTTCCCATTGACACATGTATGTGCATGCGTAGTTTTTGCCGAGTCTTCCGAGTTGCATCCGGTTGACTAGGCTAAAGTTGTTGTTATCCAACACTATTTCTATCATTTTGGTGACATCCTCTGTTGGCATTTTCGGGCCTTTCCACTCCTCCAGCGCCTTCCTGCTTGCTTCAACTCCTTCCTTTCTTGGTGCACTGGAGTAAAGTTGTTTCACATCCATGCAGAAAAGAAGAGGTGCGAACCCTTTTCTTGGAAGAATTGACTGCTTGATTAACTGAATTTTGGCTAGAAAGTTTGGCGTGTCTCAGACGAATGAGGGCTGGTTTTGCACGTGCTCTTCTAGCTCCTGTTCGGCGGTTTCTGCCACCCTCTCTGTGGCGTAGGCTCTCCCGCTGATAATTACGCGGAGGGGAACCCCGCTCTTATGCAGCTTGGGGTTCCCTTGAAGTTTTCCAGCCCTGGGTGAGGAGCCCTCTTAGTAACTCAGTTGGTACTGGCTGATCAATTGAATTTGGCTATGGCAACTATCTAATAATCTGGGCTGGGAACAAGGTATGATTACTTGTATCGCTCCCGACTATATTGTTAGCAGCCTTCTCACTTTGCAACAGTCAAATCCAATTACGCTTAAAACCCCATTTTTTAGTTGCTGTAATCGGTCACACATTTATATTAGAATATAAATGAATTACCACCTGAAATTTCATTCATGATATTTAAGAATTCTAACAGTTCTCAATATTGTTACCGGCGGTCTCATTGTTCGGAGAATGCACGATAATAATTGGTTTCTGAATAGATCCTTCTTAAACACTGAGCCATAACTTTGCCCCTGGTAAAGATATACTCTCAAAACTTTCACGGAATCTGCCGAATTTAGTTTTAGGGAAACTCCGAAAGCTTAAGAATCCTACCACACACCGTTCAAATATCCTTGTAAAGCATGAGGAGTGGGCAAAATACGCCCCTCCCAGCGCCACATGACAGGATTATGGTTAATGGTGTTGTGATACAAATTATAAGTCATGTGATATCAATTATACAATTATAGACATTTAAATCCATATCAGTGGCCGCATGCTAAACGCAAAACATATCTGAAACATGTTAAGCATGACTTCTATGAACAATTGAGTTTGACGCTTCTAATCCCAGGCGGAAAACCCCGAAACAAGTAAAAATTTCACCTTCATCCAGTCGAGATGGTGATATCTCACCAACTTCTCGCGGGCTGCCTGGCGATAGAGTCGGCGCTGTCGGGATTGGTTGGACCACAGTTAGCTTCCTATTACATAGTTTCGTTTATTTTTGCTTTGAGTTGAGTAAAATCACTTTATCTCGAATATTGTGTTTCCACAAGAGACAAACATTTTAAAAAAATATTAAAGGGAATGTGGCACCTTGGTCGAATCCTGGAATTTAGTGAAATTAGGCGTACTTTCAGCCAAAAATAATGAAACCACTCATGATTTCTCTGAAAAATGTTCAATAAGCTCAATATTTTGTTTTTAAAAATACTCCTCTAGGAAAATAAATAAATATCTACCTGTGGATGATGTCATAATCTGGCAACCACTACCATACTTGAAACGGTTCAACGGCTTCGATTGGCTGATGCTCATCGTGACGTCAGCATATGTCGTCACACTAGCAGCTCACAACAATGGCCACCCGGCGATGGGCTGATGAGGGGGCTGGTGTCAGGTAGGTTTTAGCTTTTTTCCACGGAAATATCGAGTTCCAAGACAAATAATATATGGAGTACCGGGTTTTCCGACTTGCTTTACAACTTGGCTATCTCAGTTAAAATCACGTTATGAAGGTGCCACATTCCCTTTAAGGACGGACTCTAAATTATTTAGTGCATCAATTTAAGAGTGATGTCAAATGAAGGAACTGATTATGAAGAGCAAGTAATTTTTATCGGAAGTTTTTGTAGTTATTTAAATACTCGCTTCCTTGTTTCGTTTGATCTTTTCCCGTTGATCTGAAGCCTGATCCACTCTGTAGAACTGATATTATAAGAGTCTGTGACTATAAGATTACACTAGTTTGATATTTCTGTGCGCGCGTCCAAAAGATGTAAAACATGACTTATAGGAGCGACTGAGTTGTAAAGTGTTATTCTCTTTTAAAAGGCGACTGGGCGCAAATGATTTTATTTTTCCCAGCATGACTGAAAAAAATCATCGATAAATTAATTACTCCCCCTCCCATTAACCGCTAATTCGTACCTATTGTGGAAGTTTGTTTAGCATATTGGAGCATTCTTTGAACTTGGTATGGTATTGACCTTGGCCTTGACATGAGCTTGATCTCCTGTGATATTTTTTCACGGCAAAGCATTGATATTTTCTTGACCATTGATGCCCTCCACAGTTACAGAACAAAGACATGCGGATGAATTTGGATGGTTTGCAGCTACTTTTGATTTTTTTAAATACAGGATAATTTCCTTAGATAAGAACTGAGCTCATCATCGCAACGGGCCGCCTCAATAATTACTTTTGATCACAAACCAACAACACTGAATGCGCTATTTCGAAGCCGGGGCATTCCTCACCAAATCCAGACACTGATTAGTTGGCTCTACACCTTCATGTCAGGGATGTTGAGGAAACATTAGTGCCTACCATAAATTACGTAGTGTTTTTTTACTCGCCCCTCCCTGCCCCATGTTAGTATTTTTGACGCCCCTGTGTAACGCTTGGTAACGCTGTAGCTGACGCTCCACCCCTTGGCGTTACGTCATTTATGGACAGCCGACCCCTCGGCGTTACGTCATTTATGGACAGCCCACCCCTTGGCGTTACGTCATTTGTGGATGGCCCCTTATCTCTGTGGTACCGGCACCACTAACACTGTCTGTAATCATTTTGATCATCTCTGATCTGTTTTGCAATAAGACCTAAACGTGATTCTACATTACAAGTGTACAAGTATATTTTGTCATGTCATATTATATAGATAGCCAAAATAAGTAGATAATAATTCCCCTTTTGTAGAGAACGTTTTGAAAAAATATAGCTCACAGAATATCACAAGAATTGTTTTCCAAAAAAATGTTTTTAGTCAAATTCGAATTAAAACCCACTTTTGACCTTGCGTGCTCTCACAAATGACCATAAAACCAACTCATTTGAAAGAGCCTTATTTCAGCTGATGTAGTTACACACACAAAAATGGTGGTTATTTTAATACAAGTGTAGGTAACAGCCGTTTAGAAGCAAAAATCGTAAAAAGCGCCACCAGCGCAGAGCCACCAGGCTCTTTGAGTGAGGGCTGATATCCCAGCCTATGCAGGCATCGCTGGTGGAAAAGGGCGCTGTCCAACGTCTCGGACAGGTATCGGCGGGTCAGTGCGGCGGAAAAGGTCGCTGTCCAACGTCTGGAAATCAAGCAATCACTTAGGTTTTGTTTGCATACATCTACAACAAAATTAATATGGTTTTTATGGATGAATTTGATAGCTGAAAGAATTTCTTTTCCAGTGACCATCTTTCAACATTCAGGTGAGGAAGTAAACAAACTAAAAGGTTCTTTTAAACCATTTTTGTACGATGATACATATTTCATGGAAATGTTTGGATTTGAAACTCTCGCAGATTTTTAGGGTTTATTCAATCAAATGATACACAATGCCTAGGATGTATCCACTTTCCAATATAAAGTATCCAAACCCATTTTTTGTCCAGCATTTAATAAAGCAATATACATGAAACAGAACCTTGAAAGGAGAAAAGAAGGAACTGATCCCATACCACGTTCGGATATATCCAACAAAATAGCTGATGCCGTGAGAAAGCTCCAATACTTTGGATGTAGAGAAGACACGGGTACACGGGTACCAGATTACCTGTCCCAATTCTTGGACATAAGGGGACTCGCAATAGTGAAATCAGACCAGCTCACTAGTTACTCATGTTGAGATTTTGTCCATAAATTTTTCCGTTTAAAATTTCCACAGAGTGGTCTATTTTCTTTAACTCCCGACACTAGAGTTACATGTTATATTCACACACGAGCTTGAAAGACTTGTTCAGAAGGATCAATTTATGCCAAGTTTATTTTTAAAACTGCTCCAAAGTGGACCCAGCGTTAGCCCTATTTAACTACAATATAAATTCGGACGACTTATGTAGAAACTGCACCCAAACCAATCTTGATATTTGGCTCAACTAGAGCTTCAGGTTCTGTTAAAGTCCGCGAGGCCGGCGTAAGTGTTTCCTTTCAGTCCCTCGAGTCATCCAGAGATCTTGTCCAAGCGTAGAAAATACCCAGCCCTGACATTTCTCTTAAACTTGGCCAAAAGTTTATCATGCTCATTTCTTTTCACTAAAAATCCCTGCCAAGTACATACAATCTCACCTTTTTTAAATGAAATCGAATGAACTAAACTTCCTGTTCAATTCATATTATCAATCTAGCATTGGATCACTTTTCAGAGTCTGATACATCAATTCAGTGCAGCAGTAAGAACTGCTGACTCCTTGCCGGGGGAGAGTCAGCACGCTTTTTGCTCAGTGAGCTTCCGGTCACAGCCTCCATACAGCTGCAGACGGTCACCTCACCGGGCCGCTGAGCTTGCACAGCTCCCGACACCATTGCTGCGAGGGGAAGTACAAAAACAAAGCCCAAGCTGCAGTTGGTAACAGGTATAGAAGCGGCGATCCGGGTTGAACGACTGTTAGGTAACCCTCTATCTTTCTTCCACCACCTTTGACTGTTCGCAAGCCTTCTTTTCTTCCAATTTACACTCGCAGTGGGGAGGGGTCCGGCGTCAATGCGTAGTGGAAGGGGGTGCTAAATTGCCCCCCTGAGATGTCAGAAACCAAGAGGGTTACAAAAACGCCCATTCGGGGGGTTGGGGTGTGATATACCTTATGGTAAGGTTTCACTGACCTAGGTCAGTATCTTCAAGGTAAAACGAGGTCATAAACGACAAATCTAGGCCGTGTTGGAGACCTAATGGGAAATGGGAAATGCCGTAATTATGCTGAAAAAACTGGGAACACACTAAAGTCGGACCAATGGCACAGACAGAAAGTCCAACACAATGTTCTCTGAAACTTTGAGGTCAAGGTCATTCTTGGTCAATGACCCATGACATAACAAATAACACATTCCCAATAATGTACAATATAACTGACACTATAATAGCAGCCTTTCAGTGGGAGATGAAGACTTAACATTCAAAAATATATTTGACCTTGACCTGTCTTCTTGACCTTCACCTTGAGTAGACTTAACTATGAAGGCATAACATAACATACGCCATACTAAATAATGTAATCTGAATGGAATACTGGGTCAATGACTTAACCTGTGATCTTTAACTGACCTCAGCCTCCATGTGGGTTGACCTTGACATATAACCTGATTATATGACGTTATGACGTCACCACGACAGTGCAGGTCTACAGTGCAGGTGAACTGGGGCGATCGTGCGATTGCGAAAGTCTCAAAACATAGACCGGAATTTGAGCGCCTATAAGTAAAAAAATTATTCAACGATTTTTTTAATTTCTTCACTTCTCGACACGCCCATATATTCGCTAAAATTTGGTCAAGTAGCGTTTCTCGGTGGCGAACGGTTCTCCGGCCACCTCAGAAAAATAGGTGGGTAAGGGGGGCACTTAAGAAGCCCTCCCCTCCACTGCGGGTGTTAATCGCCTGCCACACTCCGCGGAGCGTTAGATTGGCACCATAGTTTTATCAATTTTTGGGAAAATAATAATATTTCACACCTTTATCTCCGCTTTTTCATTGCATTAAAGCATACATCTCTCAAATATTTAAATCAAAGTTTTCTAATTCGAATATTGTTCTTTATTTAGGAGTTTAAGCCCGTTCCTGCCACGGAGAAGGGGAGGGGGTGGACGCTTCCAATCCCTGATATTTGTCCCGGATATCTTGAAAACGGTTCGCGATAGGTGTTTGAAACTGAGTGTTCCCAGAACTAAATTTTAGAGTTTCCCTAAAAGCTTTGAGATACATATATATATATATATATATATATATATATATATATATATATATATATATATATATAGGTGATGAGCTTTGCTCGAAATGAGCTGTAGGTGTCATGAAATATGTCTGATGGCGGCAGGATGTTCAAGAATATGTTCATGACTCTGGGCAATCTAACAAACAATCCTTCCTTAACGGTATTCACTCTTGCGTATGACACACTAAACAATGCTAAAGTTCACGTTGCATAACGTTAAATCATTTTTAACGCTCTCAATATTGTTACGGACTACTTTGCTGTACAAAGAACACAGCGTACACCATAGTGTGACTCGGTTTGTGAACAGATCTTCCATAAATACCGCGCCAAGCTCCGCACCTGGTAAATATATATATATCTCGGTTTGTGAACAGATCTTCCATAAATACCGCGCCAAGCTCCGCACCTGGTAAATATATATATATATATATATATATATATATATATATATATATATATATATATATATATATATATATATATATATATATATATATATATATATATATATATATATATATTTACCAGGTGCGGAGCTTGGCGCGGTATTTATGGAAGATCTGTTCACAAACCGAGTCACACTATGGTGTACGCTGTGTTCTTTGTACAGCAAAGTAGTCCGTAACAATATTGAGAGCGTTAAAAATGATTTAACGTTATGCAACGTGAACTTTAGCATTGTTTAGTGTGTCATACGCAAGAGTGAATACCGTTAAGGAAGGATTGTTTGTTAGATTGCCCAGAGTCATGAACATATTCTTGAACATCCTGCCGCCATCAGACATATTTCATGACACCTACAGCTCATTTCGAGCAAAGCTCATCACCTCCATCACCACGTTATAGATAAGATTGCTCCTGTCGGATCTAGTCTTGTGTTCGCTTGCCATTTTTAGTTTTTTTATGTGTTATATTGTTTATATTTTAGCGCAACGTTTTGGCTTTACGTGTTTTATCTTCACAAGTTTTGACATATTTTTCCTCCTTAACTTTTTTGGAAGTTTTCAACTTCTGCCTTATGTGAAACTTATGTGTGTAAAACCTTCTTAGCCTATTTTGGCAACCGATTAGGTGCTTTTGCCTGTAAATGGGCCTTGTTCCGTAGGCAATATGATGAGCAAATGAAATGGAAATTAAATGAACAAAATGTCAGGTGATAGCTCATTTTCATTACCATATAATTGGTCTGGCAGAGGCGGTTCCAGAAATTCGACATGGAAGAGGAGGTTCAAATATAATTAATATGATATAATGATAATAAACATATAATTTAATTGGCGATTTTTAAACATTTCCTAGGTTATAATACAATTTTTCCATCCAACTTCAATATATAAACGTTTTTGCGGCTCAAGCACCTTAGCCTATACATTTAAAACGCGTGGGAAAGGGAAGGCATTATGAACAAAATATTGCAGAGTATATAAATAACAATGTGAACTGTTCTACCTAATTTTTAAGCAAGCCTTGATATTGATTCATACATTAAATCGCAATCAGAGAATATCGCAGGAGCAGTAATTTTTTTAATATATTTTGCGCAAACATCGATTCATAACAAAATCATTGGCTGCCCCCTCGGGTTTCTGCTGACAATCTCATTCATCTGCTAACAAATACTTATTCATCCGCTAAATCTAACTGGTAACTTGGACTAGTATTGTGAAGCGTGGATATGGTTGTGGACTTAAAATGCTTTGAAGCATGGGGGCGCCGCAGTTGGTTGCCTACTCTTCGCAGTCATGGGTGGGAAGTTAAGCCTAAATTGTTTGATTTTTTGCACTGAAGTGGCTAAAATTCCGTATTAAAGGGGAACATATTTTCTTTGTCTATTTTCATTGGGCAGCAGTCTCATTTAATACGATAGAAGTATTCGACTAGCCTGGGAAAGCGGGCAAAAATTTCAGCCGCTAGGTTTGGTACCCCGCCAAAAAACGTGTGGCATCGCCCTTGGCTTGAGGTCTAAGCAGGAAGTAAAAATAAGCACGAAGGAGCACGAATACGACAAACATCAAGCCCTTATATGCAGACAAAATGAAACAGCTTCTCGAGTACTTCTCGTGCTACCAATGTTGTAATTATCAATTCCCCGTTTTCATCATTGTCTGCAGACACATTCCAGGCTTCCAGACCAGGTAGTCAAAATGTGACAGAACATACAAGAATACTCTCTGAAACACAGGCCCAAAAATTGTGTTGCATACACCCGGATAATGCAACCTTTGGATTCGATACATCGACTTTCTAATCGCTAAAAAATATACATTTTTAACAACCCAGCACCAGTAACCATCGCGATACAATTTCCAGACAGAAGCGCGTCCGTTTAGAACAGATGCAGGACCCGGACAATGACGAATGCGAGCCATCACACTATTGCGCGTACATGCGGTACGAAAACCTAACATGCACCTCCATTCACCTTCACATGAGCGATGACGGAACATTCGGCTGGTCCGCGACCCCTGAAAACATGCTTAGTTACAGCCACCGGCGAATTCCACTCCCACAGCCCTTGTTGAACTGACCTGAGACGTGATGGTGCCTGCGTTGACCTGTCGCGAGCTCGTTAAGCGGACGCGACCAGCGGTGAACGAACGCGCCCTCTGCTGACCTGGCGTGACCTCTGTGTCGACAGACGAAACTGCGAGGGGTGCGACACAGGCGACGCTTCCGACGCTCGGGCGGCAGCAGTTCCGATACCTCCAACAGCCTGGTTCGACAGGTGGGTGCTGCCTCCGCCGGCCCCGCAGCTCTCAGCCGCCTGCTCATCCCGAGCTTCCGCCCCACTGACATCTAGCGGTAGAGAGGTGAAAGTAGAAGAACGACAGCAGCGCCACCTGCTGTTTAGCAGACCTTCTTGCATGACGGTGGTGTCATCTGTGAAAGCACAGACCACATGGGCGTGGTGAATGCATTAAAACAACCAGGCTAAGCAGCAAACTTCTCGTTGCTTTGGCCTTTTCGAATTATACATGATTTATTTAAGCAATGATGCTTCTTCTTATATAGGCGGATCCAGGATTGCCGATCGGGGTGGCACCTTCCGGGGGCGCCATCCGGACCAGGGAGCACCACCTTTTACCGGCAAAACTTATCAGGTGGGCGCCAAATCCTATCGGTGAGCGCCAACTTTCGGCATCCTGGGGCGAAGCGACATTTCAGGGGGCGCCATCGACCTTTCAGGGGGCGCCGAGGGTCGATCAGGGGGGCACGTACCCCCTTCGCCCCCCTGGATCCGCCTATGTCTTCTTAGCACACAACCAAACGCGAGGAAAAACAAAAATACGTATGGCTTAGCTCATTTCCGGTCGGGCAAACAAAAACACCGAAAAAGGCGGTGAACAAAAATGAGGTGAGGAGTAGACTTGTTGAGTCGCGACTCATAGTCAGAGTCGACTCTGAGTCGACTCAAGTTTTCCTTGCGTCAGAGTTGAGTCGACTCATTTCCAGATTTGGGTTAAGTCTGAGTCGACTCAACTGCTCGACCAGTTGAGTCGAGTCAGAATCAGAGTCAGCCTCTAAGCTGTGAGTCGGGAGTTGAGTCGACTCAACACTTTTCTTTACATATGTGGTCACATGGCCGACATTTCAGAAATTTTCACAACTGACTTTGAAGGATTTCATATTGCTATTTCCTAATGATAGGAACCTAATTTATGATTTTCATATCCACACTATGCCCGTGCCTCGATCAGTCATTAACAAAAATAAGCTATGTAAAAAACACAGTTTCGAAAGCACACACATTTGCTAAATACTTGCCATTTAATCTTAGCAAAAGGATGAAAATCATACAAAAAACGTGATTTGGCACACAATCAGGTTTTGACTTTGAGGGTGCACACCATAGAAAGTCCTAAGCTGATTATCATGCAAAAAATCACTCTTAGGAAACCTCATCTTTATTTCATATTTTCTTCCTTCAGTTGCCTGAAAACACTAAACAGAAACTAAGGAATATAAGTGCAAGATAGAGGGTACCGAAAATCTTATTTTGCACATAAACCTTGAAATGGGTCAAGACGGATACTAAAAGCTTCGATCAGCTGTTTTTTTCAAAGTACTTTCTTGATTTGTCGTGGTTTGCGGACATCCTCTGGTAGATAATATAAACACTGATGACGCACCACTGTACTTGCTCTCCTCTGTATACGGAAAGAAGCAATTTCAAACTGTGAAACTGACAGAAAAATACACCTGAAGTCTCTCCCAAGCCACCCACCTCTTCTCTGTAAATTGTGTTTATTATTATTTACCACCCACTGCACCTGTCTATTCATGCGCACCACGCCAGTCGCAAAATTATCATTGTGCGCCACAAAATATTAGCGAATTTCGCTTTGGTAAACTGAGGGCAAGATCACTTTCCCATACCTGCAGCTTTTCTTGTTTTTTTTAATTCACGTGGCTTTTAAAGAGCTATTCATTGTCATGTTTGTGCCATCCGGGGATTGTTTCGCGTAGTGTCTTCAGTGCGCCATCTCTAGTGTTTAATACAGTTTTTCGGGAGGATGAGGGGAGCTTTCATTGTTTGTTTTGATTTTGATTGAGGTGCTGCATAGGGTGGATTCGATGCGGCTTAGTAGTTATTTCTAAGCTAAATTTTTCACAGGATTGTTCAAAATGCACTGGGGCAGGGCAGGAATTACCACTCAAAGTGTCATATGTTGAAACATTGAGTCCTGTTCTTTGCGTTTGAAACCTCGCTTATTGCCTCAATTATGTCTTTACTCATGAAGGGCATGGCTTCAAAATGAAAAGCCCTCAGGCCCTTCATCTCACTCACTTGTTCGCATTTAACACATCTCTTCATTTCTATGCAGAACTAATTTGTTATTAATCAATGCATTGCAATTGGCATTTTATTGAAATCAATGTCCAGCTAGTAAATAGTTAATGCCATGAATAATTGTACTGGAATTTGCATATTATCAAAGGAAATTTGCATTTTTTGTGTGCATACCCAGGCCCCATTCTGAGTCGGAGTCGACTCCGACTCAACGTTTATTTGAATCAGAGTTGAGTCGTCTCACTTTTCAGTTTGGACTGAGTCGAGTCGGCTCACCATTTTCAACTCAGTAAGTCGAGTCGAAATCAGAGTCAGCGTTTAAGCCGCGAGTCAGAGTTGAGTCGACTAAAAAAAATTGAGTCATTAACAAGCCTGGTGAGGAGGCATTTCTGACATTGACAGAGAAGGTGAATACTGGGGATTAATACCTCACTATATTTTGAATCCTTCGTCGAGTTACGGCATCAGAGCCTATCGAACCCAGCTCCCCCCTTTCAGTCCCCTTCTGCATTAACAGATCTCCAGATCTCCTCCATAACAGATCTGGGAACAGATCTCCTGTCACGCTGGTAAAGGCGTAACCGATGGTTCTCCATTGGTAAGACGACGAATAATCAAGCTTCGGGATTATGCACTTACTTTGACACGTAACGGCCTCACAAGCCTCAGAATTCAACCTGAAGACAGGCCCTGGAATCTCCCAGTGAAATTATGTACAATTTGAACTCTCGATACCAAAATATCATTGCACGAGCAGATAAGTAACTAAAATATACTTAATATGACGGAAAATTATATCATCTAATTTGTGATAGGTACTTACCTACTTAAACTTCAGATGCCACTCAAAGAGTTGACTTTTTGAAGAAAATAAGCTGCGATGGCTGGGGTTCAGACGCGTCTGGTTCCTCATAAGTGACAATATTAGCTTCTCCCCCCACACTGTGTTCCATCAGTCATTAATCACCAAAAAACACCGATATATTTCTTCATGCATGACCCGGAAACAGTCGCTCCTAAGCCTGCAGTTGCGCCCGGCCAGACCCGTGAGAAACAGCAGCTGTGCAAAACGTAAGAATAGAAGGAATCGGTTCTCAGTGGATGACCAATCAGAGCACTCCAGCTCCTCGGCGGCTGAGCGGTGTTTCTTGCCTCAGGCGATGCAGCCAGGCCGTCGCCTCGGGCGTCTGCTAGTGCTTGTACGTGATCTTTGACCTTCGTGGGCGCTTTATGGACAACGTGTCTGCTGTTTCTACATGCGATGCAATCCAAATGATATTGATTTAGGTAGCGGATAGACACTGAAAAGTGATATCATGGCAGGTCTGTTGATGAGGTTCGGCGTGAATTATCAATATAAGATGGTACATGGGAGAATATTTTGAAATAACGGGCTTTGCGAGAAGCGAGATTGACCACCCCATTTATCTGACGACATCACCTGACAACGTCGGCAGACCTAGACAGATCGACGTATGTACCTGTTGTCTACACAGCTGTAGGTGGTCTAGATTTTATCCAACACACCGCCTCATTCGGCGCCTAAATATTGTGTTTTCACTCATTCGCCCCTCCTGCATGAATATTCTCGTACATAAGAATCAAGTCAGATCTCAAAGCAATTACGTACCTAGGGTTTCAGTAAGGGGAAGCATCAGGGGTGGCAAATGCTACGTACAACTATTCCCTGTAACGATACACGTCAGAACAGGTTAGCATGAGGGTTTGGCCGCCAAATTGTTATCCCTCAATGTTTCAATTTCAGAAAAAGTCGAATTAAACCGGAAAGATGTGCAGCCAGCTTGCCCAGAATGCAATTAATTCTGAGCCCAAATCACCTTAAATTTAATCTCTGGACGGGGAAGTTTCTTATCACGTAAAATAATGAATGTCTTGTTTTTTTCCGGTAGCGACACTTATGTCTGTTACTATAAGATCTCGTAAGATGCCGTTGTTGTAGCAGCATCCATGTGATGTAAAAGTAAGGCTGCTACACTAACCTTCAATTGTTCACTAAGAGGTGAGTGTTCAAGATTTTAGGAGCAAAGTTATCCTGGCAGGCCGGACACACTTAGAAAAAAACGTTCTAAATATATAGGCATTGACTCACGAGCTATCTTAAAAAGATCATTAGGTGAAATAAAAAACTAAAAACTCATTTAAAATCTTACGCCATGTCACAACAATTCATCGCAAAACTTACAACCATGTTTGTTTATCTGTTCGTTTTTTGTGTTTAGACACGTTCCAACCGCTAAGACCATAGGGCACTGGGTGGAAAGGGAGTAAGAGAGGCTTGAGCTAGGACAGGGCGCCTTATCCCGCCTCTGGGTGGGCTCGAACCCGCGACACTCGACAGAACACACAGAGTGCAGCGGGCCGAGCCGAGCGCGCCCGCGCTAATCGAATGGAACTCCCAAGCCTCGCTTTGCTGATGCCGCGTAAGAAGTTAAAGGAAACATGGCGAATCCGATGGATAACAAGACACGTACCCTCCCCTATCGACCCACCCGATACCCCTAAAACTGCCTTGGCACCAATCACCTCACCCCTGAAACACGTCCCTTTTCACCCCGTTCCAATCCAGGACGCACTAGAAAGTCTATTTCTGGTAGGATTTCTCACGACTTAAGCCGTATCTTTATTCACGCTTTTTTCTTTGCGACACCACGGCGTCAAACCTTGAACAAAGAGTGTGAAGTGCAGGGATGAAGTTCTCACAGGCATGGTTGTACTCAGGCAAAGTTCCCTCATTATTTTGGACACTATACATGAGTTTGCCCGAAAGACGTCAGGAAATACGGTAAAACAAGGGATCTGTGGCTGTGCTATTTTTAGCTCAAATCAGACTTGCGTCTTGCCTTTGCAATACCTGATGTTGCTGGTGTTGCAGGTATGCTATGTGCGACTTGATATCAAGACTGCTTCTTCCCATGGACAGATGGGAGGCATAAATGCTTAACATCACGACTTAGACTCAATTTTGGTTAGCAAAATAATAGATAATTTTCCTACGAAATAAATCATACGGAGACTCCAAAAAGACTCACATATGCAGAGCTCAGAGTTGAGTGATGTGACACCAAATTTCTGAGTGGAAAGTCAGTTGAGCGCAAGGGCTGGTGTCTATAATTCACTTACCATTTACCAAACCTGTACCCTGACTTTTCCAGATATTTGAACACCCCAAATTACTTTAGAGCTTATCAGAGCATTTACCTCAGAGCTTAGCTAGGTCATGCCGTTAGGGCAGGTTCGCAGCGATAATTTCAAATTTATCGTAGTTCTAAAACGCTGACTCATGAGGGACTTAGCTTCAACCAAAGCAGTCTGTGAGTGATTTGCATGATGCTAGTTAAGCTTTCCGGAAACTTGTAATACCCTGTCAAGTGTCACTGACAGTGAACCAGCATAAAGCCAACAAGAAAACATCGTAAGTAGTCAAGGCTTGACTTTTATATTCTCCGAACGCTGACGTATTGCACTGTACACTCATAAAATACGCCGTTTGTGGTGGACGCTGGGGCTTATATTTCGGTAAATCTGTGCCATAGGCGGATCTAGAGTTTCTGTTCTGGTGGAGGGGAGCACATGGTCGCTGGGAGGAGGGAAACCATCCACACCAGGGGGCGCCACTTTTGGACGGCAAAGCCTATCCGGTGGGTGCCAAATTTTATCGTGGGAGCGCCGGTGTTTGCATCTGGGGGAGCTACATTTCAGGGGACGACATCGACCTTTCAGGGGGAAGAGGGGGGCCGTAACCATGTGAGGGGTCGCTGAGGGTCGATCGGTGGCGGAGGTGGGAAAGTGCCCCCTTGCTGCCTGGATTCGCCCATGATATGCGATGGAAAAGCTGGTTTTTGGAAGAAAGCTAAAGCCGCATATTCTTAGAGAACTATTTACCTTTTTAGAGGCTTTGATTATGTACGTCATGCTTCCATAGCGATACCAGACCCAATGATAAGGAAGTAAGACATGATATGTCGTTCTCAAGGGGGAATGCAAGAAAGTTTTGTCACAGCCCTTACGTGAAGTACCCTTCCCCAAGTAAGGAAGCAAAACATATTTCCCTGACATTGGGTGTGCAGCTAATCCATACCTCCATTTTGTAGTGGATGCCAAAGGAAGAGTTCAAATGCCCCGGAGAGGCAAAATCGTCTGAGCTCTGAAAGGGCTACCATATTTAAAAGGAAATTGTCAATTTTGCATTTATCTATTGAGAGAAAGGCTGTCCTGAACATGTATGTATGTACTGCACATTAGGGTATCCCAAAATTAACAAAGTTTTAAAGGTTTATTCGGAAAACCCGGTACTCCATACATTATTTGTCTTGAAACTCAAAATTTCCGTAGAGAAAAGCTAAAAACTACCGGCAATGTACCCCTCATGGAAAATGTCCAGGTGATTTCCCTTGATACAAAAGCGTCCAACACCCGGTAGCAGTACCGGGTTTTCCGACTTGCTTTACAACTTGGCTATCTCAGTTAAAATCACGTTATGAGGGTGCCACATTCTCTTTAAAGCGTGGAGGATCTGACGCTGGATAAGTTTGTGGGCACACCGTCTCATCTCATATTTGAAAGCCGGTCGGTTGACACGTCATTTCTGGCTGAGTGCCTGCCAAGGGACGGTATACCAGGTACGATAGGCTGGAGGCCTTCATCCGAAATCTGCAGTTGGCGAACAGCGCAGCGGAGAGAGGGGGTTAGGCTGATAAATGACGATATCGGCTGCTTAACTAAGAGTGAGGAGAGCCGACAGCAGTGGTGGATTTAGCCAGCAGGTTTGGGGGGCAAGCCAAAGTCGGTGAGAAAAACGTCACGCGGTGATAGCATGCCACAATTTAACTAAACGGTAAGCTGTGGGGGTAAGCTGAAGATTCGATAAGCAAAAGAAAAAAACGTCGCCGGGTCAAAGCTGTAGCCACACGGTGCTTGTTTTGCTATCCAGGGCTAAATTTTTACACCGAAGTTGAGTGGCTGTGTTTAAAGTTGAGAGTTTAAGCACCAAAACCTTGCTTGTAGACTAAAAATGAGTCCGGGCAAAAGCGAGGTCGACAGGTTTGGGGAGGGGTGCAACCATAGTATTGTCCTTAGATTTTCTGTTTGGGGGCAATGTATTTCCCCCCATCCACCACTGGCCATCAGCACCTACTGCAAGTTGTAGAGCATTACCACACGCCGTTTCCCGACACTAGGAAATCAGTTCTGGCCTACACCTCTGGCCAGGGACCCTCCAGAAGGATGTTTATATGTAGTAATGGACTTTTGTTCCATATTGAATAACGTGTATTGGCCTTGACACTGTGTCTTTCTAGTCTGAAGATCAAGGATAATGTTTATAAAACAGTATTTTGTCTGACTATACAAGGAAAAACGACCAGTTATTCTGATAAGGGTTGTATACCATATAACACAAGTTGGTTCTATGTAAAACGAAGAACGTGAAGTAATTGTAGTGCAAATAAGTCGGAATGTCATGCAAACAGTAGCTAAAAGATAATTCTTACAAAACATAGCCAAAAAGAGAAGAAAACATAAGACACCCTACGCTGTAGTCCCGCATTACGATGGAAATACCGAAATAGTTCGTGTTCAAGCGTTGCAGTCTCCATGGGGAGCTATGGGTAAAACTTCAAGGGATTTGCGCTGGGGTCAAATATTTATTTAAATGCCTGATTTTTTGCACAATTTCGTTTCAGGTCACACTCAACGGGAACAAGAAAGGTAAACACCAACCTCTAAAAACTTTGTTAATTTTGGGACACCCTAACTGTACATACGTGCATTAGGGAGAGGCCCCATTTGGCAACCTGTTCTGATGATCTTGGCGGCTGGTGCCGAGATGCAGTGCAGTGGATCAGCTTCTCGGGGCAACGCACAGGTGACAGGTTCAGAAGTCTGGGCGGCGATGCCTAGGTCCGACGCTACCAAGTGCGGCCGCTGCATGAACATTTACAAGGGGATGCACCTCAGCATGGAAGGGGCTTGTCAGTCTCACAACGTTGAGCTTTCAGAAGAGGCTTTTCGCCGTGTTAGCTCACGGTAATATTTAGACTCCCACATCGGGCCGGGATTCCCTGTCACGATCATTCAACGGAGATTGTCGTAAACTGACTGCTGAGTCTGCTGTTCGAGCCTGCGACGCCGACCTCCAGAATTGCGAGGCGCTTATCAAGACGGCCTTTATTCAGGGCCAGGGCAAGTATGCAGGGCTCATTGGGACTCCCCCGTGGGTTAAGGTAGCTATTGGGCGTCTGCTATTGCCTTTCTTAGGGGAAAAGTGACAACTTTAAAATGGGACTTGAATTAAGGCAGCCATTTGATATCACGAGCCGTAAAGCATATGGTTGGGTATTGTATTTTCCACAGAACACACCGCCTACAGAGAGGAGTCTGTATTTAGAGCGAGTGCCGACCCCATCGAGCCCCAAATCATCAATTTTCAACCCTACACATCCACCACCAGTCTTTAGGTAAAAAGGAGGTGACCCCTAGCATTGGATGTAAAGATGAGCAAAAGAAGTATGCTTACGAAACGTTGTTTTCCATACATTCTGTTAAATAAATGAGCTCTGGGTGAAACAAAACACGAAGTAAATATTTTGTGGCATCCTTTACGAGACTGATGCTCAGTTGAACCCCACGAACATAGTATATTCTCTTTAATTCGCGAGCAAAATATGGCATTGTTATGTTCTTAGAAGCTCTCCACAATTTAATACTGTCTTCATAGGGACAAATCCACCGTCAATGGCAGAGTTCTGGCATGCCACCTCAGCCGCTGCTACTGCCTAATCGCTGTATAAAAGAAAACCCGCTGTCTTATCTCAGGGTGGATCTGGGTGAACCCCATCCTGATCTTCCCCCTCCCCTCCTGTCCCAAGTGGCTGTGATCGCCCAAATAAAGCTGATTTGGTCTACTTTCCGTAAAAAAGAAGTTGTATTTCTGATTTTAGTCGATTTCATTTTGTCGCCAACGGTTGGCTTAGATCCACCTCTACTATATCTAGCTTTAAAAATCATCTAAAATAGTGCGTATTGGCAGGATGTACCGTAGCAATAATAATCAAGCTTCTTATTTAAACATACAGGATCAGCACTCTTGATGATAAAGGCCCACAAGTGTTGACAAGACTTGAGGCACAGTATGGCGCCCCTGGGCTCGGAATATCTGTGGTTGAAATGTGATAGCTTTGGAACGGAAAACGTTAGGAACATGCTATTTTGAAAGGATTGTAGCTGAAAAACTCTTTTATTTTTCCACTGAATGTTTTCATTGGTAACTTTTATGTCTACACCGCAGGGTCTAGAAATTAGTATTTTCTGTTTTTCAAAAAAAACTTCAAAAGTGTCGGCGCGGGCAACGAAAACTCCAAGTGCAACTTTCCAATGCTAGATTCGAAATCTGCAGGTACGAGAACATCATAAACCGACTTGTCCTAAAATGCCATAGGAAAAGTTGCCAAAAGGGCCCCTAAGGTATGTAGGTAGATACACCGTCCCCCAATATATATATATATATATATATATATATATATATATATGTTACGGCCCGTATGGAAAATTGGCCCGTTTGCATACGGGCCGGCCCATTTGTAAACGGGCCAAATATCATAGATCAACGGGCCAGATATCACTTTGGTGGCGCCTAGCCTGAAGGGATTGCACATCGTACAAACTAAGGAGGGACTTGTAGTCCAGGACAGCACTGGCAGGCTCAGTATGGTTGGCTAGCCACATGAGGAATTTATGCTGAACCCTCTCCACGCGAATGAGATGACATTTTGCTGCTCCGCCCCAAATGACGGAGCAGGATTCAAGAATTGATCGAACATTTGCGTTGAATACGGACACGGTCGCACGCTTGTCCAGTTTGTGTCTGGGGGAAGCTGACTGGAAGGTTCGAATGAGAAGGCTTAATGCCCTATTGGCTTTTAGTACTATGGAATTTATTTGCGCCTGAAAAGTGAGTTTTTGGTCCAGAATAACGCCTAGATCTCGGATGTTGTCAACATTTTCTAGAATTTCGCCTTTGATTTTGTAAGACGAAGGGATGAAATTGCGGTTTAGAGTGATTTTGAATGCTTTACATTTCGATGCGTTTAGCTTCAGCTTCCAGTCCGCTGCCCAGCGCGAAACTGTATCCAAGTCATTTTGAAGCCTGATGACGTCATTTTGGGTGTCAATTTGAACGAAAATTTTCACGTCATCGGCAAACATCAAACAGTTTGTAGAGATTACAGATGGCAAATCATTCACGTAGAGAAGGAACAGCAAAGGTGAGATATGCCCGCCTTCCGGCTTTCCCGAGACAGCCGGAGTCCACTGGGACATCTTGCCATTTAACACTACTCTTTGCTTCCGCCTCCCGAGGTATGATGTGAGCCATTTCAGAGCGTGTCCATCCAGGCCATACATACATCGAAGTTTATAGAGCAGCAAAATCCGACAATATCCGTCCCACCCAACCTACAAGTGAATTTTTGACGATACACTGACAGCTCCTCTCAGAGTGGCGCAGCCCCTCGTCCTCTCTGGCACTTTGTGTGAGGGTACACTCAAAACCACTCAGGAGAACTTTGCCACAAACTTCTTCCATAAGATGTCAGTGGTGTCTCTTTGTTCTTTTCGAATACCTCATTGAGTTCTTTGCATTTTGGCGGGAAAGTGTAAGAAGCCCCACGTATCTTTCGGATGAGAACCCATTGGGACCGTTCTCATGCAAGAGAACAGGCGAGCACCGGCACTCAAATACATAGATTTTAGTTTCTTCGTAAAGAACGCAAAGAAGGGATAGCGTTCTCGAACTACTTCTCGGGAACGGTCTCAGCTGATTGTGCGCGTGCGTGACGCTGCGGGGCTGCGTCGCCATGGCAACTCAACGACGCGGTAGCGCGTGGTTCATTTGCAGTGGGAAGCTTGGAGAGTGAAGCGGAGCATCTGGCGCCTGTTTGGTTAAGGTAAGTGTGACGGCACTTTGTTAAGTGGCAACAATTGTCGTGTGTGGTAACTAAATTTGGCTACTGGGCTGTGGGAAATTTGCATCGTTTTAGCTGTGATACCACTGATCCTTTGTGGAGAACTGGAAAAACGTTTGGATGGGGCCAGTCCTGGAAAATTTTCAAATAGCGTTTCTGAAGAAAAAAAGCGATACGTTTTGCGCTTTGGAGAAGGGCCACGGGGTCCACGGACGATGTGTAGTTAGGTCCACTCCACTGTCTTAATGTTGGAGGAGGGGAGGGGGGAATTTTGTCCATCCATTTATATGCATATCTTGAATTTCCGACCAGGGGAGGGACACTTGTTGAAGGCGTCATCCAGACCGGGGGGCGCAAATTCCAGAGGCAGCAAACAACTATCCGGTGAGTGCCAAAATATGTTTTTGGCTGTCAATCCTAATTGTGGTAGCGCTTATTTTCGCTTTCTGGGGAGTGGGAAGCGTCATTTACGGGGGCGCCATTAACATTTCAGATGATTTCATCAATCTCTTAGGGGGCATCAGTAGTCAGTCGGGGGAAGGGGTGGCCGAACGGCCCCCTTTGTCCCACGTAGTCTATGCACCCGTCATATTTTCCCACTTTAAAATAGTTTCGGAAAGGATATCGCAACTTCCCTTGTCGGATCATCTAGTCCAATCGATAGGAGGAGCATGTGCCCCTATTCCTCCCGATCGACATGAGGGGCGTCCCCTGAAAGGTCGATGACATCAATTGAAACGCGTTTTTCAACCTTTCTCCCAGAAAATGGGAATCACCGACCTTGCAACAGGTTTTGGCGCCCATCTGATGAGTTTTGGCACCCCAGGATCAATTTGCCCCTGAAATTGACGCCACCAGGTCCGGAACGGCACCCTCCTCGTGTCAGGATGGCGCCCCTGGACCATGTGCCGCACACCCAATCGGCGATCTGGATCAGCCAATAGAAGATTTAGGGTTTTTCTCAAAACTAGATAATTAATATTTCCTTAAGGGGTTTGAGCAATTTGTATAGGTACCAGTTTGCCACTGCCATTGTAAGCGCCGTCCCGTCAGTCTCACTATTTTTACAAGCTCCGGTTATAATGGTGGTTTGATAATATGTCCTTCGCCGTGAGGCAATGCTGGAAAAAACACAGGCTTTTTGTAAAAAAAACCTGAGGTGTTGTTCTTGCGTGTTTTGCGGTTTATCGATTTCTTATAACCTTCTGGGTCATGTTATTTTTAGATTAAAGGAGTAATGGAATAATGTCGAAATTTGTATTATTTCGATTTCTTGATCCCTGAACAATTCCGATTTTGGGACTGATATTCATCTTTGGAAATTTAGAAAACTTTCAGGAACCCACTCAAATTTTTTTCCCCCAAATTTCTGTTAATACCAGATTTTCTGTGGAAGTTCAGCTCTAGTTGTTAATCAATCACTCTATTTAGTCAGTTTTTTTTAAGTATTTCAATATTTCACCCGGTGTTTCGTTTTTTCATTATAAGTTTATTGTCAACTTAAATATTGGTCATCCAAAAGATCCAGTGTAAATATCTGCAAAGATACTCGCTTAAGAGAATCAAATGAATGATTGCGAAGATTTTTCCATAGTGCGGACATATCCCAAGAAAACCATCAGTGACGTCACGTCTACGTAAGATAATCGTAAGCCGACATGACCCAAACCTGAGGAGACCAGGCCTCTGATTAGTTAAAACGCACACTGAATGGGAAGGGGTGGCCTCACAGCCGCCCTCCCCGACCCACCTGTTTTTCCGATGTAGCCGGAAACCATTTGCAGCGGGAAAACGATGCTTGGTCAAATTCGAGAGAATTCATCAACGCTTTGATTCGTGAAGGAATCTGATAACTGTTCATCAACCGATGACTGTTTGACTTATTTTCTTTCAAAGTCGGACATATATTATGAGATCACCACTACCGCGCGGTCTCACGAGTTTGCCTACACTGTAAACAGAGCAGTGACGTCATATGGCCACATAATCTAATGATATATAAAGGTGAATTCAGTTATCAAAAGTCCTCAAATAGCTAACTGAAGATCACAGGTTAAGGTTACGCTAAAATTGTCAAGGCCATTGACTGTAGTGTTTTCGCTCAGATGACGTCATTCAATACGACGTGTTTGCTGCCACGACGTCATAGTTAAATATACTGAAGTCAAAGTTCAAGGTCAATGGTCAAGGTAAAAGGCCATGGCCAGGGTCAAACCCACACGGCCCCCTGCGATTGCTATAGTGTTACTTATTCGATACATCTGACATTGTGACGTCATAGGCCAATGACCTTGAATGACCTTGACCCCAAACTTTCAGGGAACATTGCTTGTGATACAACTTCGATGACCTTCTCCACTTTTAGTATATTCCAGGCTTAGTTTCGCATTATCACATCTCCCATTAGAACATCAGCACGTCCCAGATTCGACCTTAATGACCTCGTTTGAGCTTCAAGATATTGACCTAGGTCCATTAAAGTTTGGGCAAGAACGATGACGAACGATTTCAAGAAAGATTTAACCATAGCCCCACCAACTTCCAAAGGGGTGTTTTTCCAGCCCTCTTAGTTTCCAATATCGTAGAGGGGCCTACCAGCCATCCTCCAGTGCGCGTTGTTTCCAGACCACGTGCGTGCACACGTGCACGTGGAGCACGTGTTAATATTTTTCAATATGCTTTATTGTGATTCTAAGAAAAGCTACGCACATAATTGACATTTTCAATTTTATTTAGCACAAAGAAATATATTCAAGTGCAATAAATATCACTAATGGTTCAAATTATTGAGACTTTAGTTACTTTCCCCTGGTTGACTTAATTTTATAGATAGTGAGGGGGCTTGGTGAAATCGCCTATAAATGTTGAATTTTGGGCCGATTTTGAGGCATTTAGTGGTAAAACTCACAACAACAGAATAGGACTTCTGCAACAACTTTTTCATTTTGATCTGGCTAATCAACAAATTTCAGGCAATATCCTATTAATTTCAGTGATTGAACATGTATTTAGAATGTAATGCTTGTATCTTGTATTTATCGCCAACAGGCATTTATGAAAGTAACCCAATTACAGGCCAAGTCAGGAATTACAGGCGAAGTCAGGATGCTATGAATATTGTCGCACGCTTATCAGTCTTTGCCTCAGGTGGAGTAGGGAGGGGAATCAATTAACAACCCCTAAGCTGGCTCTCAATAAAAGCACAGCTGAGCTACGAAACCACCAAAATTGGTCAACGGCGAGCATCGTTTATCCGCCCTTCCCTTGCCGGCGCGTTACTGGCGCTGCAACACCTCCCCTTTCCCTGCGTTCCCTCTGTGATTACCCTTCTTTGGCCCATAATAGCGAGGGATTAGGGAGCCTCATTTCCTTTTTTCCCATTGTCATCAAAATCCATGCCACCGGACAATGAATAAAAGCAGCAAGGGTCTTTTCAAATGTGACGTTTACCTTCCAAGAGGGAAGGGACTCGAGTTTTATTAATTTTTCTGACGAAGGGGATTGTGGTTTGATTTTTTTCTAACAAAAGTGGAGGGTCTAGCTTTTTCTCACGGTTGATGACGATGGGAGGAGTTGGAGACAGTGTCTGAAATTCCTGAATGCTGGGTGGAGACTAACACCCGAGCACGCTATATTTTCCACTCACTTCTGTGTTCTTTTTACTTAATTTTCCGCTGATTCTAAGTCAAGCTTTTTTAGCACAACTAAATAACCGTGGTGAAATCTAACTCTTCAAAAGTTTGGTAATAGGGAAGTTTTAATGAAGAATAATTGTATTGAACATCCTCTAACCACTGTGATATATCACAGTGGTTAGAGGGCTCCGAAATTAATTTTGAAACTATCGCCGAAAGGCGACCACAGCGCATAGAACCATGGCGCCTCACCCCAGTTAAATGTAACCTCGGTTTACTGCGTCACAACAAAGCATCAACGCTGCCTTCTGAATTCTTGGACTTTGCTATGCTAGAAATCGAATCGTATGTAAGTTATACCAGGTTTTATACCGACGGTTCGAAGTGTGCAAGCGGTGCCGGTAGTGCCTTTGTGGGCGAAGGACTAAGCGAAGGTTTTAGCCTGCCACTGAAGGTGTCAGTTTTTACAACAGAACTTTACGCTATTCTGAGGGTTTTAAGACACATCAGACGCTTCCCTGAGGAGCGATGTCTTATTATTACTGACTCTGCTAGTACTCTCTCTGCTCTCCAGTCTTACCACCCACAACAGTGCTGGCTTATACCGACAGTTCGGAGGCTTCTGACGAAGATTTCCTCCAGAGGAACAGATGTGCGTTTCCTATGGGTCCCGAGTCACGTTGGTATCTCAGGAAACGAAAAAGTAGACAGAGTTGCCAAAGAGGCCTCCCAGCTGCCCCCGTTGCTACGATTTAGAGTCCCAGCCACAGACCTGAAGGCAGGCTTCAAAATGTTCCTAGACACTGAGTGGCAGAATAGGTGGACAACAGAATCAGATTGTTTCCTGAAACGCCTACGTCCGTCAGTCGGGCACTGGGGATCATCCAACAGACGAAATAGAAGGGAGGAAGTGAGCCTTACCAGGCTCAGGATCGGTCATTGTTACTCTACACACGGGCACATCTGACTAATACCGTACTCTGTCCACACTGCGGCAGCCGCCTCACTGTATGTACATCATGTTTTATCTGTTACTGACAGCTGCGACCAGCTGAGGCGAAGTCAGCGGCGATTCTTCCCACCGGTTCCGCTGGGACAGATTCTAGGCAATGACGCGTCCATAGACATTGGGAAAGTGTTATCATATCTGAGAGAAACACATTTTGACGTAGTATATACCCCCATCACATATTCTTCGATTTCACACCCTCTGTGTAGGCCACTTTAGTTAATAGGGACAATCTCAGAATGATGTAGCACAATACTGACGGGCATATATAGCCTTTGTAGCTGCGGTGCCCTAAAACTCCAATAATCATCAGCATCTTTGTGGGGGGTGTTTGAACACCCCCACTTGGGTTTTTTCTGGCGGCACGTAAAACGGTGGTGCGAAGCGCCACCATACTTGGCGCACCTTATCCTTGATCAATTCTGCAACTTTCCCTTAAAGTTTAAAGTTGGGTCATCTCAGATCAAGACACCAGTGCAGGTCAAGCGACCTCACCTCAAAAAAATGTTTAAGGTGGTATAAGAAATAAATGGGTAAATCTATCGGATTGAAGCTTATACCACACAATGGGCTCACCAAGTGCTACAACATATATCCCGTGATTTTTCATATCGATGACTGAAGGTCAAGTACGCACCATGACCTCTCCATTGGAAATACATGGGAAAAACAGAAATTTGGCTGTATTTACGTAGATACAGCTGAAAATACCTTAATATTCTCCCAATCGTAGTATCCGGGCCTCTTTCAAGGTTCATATTGCAATATTTGACCTGTGATCTCTGAGAGGTCATCTGGGGCTATATAAGCAGTTTTTTAGATTTAGTTCCAAAACTGCATGAAATGATGATGCAGCTTATATTTTTTATATCATTGCGTTTGGATTGCTATTGCAAGTCGATCCATATGCATATTAACTATGGTAGGTTAAACAGTGACTTTGACCTGACCTGAGATCAGGTAATTTTTGTGTTTTGACCTAATATGGTCATATCATACATCATTGAATTTTCCGTGACGAGAGAAAGTGAATGGTGCCTAAAAATTATTCTAACTCTGTCAGACGCTAAAGCCCAAAAACTCTACTCAAAATCCCACTTTCTTTGACCTGTCATGATCTCAATATTGAGCTGAGTCAAAAAGTGATTGATAGTTCTTCATGAATTTGAATCCACCAGCTTTCGCGTTTTTTGCAATCCCACATAGGGGCCGTTTAATTTCGTTTACCTTCTTTAATTTTCTTTACCTAGAAAAGTTGGTTGCCTTACCTAAACCTTCTATATGATGGTTATGATGGGAGGCGCTGGCATAGCCTCTAATCGAATTATCCTGGCCAGATATGATTGTAAATGCAAATGGGATGGCACTGGATATTTATAAAATTCTTAAATCCATGACTCCAAAATGAATATCTCAAATATGGACCTGTCCCCAAACCACAAATAGAGAATAACCTGAAATCGAAGATAGTAAATTTCTGATGCCTATATTTAGGCTTTAATCCAGGGATGACGCAATATTCTTAAACATAGGCACGCAACTGTGCATAACACTTACCGGGGATTCAGCAAGTGTCAAGGCGACAAGACGGTCCCAACCACCCCTGCACTCCACAGATAAAAAGGGAGTACAACGCTTGCTTTTGCGGCGTCAAGTTGGGCCACATGTTGTGCCCAGGAGGTGGAGTGGGCGGGATTTATCCAATGCGCTTCGGTCCAGAAGTGGAAAAAATTAGGCGTGATCCGATTTGGGGCTGCATTTCATGAAATAAGATCAGTAAACGCTTGCCAAGAAAGCTCCTGCCTGCGAATGCATTTTACTCAAATCTGTTTTAAGCGGACCTGCTGGTTTGCAAACGGGCCGGCCGGTTTGCAAACGGGCCAGGATACTAGAAAACCCAAACGGGCCGGACTTTTGCAAACAGGCCACATCCCTGGCCTGTTTGCATACGGGCCGGCTATTTGGCCCGTTTACAAATGGGCCGGCCCGTATGCAAACGGGCCAATTATCCATACGGGCCGTAACATATATATATATATATATATATATATATATATATATATATATATATATATTATATATATACATTATTTACGACACTGGTTTACTCATAACGTATCGAATTATTTTAAACCTTCATCAGATGAATTTAACTATATCGACATCGTTCGTGACGCTGATTAAAAATGACGATTAATAATGAAATAAAAATAGCTGGTTAATGGCTCTTCTTGAAAAAATGTTTCAATAATTATCTTAGAATTTTAACTCAGCACAAAGGTGCACACATTATAAAATAAACTCAATTTCACTTTTGAGGGCATCGTAAGTTGGCAAAACATATTTAACAACATGGTTGCAAACGCTCGTAAAATATCACACAGCACAGTCGTCAAATTGCAGTGATAGCCTCAATATTCAGTCGCAAAATCACACTAATCAAATCTAAAAATGTCTATCGTATATTTGAAGTAATGTGATGCGGTTCACGTTGCACGTGCTTCATGTTGTGCATGCTGTGCCTAGTGTGATGTGGTTAATGTCAACACGTGGTGAATGTTGATGGTTGGTGTCTTGTCGCTGATGTTAAGTGTTTCCAGTGCTGTCAGTTTGCAGTGATCGTTACATGGGGCCAGAACTGCCGTGTTTTTTGTAAGCATTTGTCTGGTGATGGCTGCGTTGCGGTGTTCTTGCATGTGTTTCGTTGGTGGTCTTTCCCGGAGATGCTCGTAAGCCTTCTGCTCAGCGCGGTTGTGGTGAGCAATATCACATATCTGACGGTTTGCGCATTCTCCAGTTGTCCAAGTAACTTGATATATCACATTGTATATCAAGTATATTACTCATATATCACACAACCCAGCCTAGCATGACTTATCGTGTGTTACCGACCTCCGAACAACGACATACAGCACTGGAAACAAAGATAATGCCAGTGTTTGACGTCATTGACCAGGCTCGTGGACGTCTGCTGCGTTTAGTGACTTTAATTTATCCTGAGATCCGATGGAGACGAGCAAGAAGATCGTGGCAACCAGTGGCAAACCCGTAACTCTGCGCTTGTTGTGACATTCGTCGAGCAGTGTGATCTTGGTCTGAGATATTGTCAATGTTAGCATGTCCGTGAAAACAGCAGGTCCGATATTCGACATATTCAGACCGATATTTAGGATTTTTTACGAACGCTTCAAAATCATATATCATCTGAAAGCCCCTGTTGACACCATTCCGAAAGAAATCGCTATATTGCTCTACTTCACTTAGTGTTCTTGAGATAGAGTACAAATAAAGTGTACAACTCAGCTTGGCGATAATGCATTAAATGCAATTGACTTTTAACATGGGACTGAACGTATCAACAAAATCGGGGATAATTGATTTACTTTAAAATAGTAGGTAGACCAAGAAACA